>ML685789.1:326495-409891 GCA_007922175.1 Pelusios castaneus | reverse complement strand
ATATATATATATATATATATATATATATATATATATATATATATATAAAGATAGATAAATTTTTATCTGCTGCTTAGTCCTACTCCCACGTAGTCAAGTCAGAACTCAAAACAGACGATTGTCATAATGTAAAACTCCAATAATATTAATACTGGTATATTGCTCATCACTAGTCTTCACTTTAAGGATGAACAAAAGATCATAGTAAAACTATAGTGAAGAAAATACTAATCAATTGCTGGTAGTGATAGCTTGAAAATGAGTCAACTTTATTAGCTCTTTGTATAAGCAGTTTGAACATTGTAATTTTTTTATTGATTTGTCAATACTTAAGTCCTGATTTTTTAAAAATCTTACAGCTGGTTTTTTGGGGTTTTTTTTAAATAACCTAAAGACTCCTGGGTTAAGTGAGAATAGGATTAAGGAAATTTGTGGGACTTAATTAAGTTTAAATGAAAAGATGTTGCATCAAAACCTCATCTTAACACAAACTAATGAACTAAAACTAGACAGGCAAATCAGATGTGGAAAGTCACAGACATGTCTCTTTAGCTTTTTCTTCCTCCTAAATTATAGTGTTAAAAAAATAATTGTTTCTAATTTAAAATGTAATTTATATTGTCCTAACCACCTTTCTAACACACCTTCCAAACATTTTATTTATTGAAGGTCACATTCTGCCACCCTTATAAATATTGCATCCTCTTTTCAATATAAACAATAAACTTCCTAACGACAAGAAAAGTTATGATACAACATCACAACACTAAAATACATTGCTTGTTGGTCTACCTTAAGTGTAAACTTGTTATCTGAAAGTCAGTATAAGCCAATGTGAATCTTTACTTAATATGCCTCCTTTTTCCTCTAGAATCAAAAAGTTCTTGCTTTCCAAAAGTTTTTGATTGCTACATAGTATTTAATCAGACTCATTTTGTATCAACATCTCCATTACAAATCCTTCATTTTCAGCTTTCACAGGTGTTTACAGCCTGGACAAAGTAAGAGTTAACATCAGTCACTTACTTTTAGTGTGTGTTAAAACAAGAACATCAGCTATATTTATTATCTTCATACCTTTTGTTCCACCTTCAGAAACTGAGCAAATTCTTCAACAGTGAGATGATCCTTCTTATCGCTGTAGCTCAAAAGCAACAAGTAGAGATCACGTCGTAATGACATCATCTTGTAAAACACAGAGAATTCTTCAAATGTGAGGGTTCCCTGGTTCTCATCTGTGTCAGCTTCCTGAGGAGCAAGAATACCCAAGTAAGTGTGCTGGGTATGTATATGATGACTCCAGGGAATGACGGAGAACAGAACGTACATTTAAGAAAAGATACTTAAAACACTTCAAGCCACATAACTCCACTCATCCTTGACAAGACTAGCAAGCATTTGCTAATGTTACAACAAATTTTAAAGGATTATTATTGGATTTCTTGGCGAAAATCCAATTGTCACATCAAAACGGTACATTCTCAATCAAAGGCCAAAGTCTTTCTTTCAATTTCATTGTACTAAATTATTTCATGAGATGGGCTCACACTGATTGTGACTGTGAAAACTCAGATTCGGATCTCAGGTATACTAGTGTAAATCTGAAGTGATCTACTGGATTCAGAGGAGACATTTTGGGTCTGCAGCAACCTAAGTGACATCAGAATCTTGTCCACTGTTTTTCCCCAGGGCAGAATCTGACATTGATAAATGTTCAGTCCAATATTACATGCTAAAAAGATGTCAACGTGATAAATTGCAACGATCGTTTAATCCAATTGCCAGCACAGTATATATGTGAACTGGATTACGTCTGCAATGACAGCAGCATTCCATGCAGAAAAATATCTCCAGTCTTGATTGCTGTTTTAGTTTGTGCTCACAGCTATTGTTAGAGAAGAAAACAATACTTACTGTGTGGTATTGCTGCTTTTTACTTTGAGCAGCTGCCTAAGAGGATTTGCTTTGGATTTACAAAATATTTGACAGCAGTTTTCCAACATATTATCTCTCTGATGTAGGTCTCTATAGTAACCCAAACTCAAGAAGACTTCTTTCCCTGCTGATTTTAGATTGTAAGCAGCTCAAGGAAGAAAAGTGAAAGGAAGTTTTAACATTATAGATGGTTCTGTCTCCTATAAAAAAAAAATGAGAGTCCTGTGGCAACTTAAAGACTAACAAATTTCTTTGGGCATGAGCTTTCGTGGGCTACAACCCATTTCGTCAGATGCATGAAGTGGAAACTACAGTTAGGAGGTATATATGCACATGCGAGGATGAAGGAAAAGCATTACAATGGGGATGGCCTGCAATATATAATCCTGCATATTCAGAGTTGTTCGGAAAAGGAAACTGTACTGAGATTAGCCTTCCTAGATCTATGTCTAACGACCAATTTGAAATATTCTAGTCAGGATATCAGTCGATTCCCTTTAATCAGCTTTTGGTGTCCTCACTTACGAACGTCTCATGGTAAGATTTATCTGGCTTATGCATATCTAATATTTCCTGGATTCTGGGTAACAGGTCTGTCTGGCATAGTTTTATAATTTAAGTCTATGTAATTCAAACAAAGGACCACATTTTCAGTGGTACAAGATAAAACTGGGAACAGGTAGCCTAGAGCCAATTCTATCAGGAGGAATCATGTAGGACAGATTTCCATCTGCTTTGTACCTCTTGAGCCGTATAAGGCTGCCTGATCCAGGACTGAGAATTTGGCACACAGTGCCTAGCCTTTATTATGCATAAATCTGGTGAGAATGGAAGCCCATTGGACTCCTTGTACAAGTAAGGGCCATTCAAGAGGTAAGGGCTATAAACCTGGGCCCCAAGTGAGTCTAACAACAGGTTAATCTTTCAACACTTCATTCTTTCCTCAACAGTAATGGATCTAACTATCTCTTCAAGGACTGTCAGATGAGCCCAGATGTAGGCTGGCAGCAACAACAGAGATAAAATCAACTTGTTTTTGTCAAATCAAAATAATGGATGCCTGTGGGTTATAGAAAGGCTGCCTGTTAATGGGATCATGTTACATCCTTACATATTTCTAAAAGACTTTTGCATGTCAGCATAGGACTTCGAAAGTCTCTGTTTCTCCTGCAGCTGCAGCATCAGTAATACCTAAGCAATCCCAGGGAGCTGCATTCATTACACTATGTTAGGAATTAGTGTCGCTGTCATCTGAGTCCATAAACTCAGATCTTAGCAGGTAAGTAGAAGAGGAAATGATTTTCAGTTACAAGTAACAAATAGTATTTGTTTTCTCATGTTAAAGTCCACACATACCCGAAGTGAGATTTATGATTTGGGGGTACAAGTCAGTCTACATTTGTCTCTACATTTGTTAGCCCACAAGCTTCCTAGGCTTTTACAGTCATGGGGTCTACTTTGTATTCCAAGGCTTATAGCTGTGCAATACTGATTTTACCTCATTTTTGCCTGTAAATGGGTTCTCAGACCTTAAACAATTTCTGTCTTACACAGAGGTCTGGATTTTGGCCATAAAGTGAGGTTTGGTTTGGTTTTTCTTCTTTTTGTTTTGCTCCTGTTGCACCTGATATATCATTAGCATATCTTTCATTTCAAGCGATGTAAATATCAAGGCTGGATGAACAATGGTAAATATTTTCTCAGAAAATTTTAAAGATGTGGAGAAAAAATGAATTTTGTAACTTTAATTCAAATAACTCAGAAATTTCTGCAAAAATTGTCATTTCCTTCAAAAAATTGTTTTTTATTAAACATTTCTCTATGAAAAAATTTCCGTCACTTCCATAATTAGGTAGCAGGTCCACTTTGCATTTACAGAAGAGGTAGAGCAAAATTAGGTCCACAATGAGAACAACTTGTGTCCAAAGAGTGTGTCCTTTCTATGACTTGTGTGGGTCCTTTGTTATGAGCTATGTATATCTATATGAGCAGTGCAACCCACACAGTCCACATTGTGTTGCCCAGAGGAGAGGACAGGGAATTTAGAAGTCCCAATTCCTGGATTCTATTTCTGGCCACCTTCGTGGATGCTCCATGTTGCCCTGTAATCATTCCAGGGTCTGACTGATTCATTGTGTGAGCTAGTCAAATTACTTCCTCTCTCAGCACCTCACTTTGTCCATCTGTAAAATGGAAATAATATTTATCTACCTCACAGTTGATTGTGAGGCCACTTAATTAATTAAGGGCTAGATAATCCTCTGTCTAGTTCAAACAGAAATCCAGGGAAGTCCTATTGCCTGTATTATATAGGACAGACTAGATGACCAAAATCTTTTCTAGCCTTTTAATCTATTAATCATGGCATCTATGCCAGAGCGTGCTGGGACTTAAACATTGGGAAGATTGTGCCTCAGGCAGGCGAACCTTCTGGTTGGGCTCATCTGTGCCTGTGTATTGAATGCAATCTGTTCCATGCATTAATGGGATCAGACTGTTCCCCTTCATCATAATCCTACCTCCTCCTCGCCTCTTTCAATGCCAATTTCACTCGCCTGCTCCCCTTACTCGCTACACATGGCTTTTCTCCTACTGTAATGAGACACTGCTTTGGGGGAAACAGCTGAGTGAGTGGAGTAATAAGGAAAACCTAAGTGAAAGCTTTATTCGGTCATCCCGACTCACATTCAAAAGTATTTTACTACATAAGTAGTGTCATTAATTTCAATTAAACTACGTATGGAATGGCATACAGTGGGGGGATATACTTCAAAGTAATGAGACTTTTCTATCCACACTATAATTAATCAGTTGCGAAAATTCCTTGCATGTGGGGCTTTTGCCCTATGTCAGCAACCTAGCAAGAGCTAGGTGGTGAAATCGCATAGCACAGCGTTCTCTCCTTCTCGTCACCTTTGTAACAGCAATGAAGTGGATCTGTTTGCTCATTAATCTTTAACAATATTCACCTTTGTCAGTAACCTCCAACTTTTCTCTGCGAAGGCAATATTCATTTACAAACAAAGTATTACACTTCGTAAAAAGTACACTTACCTGAAACATCTGTCGCACTTTCCTCCGGGGCAGATTGACATTCAGTTTATGCATCAACTGGTGGATCTCTTCAATATTCAATAAGCCATCTCCATTCTTATCAGCTTCCTCAAAGGTCTGTTTCACCCAAGTACAAATATACTAAGGAAAGGTTAAACCACATAGAATGAATGTTTTTATTGTGGAGAATTATAAAGGGCCAGATTCTGCCAGCCTTACCAAATATGATACATGTCAATCAGCCTCACAATCTAAGTAACAGTGGCAAAATATGGCCCAAAGTTGCAAAATATGGCCCATAGTTTGCATCAAAATGGTTTCCATTTCCACACACTGGAATAAATTCATCTCTAGTGTAATTTCTCTGGAGTTGATATTAGATGCTGATCTCACAGCAGTTTTACATTAGTGTAACACTCTTGATTTTCATAGTTATTCCAGATTTACAGTGGTATAACTGGGATCAGAATCAGGTCAATGATGTCAATGGAGCCACACCACAGATGTATTTGGTTCATGCATGTGTACCAGCAGGAGTCTTGCTCACTGGGCAGGTGTATCAGTGATGTAATTCATCTAGTGCTAGAGCATGGAATAAAGAGGACACAGTGAAATTAGTCTAAGCAGATCACTGCATGACTTCAATTTCAGAAAGATCTTTATTAAAAAATTAACAGATTTTGTTTTTCCATCCGTTCTCTCCTCTAAATTAAGTTTTGTTTTTTGCATGCTGCTATTTCACTTTAGTATTTTCAATTTTTCCTTCTTCTGAAAACAAACAAGGAGTCCTGTGGCACTTTTAAAGACTAACACATTTATTTATCACATGAGCTTTCGTGGGAGAAAATCCCACTTCATCAGATGCTTTGAAGATAGGGAACTTACAGAATGGGAGGAAATTAAATGCAGGAAAATGTGTGACACAGGATCAGGTCAGAATTAATTTCCTCCCATTCTGTAAATTTCCCATCTTCAAAGCATCTGATGAAGTGGGATTTCTCCCACGAAAGCTCATGTGATAAATTAATTTGTTAGTCTTTAAAAGTGCCACAGGACTCCTTGTTTGTTTGGTTGACCTAAACTAACATGGCTACCCCTTTGAAACAATTCTTCTGAAAGTTTCTTCTCCATTTTACCACCACATTCTTAATCCTAACCTTCCCATCTCTCTAGGTCTCCTCTACCCTCTAATCATGTCTCCTTCATCCTCTAGATATGTCCCTTCTCTCTCATTCCCACCCTTTCCTCCCCACCCCAGCCCACACTCACAGCAGACCACAGAGGAAGTCAGACATACTTGGGGAAAGGAAGCTGTACCATCCTATGTTTTCATTCTATCCATGTAGCTGTGGAGTTCAGGAAGGGAGGGATTCACAATCCCTCTCTCAGTATTACTCTAGGCTAGGATGATGCTCCACCCCACCACAGTCTAGTATATAGCAGGCACAATTTGGCCACTGATCTGGATATTTAGGCAGGGGGCAAGTGCTCTCGAGTTTAACAGGTCTTTTCTCCAACTGCAGGTCTACAGGGGTACTAACCTCCTACATACCTGACAAGGTTCCCAGGGTCAGGGCTCTTTTTACCCCACAGCAAGTCCTTTTCAAAAGTATGGAAATGCATATTCTCTGCCTCTGGCCCCAGCTGCTTCTGTGATCTTGTTGAGTTTCCTAAACTTTACAGAAATCCCCTTGTGCTCCCCGACCAAAGATGTCGATGGCTGCAGGACCACTGGAGACAAAAATCTCTAGGAATTGCTTGAGCCATCCCAGTGGTGGACAACTGCTCTAGACCTGTAACACCAGGCAAGAATGTTTCAAGAGGCAAAATTAAATAACATTCTGGTGACTGAAAATAGCTCTTCATAATTACAGCAACAAGTTTCAAAGAAAACATTGACTGCCTTTTAAATGATAATGCAAGATAATTAGTAAGGGAAGCAAATCCTCCATTTAAATGCAAGAGGTAGGATGGGGTCTATACACAAAAGGAAATTCCATTTATAATTCCTCCAAAGCTTGGGAGAATGTTAAAAATTCATCAACAGAGTTTAAGGGAAGTGGCTTTACCATGATGAAGGATTTCAGGGCTGAGCATGGTAGGCCAACACCTGATCAACCATGCTGAAGCCAAATACACGGATTTGACTCAAGGATTCTCTGCAGCCACTCCTGTGGCCCTTAGTTCTACACTTCTCCAGGGGGTTTAGCCAGTACCACTGGTTTACACCACTTCTGACTTCCCCTGAGGCCTTCTGTTTCTCTTCTGTGGGCCCCAGCAATGTAATCTGTAATCTCTGCAACTCTGTCCAAGAAAAGACTCATCAAGATAAAAAGTTTAGCCAAATTTAGTTTCCTTAAAAAGAAAAATGATAAAACAATGTTTTGTGATGTCTATTTCAACGGTAGTTATTTAAACTGTTCTACATGCCTTTGGTTTATACTGTTAACTCTGGATTTACACTAGTGTGTTCGAAAAGGAGATTAAAAATTGGCCATTTGTAGTCATTTGACTCAAAAGCAGTAACATACATACTCCCCCACATTTCAAAATATGGCCTGATCATCCTCCCACAGAAACGAAACCCACTCAGATCCATAATAGTTTAAGGACCAAATCCAGGTCTCCTGATTGAACCATTAGCCTTTGTTCAGGCAGGAATTTCATTGTCCTCTGTACTTAAAAAATAGTGCCAATTTCTGACAGAATTCTTTTTATCAGCGTTCATAACACCTTCCCCCTTTGCCTTGCTTGTGCCTTGCTTTAGCTATTATTCCAGTAATATATATTTAATTCTCAGACACCTCATTGACTTTTGCTGACACTCTCTCTCCCGCTGTTCTCAAGTATCTTTCTCCCGCTTCCAGGTCCCCCGTCTCTCTAATGGCAAGTTTCTACCATCTTGGGGATAAATATATGCCTTTCTGGCTTCAGTAAGGTCTCAGTCACAGTGGAACTGTTACAGGGCCATTCCATTCTGCAATCTCCCAGCTGCCAGATTTGATAAGACAACAAGACTTGAAGCAACATTTCAGCATCAGAGAATATATAGCAGTTACCTGTAGATTCAAAATGTCATGGAAAAATATAGTGAGTGGAGGACAGGTTCACGGAGCTTGCAATATGCCCCCAAAACCTGGCTTGTGCCTATGTGCGTCTTCCAATACTGAGGCTAAATTCTAGAAACAGGCATAATGGACACCTGAAAAGATCCATACACACATGCCAGATGCAATATTTATGAGTGACCATTGTATTGTATTGTATTGTATTGTAGTGTGTGTGTGTGTGTGTGTGTGTGTGTGTGTGTGTGTGTGTGTGTGATGGAAAAGAGTAGGATTTGCTTATAATGAATATAAAGTGGTTTCTTTTCCAAAGCAACCAGACACAAAGATTTCAATATAGTTTTTTCTAGCTCTCAGGCTATCTATAAACACTGCCTGTACTGCCTAATGCCATTACACAGGGTCCCCCCTGTAACTTGAGAGCCCCTCAGAGCCAACTGGCACTACACAAATAATACATTATAATAATATTCATATGAGTAGCCAAACAGGTTTGGATCTTTTGTCCTTCCTTTGCCCAATCCAACTTACTCCTACAAAATGTAAAACAAGGAAAGCTGGTCAAAGCTTAGTGGGGATTGGTTTGTTTGTTTTTTTTTTTTTTTTTTTTTTTGGCAGTTTAAAAAAAAATCTGAAATGAAATAATTGTATTTTTGTTTGATAACTTTTTTAAAACATTTTCATTTTCAGAAAAAGAGGTAGGTAGTAAAATAATGACTGTGTGAGGAAAAAAATGGCTCGCTTTTTAATTTTTTTTTTCCATTGGAAGTAGTCCAAATGTTACTTTGCATTATTTTCTCTCACAGAAAGTGTTACTTTTAAAAGTGAAGATTACTTCTTTTCACTTTTTAACTTTTAAAAAATATTTTCCTCTACCTGTCTAGTGGAAAAGAAGAGGAGAATAAGGATAAAACTAAGAGGCAAGCATTTCCCAAATGAAAAATTTAACAACTGTTGTGGGTTTTTTTCTCCAACATTTGTTGTTTTGAAATATATTTGGAAAACAAAAGATTTGTCAAAACTAACAAAAAACCTCAAACTTTTCATCAAAAAAATTAAAATCACTTTTAGGAACAAGATCTACTGTGACTATGAACCTGCAAATAGATAGTTATGATGTCAGCTGTGTAAATTTTACCCTCACCTGTCTATTTCTGGCTTTTATAGATTTAATGTTATTTGAATACGGCTTTCTGTAATCTATCCTCACCAACTGACCCTTCCACACCTCCCCAGTCTGCCTCCATCCTTCGCACCTCAGTCTCCAGAATCTCCTCTTAGATGTCTCATAATGACTTAAAGTTAACATGATATTTCCTTCAAAATGAAATCCTTTCCACTCCTATAAAATGTCAGCACCTGTTGAGAGGTCATGAGCACCTTCACTACAGGTGGAACTTGTTGAGTACCTCTCGAGAGTTTCACTCAATCCCTAACTTTGTATGAAGCTAACAATAAAAATCAGCTTTTAGGCTGGCAATTCCTATTGCTGATTTCAGGAAATGGAATAAGGACTGAAAAACCCTTTAAAAAATTATTATCCAAAGCCAGTGAGCACGTTTTAAAATATTCTTAATTTGTAACAGTAATTTTACAAACCTGATCTGTTCCCAATGCAATCAATGGCAAAAACCTGAACTGTCTCCTGTGGGAGGAGTAGCGTACCCATACCACCAAATACATAAAATAAACCAGAAATACCAAAATGAAATCCAGAACTAATACCCTAGAAAGGATATTGATCGTGAGTTCTTTGTCGTTTAGCAAGAGAATCCTCATCACTTATTCCAGCCATTAAATACTTAAGTCCTGTGATCCAGGTACGTGCTTCCTCGGGATTAGTGGTGATCAGATCTAGTGACTCCATGTGATTGCCATGATAAATGGTAAAGCAGCAACTTGGGTCAAAGTTCCCCTCAGTGTGGCGATGGAATATTTCAGACTGCCGGCCTTCTGTCACTTTGTAAATTGAATCAATTACAACTGCAAGGAAAGGAGGACAGAAAAATTAAGCTGCTTGGATGTTCATCCAGTTTCTTGGCATTTTCAGGTTCTATATTACTCAAAGTATGTGTTTTTAAATAAGAGCAAATCCATAAGCCTTCACTGGGGCCAGATAAACCAGCCTGCTCCTGACCGTGCCCCACCCCCATATCTGTCCCCATACACTACCAGGGCTAAACCCCATCACTGGGGAGGCAGGCCATAGAGCATTCCTGTCCTGGCCCCGCTCTGGTCACTCTGCCCAGGGTGGGGGCGCCAGCTCACACGCAGTGCAGTGGTCTCCGTCGCGGCCCTAGAAGGCCACACTGGAGTGGCAGAGGCCTTGCCATGAGCCAGCCAGCCCCAGCCTCTAGCCAAGCAAACAGCTGACCCAGGAGTGGGGTGGAATACCGAGCCTGCCCTCTGCCCCCTCCCCCAGTGCACTCGCAGCACTCTTGCCCTGCTGGCGCTGAGCCCAGACGGAGCGGAGGGGAGAGGGCTGATTTACTGCAGGGCTTTTAGGGGCTGGAGCCTGGGCCCCCCCTTTTGGCTGGGGCCCAGGGCTTAAGCCCCTGCAATAATCTGGCCCTAGCCTTCCCACTAGAAAGGGCACTTTGGGTCACCAGCTGGCCCCTGTACAGGTGCAGACACATATGTGCAAAAAGTTTCCCCCTTACTTGCATTCCTATACAGGGACCAGCAAAACTGACAGTGCCAGGGATCTCCTCAGCATAGTTATTTCCTGCAATGCCTTACAGAGTGCAGTTCACTCCAGAAGGGGCAAGGAATAGATGGGGCTTTGCCATCTTCCACCCTCCACACTGTTTTACACCAGCAAGCTCATGAACAGAGTAGGCACTATATCAGTGGTTCTCAACCACTGCGTCAAGACACAAATGTGTGTCACGAAGAGCTCGAGAGGTGTGTCTTGGAGCTCTGCTGCCTGCTGCTCTCTCCTGCTCTCAACAGCCCGCTCCTGCTGCATGATACAGGCAGCAGCCGGGGCCAGATGAGTAAAGGGACTTAGGGGCTGCAACTCAGAGAACCTGGGCTGGGGGGAGGAGGGGCACCACCGGCCAACAAAAACAAACTTGGTCCTGTCAAGCAAGACCACCAGGGCACCAGCTGGTGTTGGCTTAACTCTGCCCCCAGCCAGGTCTCGGAATGCTGCATCCTCCAGAGAGCTTCACCAAATTGGGCTTTCTTGATGGATGCCAGCACCTTGAACTGACAGCCTGTAAATAATGCACAGCTCTGATATAATATGTTCTAAGTGGTCTATCATTCCCATGAGGCAGGCAAGCCACATTCTGCACTAGCTGAAACTCTCAAGTGATTCCCAAGGGTCCAGCAAGCACATTAGCATAGCCCTGAGAGGAACAAGGGTGTCAGTGACAAGTTTTACCTTTGAAAGGAAAGGATGCAGTCTCTTGACTAACTATACATAACAAGTGTTTCTGGCCACTGCTTGTATCTGGGAACCAAGAAACAGTGAGAAATGAGTCTAGTGAAACTCCTCTACTGAGAGTTATTTTGAGAATAAATTAGCAGATTTCCTCAACTGAGTTCCTAAAAACACTTTCCCTTGTCAAACACCTCCAGTTTAACTGCACTGAGCCTAGGCTAATTGGTTTCGTCTCAGTCTCTATTTAGAGACATTTGTAATAATCTCTTATTGACAAAGAGTCTTGTTTAAATCTGGGGCTGGAGAGAAACAATACGACTAAGGGAGGCATTTAAAATATGTGCTTCTGTGTTTCTTAAATCATTTAAAAAGTTCTATTTTTCAAGCTACTTATCATTGCTCTTTCCCATCCAGACATCTCTGATGCCTCACTGGAAGATGAAGCCAATAGGGATGCCAGTTCGTGTGGATCAGTGAAGGCTGTTTGAGGCCAGTGGTGCTACAGACATTTGAAACCCTGCCACAGGAGCTTGACATATCTCTTTCCAAACATATTCAGCTGTCATCCCCATCCCTAAAGCTTGACTCTACACTGAAAAGTGGCTATGTAAAACTGGCAGCTTCTTACACAACAGATCTGTTCCTTGTGTGTCCTCATTCATGGCTGTTGACGTTACTGACAGAAGTTGTTTTATTGCTTTTTACTCCTGCTGGCCCCATAGAGCAAATACAGCTAGCAGAAGACAAGATGGATTCTGTTTCTTCTTGTGCATCACCAACAGGCAATTAACTAAATCCCAATTATTTATACCTAGGCAAACCTACAGGTATCACAGAGACAATAATCTAAAGACAATGGGAATACATAGGTGCAAATTTGATGTAATGTAGCCTGCCAAATTGTTTTTAGTGGTGATGATGTGCAACATGGAATAATCTAGCACGACATTCCATTGAGACTGAGTTTGAAGGGCTGGCAAATTGAAATCACTCGTAAATGTAGTGCATTTTAAACAGCACTCAGTGAGAGACAATATATGTGGAATCCCTCAGTACCATCTTTATAGTCACTTTTCAAGGCAGAACCACGTCTGAACGATCAGTAATACAAATTCGCTCACTCCTTCTGTTCTTACATGACAGCAAAAACATGCCGTAGGCATGTTGCTTTATACTGTCAGGTTCAATCTGGCCCACAAACAAACCTAAAACCAGCAGAAATGTTTCCAGGATGTATTTTCCAAACTCCAGTGGAAGCTGTATTTATAAATACAAACGTATTCCTCACACAGTGCAGGGACTAGATATATGCTCGATTCTTACATGGGTCACACTCCTCTCACCCTCTCCTCCCACTGTGCACCAGCAAAAGGTCCAGGTGGCATCTGGCTCTAAATAAATATGATGTGGCCTTTTCACTAAATGTGGTAATAAGAATTTTTGTATATTAGCTTAACATTTCTGGCTGCTTTTTAAAAAAATCTGGAGTTGGATCATGGTATAAGAAATTACAAAGATTTAAACTAGAATCTAGACTATCTTAGAAGATGTATTTCCTAGTAGGTTCTTATCTTCCCATATGAGGACAATGTATTAAGGTCAACAGTCTTCTCCCCCTGGTCAATTTATAGGCTATGTCCACACTGGCAAGTTAGTTCGAATTAAGGAGGCTTAATTCGAACTAACTAAAGCCATGGCTACACTAGGCTTTCATTAGTTCAAATTAAGGGCTTCCTTAATTCGAACTAAAAAGTTCGAATAGGGCATTAGAAGTAAGGGTTAATTCGAACTAACTAGTTCGAATTAACCAATGTGGCCATGTTAAGTCGAACTAATTTCTTAGTTTGAACTAAACGGCCCATTGAAATCAATGGGGATCGCTAATTCAAACTAAGCAAGTGCCATGAATGGCACTTGCTTAGTTCGAACTAATTTTTTCTAGTTCGAATTAAGCTACTTTGAACTAACTAAAATTGGTTTGAATTAGTTAGTTCTAACTAACTAATTCGAACTAATTTTAGTAAGTGTAGACATAGCCATAGACAGGTCTTGCCTATGAAGTAATATTTTGGAAAATAGATAGCTAAACTGGTGTTTGTATTATATAGTGCATGCATGCCAACATGCTACTAAATTGAAATTATTAATGGAAAGAAGTAATTTTTCCTGGCAATAATATAGTGCCTTTTACAAGGTATTTTTTGTGAAAAAATGATCAATTTTTCATAGATATCATATTACATCAAGGCCCAACAAACTCCGCGGACCAGGTTACAGTGGCTCCGCCATGGAACTGCAGCGGCGGAGCAGCCCCTAGCACTTTAAATTATAGTTGCAGGAGCCTGTAGTGGCACTCAACGGATTCTGCAACATTTCGGGGGGAGGGTTCAATGGTGGTGGGAGTCCCAGCTGGGCACCTTACTTTCAAGCTGGGTAACTAGCTGGGCAGCAATTTTGTTGAGTCCTGTATTTCATGTATAAGTGTCACTAATAAGAGTTTATAAACTGAAAGATACACGCTGTGAAGTATAGTTTTTTGCTATACATCATGTGAATTTATATTCTGGTGCAGAATTGTTCAAGTAATTAAAAGCAATATGAAGAGAATTTACTTTTAGCCTTTTCACTCTTTCTGGACGGTCTCCATCTGATGCAGGTCCTGTGTTCATCCAGGTAAAAGAGACGTACTAGCCCTTTTGTTCCACTCTTCAGCTTAATCATCTGAGTCCCAGACTGCATTACACTCATGCATCTTTCAACTGAAAAGAAGATTAGAACAAATTCAACTAAAAGGCTATTTTGTGACACTGATAAAAATGACTTATCAACTTTTAAACATCAAACTGCCATATAAACCCTTTGATTTGCACTTTACATGCCATGAATAAAACATTAATAAAAGAGAAGAAAACTGGAAATGCAATAGTTTTTAGAAGGCTTTGTAAAATCTGATCAAATACAAGCATGAGAATTGAACCTATTACTTTAGCATAAAAATACCATTACTATATATTGATGGTATTTGGTTCTACAAAACAGCCGTGCAGTCCTGTTTAAAGGAAGAATAATATTTAATTTCTTTAAATAATTAGGAGCCTGCTTCCATTACCAGAAATCCAAATGTCACATACAGTTTTTCAAGTTCAGAAACAGTGAGCACCAAAGACATCCTATTGCTTTAACATCTGCAAATACCAGTCAGATAAAATCCTTATATACAAAAATTGTTTAAAACAGCAGTTCAATAAGTGATACTTATTCAGCATTGAAACTTTTAGGTTAGGATTAATCAACAATAGAGGCTGGAATAAAGGCTGCATCTGAAGAAGGGGGTTGGAGCCCACAAAAGCTTATGCCCTTAGTCTCTCAGGGTACGTCTACGCTAGTAAATTAAGTCGACTTAATCAGGCTTAAGTCGACTTAATTTACTCTGCACCCACACTGGAGTTTCCGTAAGTCGAATAAAGCTGCTCCTTAAGTCGACTTAAGGAAAACTTAAGTCGACTTAATAAAACCTAGATTTAAGTCGACTTAAGCCAGTGTGGACACCCTAAGTCGACTTAGGGCAGGGGGAAAGGGGAGCCCCAGCTCCCTTCTCCCCAGGAAGCCACTAGTGGCTTGTCCTGGGAAGAGCCAGTCCCGAATCCTGAGGACAAACCGCTAGTGGCTCGTCCCCACTCCCTTCTCCCCGGGATCGCTCAGATCCTAGGGAGACGGGACCGCAGGGCTCCCTTCTGGCCAGGACCCCAGTGGCTCCTTTTTGCCCAGGACCCGAGCGGTCCCAGCAAAATGGGAGCCGCGGTTTCCTTCTGGCCGGGACCCCCATGGGTTTCCTTCTGCCCAGGACCCCCGCAAGGTCCCGGCCAGAAGGGAGCCCTGCAGAGCATGGTCCCAACCAGAAAGGAGCCGCAGGGCTCCCTTCTGGCCGGGACCGCTGGGGTCCCAGCAAAAAGGGAGCCCTGAGCTCCCTTGTGCCCGGGACGATGGGGACCGTTCAGTCCCGACCAGAAGAGAGCACGGGGCTCCCTTCTGCCCGGGACCCGAGCGGTCCCGGCTAGAAGGAAGCGCGGGGCTCTCTTCTGCCTGGGACCTGAGCAGTCCCGGCCAGAAGGGAGTGGAGCAGTCCAGGACAGAAGGGAGCTCCGTGCTCCCTTCTCCCCCAGACCATTCCAGGGCTTACTGTCTCAGGGAGAGCCAGCCCCATGTGGGGCTGGCTCTCCCCAGGACAAGCCCCCCTACCCTGGGGAGCTGCCTCCCCCTGGACCTAACCAGTTGACTTAGAGAGTCTAGTGTAGACTCTCTAAGTCGACATAGTAAGGCCAGCTTTAAGTCAACTTAGTAAAGTCGACCTAAATTCCTGAGTGTAGACATAGCCTAAGGTGCCACAGGACTCTCGTTGTAAATGCTGGAATATTATTTACTGACGCCAATAATTAATATATTCGTAACAGCACCACAGAAGAGAAGCTGTAATATTTTGTACGATCGGGGGACTGATCATATGACGATTATGCATATGTGCATATTTTATTTTAACAGAGTTGTCGGCGGGGGAAGTTTGTGTATTTTAAAAAGGAAGCCGCCAATGTCCAGATATAAAGGTTTCTATGTGGAGACAACTTCCACTTTTTAAAGCAAATCATTTTGTTAAGTCAAGTGTTTAAAGATATATGTACTATAAAATATATACTCCCACGATACTGCTACTTGTTATTTGATCTATAAACCTGAATTATTTAAATTTTGTTATATTAAAAAGCTGGTTCTGATCCTGCAGCAGTTTTACTCCTTTGTAATTGTGGATTTACTAATAATTTACTACTCTAGTGAGATAAGAATCTGGTCCCAAAGCTCTTTTATACTTTCTATTTACCCTGCCACTGTTTCACCAAGAAAATAGGGACATTTCATCTATATTACAAGTGTTTCAACTCTACAAATAGTCAACCCACAGCAACCCAATGAACCCGTCCAACACTGTACAGATTACCTTTATTTGCTTCTCAAACTGATACAGCCACAGGTATTCATCCATCAAACAAGCACCCTCCTCTTGTCACAAGTGTAACAAAATACCTGACCACTACAGCACACGAGTCCTCACTTAAAAAAAACCACATAGAAAAAGGCAGGACTGGAGCTGCATGCAACATCTCATTTGGAATTGCAAGTGTGGCTGCTGCGAGAGGTCATCTTCACGTATCTCATACAAATCCCCATTTATTTTTCAATAAATTCCAAGTGCGCCTCTTATCTCTGTAATCACAAATGAACACCAAGGGGCTCCCAATATTTTCTGTAATCCTGCTTCGATTATGTTAGTGGGAAGCATTTCTGCAAATGGGTCATTAAAAGCAGTCATTTTAGCTTCCACGAGTTCCAGTTACTCTAACTTGGGTACCTTCATTTCTGGGGAGAAAACAAAGTGGCTCATCTCCTCACATAACAGCACAGGCAGGCCCTGACCCTCAGCTCCAGATAAGCTATGCTCAGCACAGGACCCCCACAGTGTGGGATAGAAGATGGTTTTACAGATAACATAAATATGGGGCCTCGTTCTCCACTGCCTGGTGCTTGGGTTCTGTCATTTGTTTGTGTACTGAGAGCAACTACCCAGGAGAAGAACATGTGTGGCTCCCAGATCCTGGATGAGTCTGGCTGGAGACTGCCATCCAGAGAGCAACAATCTCTAGCCATGCTCCCTTCTGCCCAGCTGTTCTGCCAATTTGACCCCTCCATCCAGGGCTGGTAGGAGTGGTGGTACAGAAATGGCTATGTCATAGCTACCCCCACCCCACCCCCGCCCCCCGGTTCGAGCAGCTTTAAAAGTATGGAGTACAGTGAGCCGATTGATGTGCAGCTATGTCATGACATTATTATGCATCTTGACAAGGCAGTGTTTGGTTGAGACTGGGACCTGCATGGGGGCTGGCTGGGGGCAGTTCAGATGAGACTGAGTGATAATGGAGGACTGAGAAATTATTTCCTTGTCCTCCATCAGTCTGTCCAAATTCACCTGTTGTCTCTTGTCTTTCAATTCCAGATGGATAGAGAGAACACTGACATTTTCCCTGACTTGTCTATAGCGCTAATGTAAAATTCAGCAAAGGGCTTTGGAAAAGAGAAGAGCTTATTTAGAGTTTCCTCATTCAGTTTCATGTATATCAATCATCTCCTCATCATCCACTTTTCTGAGTGGTGTACTTTAAAATGTACGCTACCTATAATCTTTGCTTTTTGTGCAGAATAAAAAGGACCTATTGTAACTCTTCCAGTCTCCATTCTTCAAGATCGCACAGTTTCCTCCCCTAGAAGCAAACTAATATGTGCATTATCCTGTACAGCCTTTAAATACTGTGTGTGAAAATTGCTATTTGGAAAAAGATTTCTCATAATTCACCGATGCAACCTCACTGGGCCGCCACAGTTCATGTTGGTGACAGTGTATCCATCAGCCACAGGAATCTTCTGACAGGAATAACAATGGCCTAAAAGAAAAAGGGGGGTGCCATTCAAAGGAAGTGAAAGCCAGAGCTGAATGTGACTTTTTTTTTCCTCTGGCTAGCTTCTGCCCAAGGGACAATAAAATTCATTTGTCAAAATGTCAAACTCTTTTGACTTCGCAACACATGAGGAGAGGGAAAAGTTAATAAATCAACAGTAAAGTGAACGAAAATATATTTTAACTTACAGTTGTTCCACATTTATTTTCTAAACTGGATTTCATTTTCAGGTCCATGTTATCGATCACAATATTAGTAATAGAGATGGTGGTGATGGTACATAAACAAAATTAATCTAACAGAAAATTCTAATAGGCACACATACCCCTCTATCTTCCTTCTTCTTGTTTTTGATCCCACCAGAAACCTGAGTGGAATCATAGGCATATAATCTTTTCTTTTCCTCTTAAATTTACCCTTGCAAGCCACTGCCACTTTTTTCTCGTCCTTTCTCCTCTGTTCCTACCACCTAAAATGTAGTACCTGCTCTGGTGGTCTCCACCTACCTCTTCAGCCATCCCTCATGGATACATCTACAGTGATGACTTTTTGCCTGGACAATCATAGACTCTTCTTTTCTACCCTGTTCTCATCCCTCCCTTCCTCAGCTTATATAATGCTGTAGTCAAGATTGCCTTCCTCTCCATTTGCTTTGATTACGTTTCCATCTTCTTTTAAATCACTTCCCTCCCTCATATCTAATTAATCCTACCTTCTCCTTTCTCTCACAGTTAAAGCATTCCAGCTTTATCCCCTGGCTGTCTCTATGAACTTGTTTCCTTCTGCCTGTTTTCCGAGCCCGCGCTTCCCTCCTTGCTGCACCCTTTCTCCTCCTCCTTCCACTCCTTTCTCCAACATTCTCCGCAATATAGCAGCAGCAAGGATTAGTGCACTCTACCGCTCCTCTCCTTGCGATAGTAGGGATTTCTTCTCTCTGTGGGTCAAACTGTGAAATGTCCTAGTGCCTAGGGATGGGCTCAAAGCAGCTTACAAGTTGTGTTTTGCCAACAGCAGCAGAGGCTCCATGAAAGAGGATTCCATAGTACCCCAGAGCGCTCCAAAATGGAGATGAGCGACTCATCTCAATACCCACTGGGATTTTACTTTGGGAAACCATTCCCATCCTGGCTGCTGTGTATTTAATAACACACACCAAACAATTGAAATCTTGTTATCAAAGTCAACTTTTTAATATGCTAGTTTGAATCTTTTAAACAAGCAAAACGGAGCTTCCATCCTCCTATAAAAACTGAATATGATTCAGGTATCCAATAAACCCACATGCCTAAGAATAAAGTACTAGACAAACGGATAACTCGAGAAAACAAATAAGGAGTCCTGTGGCACATTTAAAGATTAACATGCTGTTATCAGTCAAATGACATTTGGAAATGGTTCCTATAAATAAATAGGCTATTTGGAACAGGATATACTACTCTGGAAGAACAACTGATTCTGGAAAAGGCACGCTGCTTTAAGGAACTTTTCTGGGTTGAGTATACTGTTCTAGGTAATCAACCGCTTCTTGATTGGTAGGCTATTCTAGAGAAACTGCCAATTCTGGAATGGGTATAGATTTTAGACAAAAATTTTAGAAGAAAAGATAAAATTACTCTCCAGTGAAATGGTGTATTGAATTTTAAGAAAGTAAAGACATTTTTGCATGACTGAAAATATTTTTTCTAGGGGATGAGAAAGGGCTAGGAATGCATTTTTATGATGTTCTAAAATGTATTCTCAAGTACAACAATTTCTGTATTGCTAATAAGGGGCTTAAAATTATCAATAGAAGATGATATAATTTGTCGTACCTGGAGATGCAAACAAAACACATTACATTCATGTATTGCAAAACAAGCTTTGAAATTTTCATTTCAAATTAAAATAAGAGAGAAATAGGTAACTGCAAAAAAACCTATTGGTTTAAAAGGTTTTGAAAACTTGCTTTTGACATTCTATTAATGAGAGAATATAAAAGATTCCTTATAACTAGACTATGATTATAATTATTTATTTTTTATTTTTTTTGCTAACAATGCATCTATCAAATCAAATAGCAATCAGTGTGCCAAGTCAGCTGTAGAACAATTAATCTTAAAACTTTAATCTTGAACTTAAAAGTACATACACACAAAATTGCATTGACTGGCTTACAGTTGTTACTTGTGTTCAACACAAGAAGTCTTATAACAACATGCAGAACCATGCCTTGTTTTGTGAACAGCATCAATGAACCAGCAGCTCAAAGGCTAATACAAAAACAGAACCAAGACTTAACAGTCACTTACTATTAAGATTCAAGAAGGCAACTCAAGTACATTAAGCTGTATTTTAGCTGTGCCCTGCAAATATTCCCCATTTACAAATGGCTTTCTAACTTTTGAAAAATCAGCTATTGGCTATTTAAACCTGGAACTGAAATGAACATTTTTTAAAATCCAGTGACAAAAAATGCTGTTATATTTTTTCTGAAACTACCACATACATACAAAAATGTATCCCTTTTCACTCACAATGTAACAACAGTCTTATATCAAGATCAAAAATAAATATCAAAGACCTCATCTTTTATAAAAGTAGAATGTGAACTTTCACATAATTGATATTAGACTCTTTGAATACAATCAAAGAAAATTTCTGACAAGAGGAAATATTGAAATTTAAACAATGAACAATGCAAAAGCATCTATCAATCTTGGGAAATGATTGGGATTTGATTTGCCATTTAAATTACATCTATTTCATGTCTATAGTCAAAGTGGTCATGCAATATTATGACTTTTTTCAAATAATCTCAAAGGAAAACAGATAAAAGCACTGGCAACATCTGCTAAAGTAATTAGCACAGCCGCAACCATGACTCTTCCCAATATGCACATCCCCTAAGTCTGTTCAAAGGTACTACAAATATCAAACTCTAAACCTGGTACAAACCCATTTGTGCCAACCGGAATCTCTGCGAAGTGGCTACACTTCCTACCACATGGTACATCTCTGATGCCAGGAGGGAAGCCATCTGAGTACCACAGGAGTCCAGATGTTGTCTGAAAGCTTGTACAAAGGCAGATGATATTTATTCCACCTGACAAACACTGCTTCCCTCTGCTGAATAAATCAAAGCTGCTGAACTGGGAACACTAAGCTGAAACTCTAAGCACTAGCTATACATGGCCTTACAGTCAAAAAGCATTTTAATCCACCCAGCATCAGCCGATACTGCCTTCCATGTAACCCAGTTCTAATTTATCCTCTCATCAAATCAGGTCTGTAATAAATTATGAATAATTTAGTAATCAGCCCTTTATTAAGGGTCCCACAGAAAAAGTTACTGATCATCAACCAGTTCCAATACAAACTGTTATCAGCAGCTCAGAATTCATCTGATTTGATAAGCTTAACTTACGTGTCTAACATCACGTTTTTTGCCACAAAATGGTTTTAAATCACACAGGATCTTTTTGGTTGGTATGGTTAAAAGATATTGGGATTTCTAAATACATTTCCTTCCCACCCAACCTTTTAAAAAATACTTCTTTTCGTTTGACTAGCATGGTGCATTGGTGTTCATGGCACCTTACATCAGGTAAAGAAAGAGCCGCTGTGAGAAAGAGCTTGTTTATTTAAAATGAGACGTGGCAGACACTACATACTTAAAGCAGACAGGCTTTAGAAAAAGCAGTAACAGAGGAACACTGGATATGACTGTGCAGAGGCTACTTTCTGTAACCCTCCCCCCTCTTCCCCCCATGAGCTGTGTGCTACAACTAACACTGATATCTATGTTTTCAGGGTTTCTCTTAAAGGCTGGCAGTCCCATCACCGCTTCAGTTTCTACCCCTATGTAGCTCCTTCACTGAAACCTCTATTAGCTTTTCATTTAATCCAAAGTAATCCTAAAGTAAACAATTTAAGCTGCATCTCTTATTTATTTCCAATGACTTAACCCTTTTCCTAGCCTTTTGGGGTGCAACCATCTGTTGCCAACAACATTAAATAAAATCTTGGGAGAAACCCTGGCTTTGATAATGTTTTACTAGTTTCATGGCCTCTTCAGCCTGGTTACTTTTCCAAATCTCATTTTAAAAACCCATTCTCCTCCTTCACCTATAAAAGATCACTTAGTAGCATAGGGAGAGGGCGAATATTTATTACTTAGCTCTCTGCCTCCAGGCACCCAGATCCTACTTCCATTTAAAAGCTTGATCTTGCTTCCATTGAAGGCATCAGGAAGTCTGCCATTGACTTCCATGGGAATAGGATCAGGGAATAATGGTGACAATTTTTAAAAGAGTCTAAGTGCCTTGTTTCTATGCCTCATTTTTAAAGTACTTTAGGCATCTCAGTCCCATTGACTTTCAGAGACTTTGGCTTCGAAGTGCCTAAATCACTTTTGAAAATGAAACGATCTCCCAAGTGACCTAGATGCTTTTGAAAAGTTTGCACCAAGTCGTTGGGAATTTTGCAATTGACTTCATTGGGTGCAGGATCAAGCCCTAAAGCTGCCTTTTTGGCCTTGTCCCATGAGGCTCTCCTCCACACTGAGTACAGAGGACTGTCCTTCCAATTAAAAGAAAAAGGGTAGAGGTGTCAGCTGCCCTTTACTTATGGACATATTGAACTGGTGGACAACTTTCCCAGACTCCTGCAGCTAGGCTTATTGTTGCCAGGAGGAGGAGGAGGGGAGAAAGGGCTACCCTGGAGCACCACACTACTCTAGGGAAGTCACTGTGCCCGTGAGTGCCAATAACAATAAATACCCTTACAAAAGCCACATTCTCCCGCCCATCTCTGTAGCCACGTTTGGGCCTATGACAATGTGACTATAAATTAACATTCTTGCAATAAGCAGCATTATATAAAGAGAAACATTTTCACTTTAAATCTTTTATAAATTGCATAAGACTCAAATTAACATAAATCCATTCCCTCGTTGTATAACCCAGTCTTAAAACAAACTCTAAAGCAATAAACCTCCATGACATTAAAAGTGAAATTTTATTAAGACAAGCATCTGTACTAAGGAATTCCCTTGATTCTAGGTCCTAGTGTATGACTGCAGGTTCCACACAGCAAGTCTGAATGTGAGTATCTCTTGTCCCCACCAGCCACAGACCCAGCACAGCCAGGGCCCAAAACTCCAGCAAAGGCCTAAAATGTTTCTGTCTTACAGTCCCTTTCCTAAAGTGACTGGTCTGCAGATCCAAGAAAACATTTCCCAAAAACTATGTTTTAAAAACAATCTTTAGGCAATCTTTATACAAGTATAGTCAGACTCATTACTACTACTATACACTGATTTAAGAACACAGTTTAATACTGGAAAAAGTATGAAATTTAAAAATAAATCCAGATTTAGGATATTAAAGCTCACATGAGGGCTACATAGAAAATAAAGACCTGATTTTGCCATTCCTTAATAACCCACACAATGACTAAGCTAAACACTAAAAAAAATTAGTCAGGCCCTGCAAAAATCAAGAGACTGGCTTAATCATGAGATTAAAAGAATAATAGATTTTGGTCTCTTATTTTGTTATGTTTGTTATGTTATTTGGTGGGGTTTTTGAGCCTTTCTAGCTTTCCTGTTCAACTATGAAAAACTTACTTTTTCTTTTCAATGAAAGCTGAGAGTCTCATGTAATCACATGACTTCAGGAAGTGGGATTTCAAGGAATACCAAATATCACAGGACTCAAAATAAAATCCTGAGAGTTGTCAAATTAACACTGAATAATACAAAAGAGGAGTCTTGTAGCACTTTAAAGACAAACACATTTATTTTTCGCGTGAGCTTTCGTGGGCAAAGTCCCATTTCGTCAGATGCACAGCTACCCGTTTGAAACTGAATAATACCGTACTCCACTAGTGACTTCAGTGGAACTACCCATGGAATAATGAACTAGGAATAACACAGTATCTGGCCCTTAAATAATGTGCTATTGAACTCCCTTTCAGTGCTGCTGCTAAGGCCAATTTGTTTCAATTTGTTTGCACAATCACTGCTCATCGATGTGTCAAGTGTAGACAATTAACTGTTAAGTGGTCCTTGAAAATGAAATACTGTAAGATGTATGCATTCATAAAGCTGATAAATATAGGCACAACTCTTCCATTAAATATTAGATTTTAGTATGGCAGCTATCAGGGATTATTGCTCCCCATAATTAAGAAAACAAATCAGTTTTACTTTATACTATACTGACCACAAAAATGTTTTTTCTTTGGGGGGGGGTGAAGGGGGAGTGTGTGGAGGGAAAGTTCCCCGAACTTTAAAAAGCAGTGTTCAGAATCACAATTCAAAAGTTAATGCAGGTTTACTCTCATGCCAGGCTTTTATGGAATTATTAATGTGATAAATCCTATGATGAAACAAAAGATTAGATAAGCAATAAAAAGCACTGCCAAACAATGGGAAGTATAATTATGAAAGAGTATATAAACTATATTTATAACTTAAATGTAGAATCCTGTCTTAATGCAACATTAGAGTTGGGAAGTTAAAACCACATGCAGAAGATCCATTTCTGATAGCAACATCAGCTCCGCTCTACTCCGCCTTACTTTTACATGTCCTGACTATGTCAACTCAATATTGTCAGCCTTCAGTATTAATTTTCCAAACTACACTGTTTCTTTTTCTCCAAAACACAACGAAAGAGAAATATCTTGTTTAATAATATTAATATCAAAATTGTCCCAGTTAGGTCCTCTGGAGTGGTATGTCTTTACTGCAGAGCTAACTCAAGGTGATTGACACAGGGGTCGGAGCACGTGGCTTAGGTGGGGCTTTGCAATGCGGCTGCTCACACGTGGGCTAGCCCGAGTTAGTATCTTCACTGATGCTGCCCTCAACCAGGCACGTGAGCTTCACTTCTAGGGACACGTCGCATAGTTTTGTGCTCCAGCAAGCTGAACTACTCTATGGTTCCTCCTCAGTGAATTGTGGGAGAACCTGTTCTTTTGGGCACCTAGGGAGTATTGTGGGAGGACAGTGGAGGACTACCAGCACAAGTAGGCTAGCCTGCATCCTCACGGCAAAGTGGGGAGGTTACCGGCACACGGTAAAACAACACTGAAGCTTTTGCCAAGACCCCAGGCTGAATGAAACACTAAGGCTGCATCTGCACTACAAAGTTCTGCTGACAAAAATTTTGCCGGCAGAGAGCCACCACTACTATCACTTGGTCAGCCGAGTGTGTCCTCACCAGGACCACTTCCACTGACCTAAGTGGCAGTGTGCGGGAGCTGAGGGACCCATCTCTCAGCTCCCTACAGGGAGCCCACAGGCTCCCTGCTGCTACTCCCTACCCCCTTGTGGGATCCTAGCACCGGTGCTGCAACCACTGTGGGGTGGAAGAACATGGGCAGCCCAGGTGGAGCACCCCTCTCATCAACGCTGGCTCCCCTTGCCCTGTTCACAGGCTGAGCAGGATAAGAGGAGCCAGCAGCGACGGCTCTCAGGTTGGCAGTGGTCCCAAGACTGCCGTGCTCCAGAGACTCTCGAAGCACACAGCCTCGGGACCCCCCCATCCTGGACACTGCTGCCACCGTCAGCTCCCCTCCCTTTGCTCAGCCAGGGAGCAGCACAAGGGGAGCTGGCGGCTCTCAAGCTGGCAGCAGTACCCTTTTACTCTCAGGGAACTGAGGCATAGAGAGGTTAAGAGATTTGCTCCAGACAACAAAGGGGGCCAGTGACAGAGCTAATAACTGCATCCAGTGCTGCTGGGTTACGGAATAGTACCTTGCGCACACAAACATTTTTCCATTCTCATTTTTTTAGAAAAATCAAGTATGAATTTTTTTAAACTTTGGAACGTTGTGTTTTTGTTTTATCTTCCCAACTCCACAATGGCTGAAAGGCATTTTACTCACTATTTCAATCCAAAAAACAACCTTGAGTAAGTAATGACTAAGAAGGCGAAATGTTATCCCAAAAGGAAAATGTTTTGGAAAGTAATCTGCATATAAAGAGTAGGGATTATATTTGTAAACTGTTTTCCAGCACATCAACAACAGTATGGCACATTACAAAAATGTAACTCCACTGGGGATCCATTTTGGCGGATGCGGTTTTGCATCCACTGTCACAGGCAGTAAATAAAAAAGCAAAGTAAAGCTTCCTCTGTTTTCAGGGGGTGCATCAGGAGACTAAGACTCCACATTCCAAACAATCAGACTTCGTGCTAGCCACTGCAAAAACGTTCACTTGATAAAGTAACATCTTTCATTTTTTGGTTGTAGGTGGCCTGTAATGCTGTTTTGCAGCTGTTTCTGCACGGCCGGTATACTCTAACTTTGCACTTACCACATTCGCATTAAATGCCATTTACTACTTTTCCTCCAAAGAGCACATATTATCTAAATCCCATAGAACAGCAATAATACCTAGTACATAATGCAGCTTACTACTGATATAATTAAATCGTTGATTGTTATCCCTGTCTCCTGATACTTATGTAACAAAAAAAATCAAAGACCTCAGAGTCCGTCCCAAGGAATCTTACTGGTAACTTTACCTACGTAGAACTATTTTTCAATGATAACTACATTTCATTTTTATGATGGCTTTTTATTCATTCTGCAACAATTCTTCCAATCCTTTGTACAATCTTCCATGAAGTCTCTTACACTAGATATAATCAAACCTGCTTAGAAGTCCACGAACACAAGATGGACAATATCTTACACTTCTGTAAAATTCATAAAATCCTCATTAAAGCCGGCAAATATCATAAGTTAGTATTCACAAATATCCTGGCTGGGCCTACTTGAAAGCAGTTTGAACATTTCTAAAGGGGTAACCATGTTAGTCTGTGTACTGCAAAAACAACGAGAGTCTTGTGGCACCCTATAGACTAACAGATTTTCTTCAGCATAAGCTTTAGTGGGCTATAACCCACTTCGTCGGATACAACGACGACGAAGTGGGTTATAGCCCACGAAAGCTTATGCCGAAGAAAATCTGTTAGTCTATAAGGTGCCACAGGACTCTCGTTGTTTTTGAGGGTTTCTGTTTCATTCATTAAAGAAGCAGAAAAAACACAAAATGACTGAGGTCACTAGCAATTTAGAAAGAGGATATCTTCAAGCCAGTAGCTTGAAGAGTCTACAAACAACCACGTTGTTCTCAAAAAACATTAATCAATTAACATATTCTTAAATTAGTCTGTTTATGGATAGTATGCAAATACAAATGGAGTAGAGCTAAATAATTTAGTCACACGTCATAGGTTTTGATGATGTCAAACAAATACTGTACTCTGCAGCAATTCAGTCTTCATTTCAGTCTTCATCATCGACCTTTTATGGTCTCATCTCTACAGATTTTGCTCCCTTTGGAAATTCCGAAAAACAGAGAAGCTCCCGAAGATAAATCATACACACTAATTTAACTTTTCAAGTAAATTGTATCTTCCAGCCTCTGACAAAATAGTCACAAGTGAACAAGGATCCCTCAAAATATTTGACTATGTAGACTTCAGTGCTATTTGCCATTTAAAAATACTAATATAAATCTTATATTCATACAGAAATGCAGCTTTATGTAGTCCCATACCCATCTTCTTAACGCACCATCATTAGTTACGTACACACAGTCTTTTGGACACATATCTATCTGCACCAGGAAAGTGAATGCACAGCAACATAAAATACTACATAAAATCTGGGCACCAGTATCAATATTTATTATGAGCATTCCAAATATGGGATCAGATTATAATGCACAATCCTTTTTTATTCCAGGATTTATTTATTTCTAGTTTGGAACTTTGTTCCTTCAATCTACTTGATCATTTGCTCATAAAATCCCATGTAAATCAAGTAAGCATAACCATTTGTTTTATTTTTTCTAATGGACTAACAATAAAGTAGCAGTTTAATAGTCTACCACAATGAGATCAGAGGACCTGCTTCTAATCTGTCTTGTTCCAGTTTTACACTGTTCTAATTCCACTGATTTCAATGGAGTTTCTCCTGATTTAAACCAGTAAGAGACCAGAACTGGGTTCAGAATTTGAACTTCATTTCTTTCCCAGGCTAGCACAGACTGAGAACACTCAGCACATCCCTGAGGAAAGGAGATTGATGAATTCATACAGCAAGCCTTCTGGCCAGAGACATGGCAGACAATGCAGGGTTGAAGAGTAAAAGACAGAAAGTGAAGAGGTAATTATTACACTTTATAAAGAAGACATTAATGACATGGGACCATAGATGGCTGGTGAAATATTCTTGGGCCAGAAGGGAAGGGCTGGATGTGCAGGAAGAGGTCCCAGGGTTGGGGAGAAGCCCATTGTCTGGTTGGGGTCAGTGGAGGTTGGACTGGAAAGGTGATGTCACTAACTCTGCCCGTCCAGGGGACTTGGGAGACTGGAGAGCAAGCTTGCCCCGGACTCCACAGCAACCACGCCTATCTCGCGGGGTTGGCTCCCTGCTACAGCCCATTGGCTCTCACTACTTGGAGCTAAAGGGCTAGAGACCCTGCAATTCTCGTGAAACCCCTACTCGCTTCAAACAGCCCCTTCCTGTAGTAACAGAGTAGGACACGCAGCAAGTGTGTTTAAAAACTCTTTAGGATAACTATCTTGTTCTTATTTTACATCGCTGGCTTATTGAGTCCAATTGTTAATGATTTGCATAACACCAAGAGGTCTAGAACACTTTCATTCCTCCCTGCCCAAGAAAACCTGACATGCTTTCCACTTCTCTCTAAACACCTCATACGTGAGGTAACACCTTTGTGAAGCGGAGATCAGAAACATAAGTCAGAGTCAATGTACCTTGGCACCAGTCTCCTTGCCATTCATTTTATTTGTCACTGTTTTTAACGGAGTGCCCAACCAAATGATATAAAATGTGGCACGTAAAAGGAATCAGAGATAATAGTCACTTACAGAGACCTCTCAAAACTATGGTCATACAGATTCTAGGAGCATCAGTTTATCTGCAATGATGTACAAAATTAGTTCTAAAATTATGACTTATTTTTATAAAAATGATTTTATTCTTGATAAGTTTGATCATTTGTACAGTTTTACATGATTGCTTTATTTGCAAATAATTATAACTTTTAACATTTTCACCATCAATGATCTGTGAAATTGACTAGCTATGCTCTTAACTAGATAAAGGGTAATCAGATACTGTGGCAAAATAGATTTAGCTTCCCCACTCCCTTTTTTTCAGGCAAACAGACTGTACTTCCAAAATTGGTATTTTCCCAGGACATTTAAGTTAATATACCTTCATCGCAAAACAGTGTCATAGGAGATTTAATGGCCAAAAAGATCAGGACCTTGGTTTTACGTTTCTCCAAAAAGAAGAACCTTCAGCAGCTGAATGCTTCTAGCATAATGTGGGGAAACTGATTCTTCTCTACCAACTTACAGGGGAGACTACGACCCAGAGAATAATTACCAACACTCCCCAAAGCACAATGGCTGCGTCTACACTTGTAAATTAAGTCAACTTAAGCTTGCTTAAGTCGACTTAATTTACCCTGCGTCTACACTACAGTTTTCTTAAGTCAACTTAAGCAGCTTGCTTAAGTTGACTTAAGGAAAATAAAGTCGACTTAATTAAAATTAAGTCGACTTTATTAAACCTTCTTTAAATTCGACTTAGTGCTTAAGTCGACTTCCTAGAGTCAACTTAAGCCAGTGTAGATGTGGGGTAGCCCTAAGTCGACTTAGAGCGTCTCCTGACAACACAGCACTTCCACACTAGCACTTATGATGGCAAAACTCATGTTACACACACCGCAGTGACAGAAGTTTTATCGGAACAAGTACTAGTGTAGACAAGGCCTTTGGCCCCATCTACACTGCCGGGAAATTCCAGCAGCAGTCAATAGGAGTTACACAAAACTACACAGAGTAGCTTGCTTAACTCCCATCAATTTCCTAACTCCCCTTCAGCTCAGCATCTTCATTGCACTGCGCCAGTTAAGTCAATTTCTGGATCAACTTAGTGTGCCTTAACTGATGTGGCCTCTCACATGTAAAAACAGTCCTCCATAATGACAATACCAGAAGCACCTCCCTGAAAGCACTATTAGAACCAGAAGAAAGGATTGGGGGATGCACGCATGAAAGATACTTTTGCTAAAGTAGAGGTGACAATGGGAATAAGTTAAAAAACCTACCCAAAGCCAAAAGCAGTTTGCCTGTCTCAGGAGCCATGTTCAACACACTGTCCTGCTTCACAGCTGAAAAGACCAGACATGAACACACCACAAGCAATGTCTCGTAATTCAGAAAGAAATCTTACTAATGTGTCCAATATAATGAGCAATGGCTAAATTAATTTATTCTACTCTTGCCAGTGTCCCAGGCCTGATCCGTCTAGAGAGAAGAAGGATACAAGATTGGAAGCCAGCATCTCTAGAATTCTAATTCTGGATCTATATAATAAGCATTAAAATTATTTTGCTTGATCAAGAGAAGCAAAGATAGCAAAGCACCTGCAGTAACTATACAAGACAAACATCAAGCTAAAGAAAGTCATATGACATAAACCTGTCTCTTGGTGTTTGAACATGATGTGTCTAAAAGTCTCTCATTTTATTTGTTTACAACTTCAGGCAATCATGATTCATGAACGTTTGTAACTGAGAATGGAGAACATTAATTAGCATTGAATGTGTTTGTTTTTCTTTGAACCTTTATAAATGGGTCATTTAAAACCCCATGAAATACAGAATGTAGAACTTGCCTATATGGAACCAAGGCCACATCCTTTAGTCACACAACCAAACGCACTGATGTCAGTGGAATATCGGAATCACTTATATGAGTTAGAGCAAGGATGGCACATGCGCCTATTCTGAGCAGCATGCAGGGCTCCCGGCCCTGAGGCGCCTCTCAGTGCTGTGGCTGTTCCCCCTGCTGGCCCTGCCACCCCAGCGCAGCCTGGCGCCACAGCTGGCCCCGCCCAAGAACTTGCTGGTCCCGCCCCAGGCACCTGCCATGGGTTGGGGGGGAGGGGCTGTCATGGGAGCTGGCAGAGTTTGCCAGCCCCTGAGTAAGGATGGGCAATAAAGGGTTTGCCCTTGAACTCCTTTTGATTTCAGTGGAGCAAGGTCAGGCCAGATATGTGTCCCAGCAGTGTGGAATATGGACAATGAGTGAATGACTAATCCCTGCAACCATTATTTGCAGTCACTAGAAGCTAGTGAAACCCCACAATGTTTGGATAAACATCCAGAAGCTCAAGGGCCCAACCACCTCAAAAGATGAATAGACACAATCCCACTGAATTCTCTGGTTGATAAGATTCAAGCCTGAGATGGTTCTCTAAACCTGTGGAGGTTCTTGGCTTCAAATGGTGCCACCCCACCCCACCCCCACACACACTATCAATAGTTATGCATCGTCTCCAGTGTGGCCAGGCTTAGTCCCTCTCCTGATCTCTGAACTGAAGTTTTCCCCCAAAACCTTACAGATAGTACAGAGGGACTGAGGTCCCTGGGTCAACTACTGGGACCAGAGCAGCAAACTATCATCTGAGAGCCATGGCTGATCCCTCTGGGCTTCACAGAGCTCTCTGTACAACTCCCCCAAATAAAGGGCTGTCCCTCCTCTCCCCTTAGAAAACAGTCCCAGGCCTCTAAAAGTCTAAGCCATTAGAAGGTCTCTGTTGGCTTTTACTGTCTGTTTTCTGAAAATGTGATTATTTTTATGGCTATGGGAGCCAAAACTTGGACTCTGGTAAGAAGGAGAATAATTTCAGTTCTGGGTTCACTACTGCAAGTGGGACTGTATTGGCATGAGCTCCCTCGCTCCCCAGAGAAAGGCAGTCAGGGCTCACAAACAAATGCTGAACTCCACAGAGGTTACGTAAGAAAAACCAAGATGTTGTCCATAATTCATTTCTTGATAGCTCGGGAGGGTAATAATGAACAACAAGCAAAACCACGGCCATTCCCATGTACTCAGCTCTGACCTGTCATTGAAACTCATTTCCTCAATGTTGCTCCAAGTGCAGCACTTGGCCATCAGAGCCTTCATCTGAACTGTGACATTACCACTTGAACAGTTTTAAATTAGTGGCACATCATTTCAGACAGACACACAGTTTCCTCACAATATATGCCTGTTCTCTGTCAGGAGAGAGGTAAATGCTGAGAGTCTGTGGCAGCAGTGGTTTCCTTAACTCATAAGCACATTTGAATAAGTATGCAAGTTACTCTTCCATTGATCTACTGAGCCCTTTATGGTAGATAGAGATGGGAATGTTGTTTAAGGGTCCAGTCCTGCAACCTGCCAAGTTCCCTTAAGTGGCATTCATTTCACAGGAGAGAATCAAGTTCTAAAAGGGGAGCCGTGCTAGTTTATTTCAGCAAAACAAACAAGGAGTTTACGCTCATGCCATAATAAATTGGTTAGTCTTTAAAAGTGCCACAGGACTCCTTGTTTGCTAGGAGAGAAAGAGTACTCCACAGCCTTGTGCCCTACGTGTACTAGGTCATTCATTTTGGGCCGGAAGTTGCAGGTGCGTAACTCTTCTCAGGATCAGGTCCTTAGACTCACTATACCATATAAATTATAAACAAACCAAGGGCATTTTCGAACTCCAAGAACACACTAATCTAATACACAATAGTGATCGCTAGCTAGCCTTTGGGCTCGGTCCTCCGAGATGCTGTACTTCCTGGGAGGAGACAAATGCCCTCAACACCCAACAGTGCTTTGCAATAGAGCCGTGCGCGGATACAAATATGTGGATCCATATCCGATCTGCATCTGCAAGAAATGGTCCACAGATATCCCTGTTGTATCCGCGGATGCAGATATAATGCGGATATCCAGGGAAATCCATGTTTTTGCAGGGCTCTAGCCCTGCACAGATAAAAATATGTGGATCTGTATCCAATCTGCATCTGCAAGAAATGGTCTGCGGATATCCGCATTGTATCCATGGATACGGATATCCACGGATATAATGTGGATATCCGCAGATTTGCAGGGCTCTACTTTGCAAGACTGGGCCCTTCTTTTTCTATGGTAAATGGCATTACATGCTCCTGACTACTTTTAGGTCCCCCTGAAATAACTGATTTTCCTTCTGATTTCTCATAACAATATGTTTTTTAACCGATGTCCCTCAGGCTATCAAGTGGTAGAGTAAGAAGTGATGTATGACGCCAGGTAAAGATCGGTGTGAAAGCTCCATTAGGAATCCTACTCTTTCAGCCATAAATGCACTTCAAATGAAGTATGTTTAATCTCTATTTTATAGGACTTCTGGATGCACTGCTTTTAAAGCATTCCTATACCCAACGGACACACATGCTCCATGGCCCTAACAAAGTTGTTAATCCATGAAGCAGCACTAATAATGGCATTAAGGAAGGCTGCACATTGTTTCCCTTCCAGCTAAAGGAAGTTTACTGAAATAGCTTTGCAATGAAGAAGGCTTAGTTTTAATGGGCTCTGCCAAGCAGGAAACAAAAATACAATTTAGCTGAAGTGAATTTCTCTACCCTTAAATATAGTGATAGTAACTGTACAATTATGCTTAGATCTATTGATAACACAGCTTGAAAATGTACCTGCCTCCTTCCAGCCAAAGGACCAAGACTACTCACCAGAGTAAAAAACACCTATACATCATTTTCTCTCTCCCTCGCCCCTGTTTGCCCCCCCCCCCCCCCCCACTGGCCATGCTCAATAGCCTTCTATTTAGATTAGACCTTTAAACTTAAGGCCACCCTGTGACCCTGCTCTGACTCAGGCTGGTTAGCCCTTACTCACATAAATAGTCACCTTGACTCTGGCCTCAAACTGATATGCAGACTAGAAGCTTGATCCTGTAACCACTTCCTGTTAAGCATGAATCAATGAGTACAAATAACTGTATGCACTGTATCTGGTGGCAAGTGTTTGTAATGTTGTGTCCTATCATTTCACCCTACGATAAAGGCAAGCACTTCTTACAAGTACTACAAGGGACCGGACTATGCCCTCCCCAACTCCCCTTACTCACATTTAAATCACCATTACTACTCACAGGATGAGATACCGCATAGTGTGAGTAAGGGAGGCAGAATTAGATGCTAAACATGTTTTCCACTTTAAAAATGCAGATACCTGCTAAAAATTACATCTAGAAATCCAAAGAGGCCCAATCCATCTTAAAAGGCACATTCCTATACAGGCTGTGGTGCACAACACCAAGGCTCAAGGAAAGCCCTAGCTGGCAGAATGCTCCTCAGAGCCCCAGACTACAGAGGAATATGCTTGCCATTAAACCTCTCTACGGGGTGACGCTGACTCCTCACCTCATGTCAGTCCTGCTCCAAATACCAGAAGTGGTTCCAGGGCCAAAGTCCCAGCTCCTTACTGTCCCCTTTGTGGCACGATAGCGACGTAGGTGCACAAAGAGAAGTACGGAAAAACCATTTCATATGTGCCTCTTTTCATTTCATGGTCCTGCCATGAGTGCAGGGGACTGGACTTGATGCCCTCTCATGGTCCCTTCCAGGTTCTATGACTGTGTGGACGGAACAAAGATGGGGCCAGGCTCCTTCCTTCCACATCCCCAGTGGGCCCCTATGCAAGGTCCAGGCACTATCAAGCCCCAACTGCAGTCAAAGGCCATGCTGACAAAATAACAGAGATTTCTTATGTAACACATTTATTTCACATGTTAAATATCTTACTGACATATTTCTCCGGAGGGTGTTCGTAAACTACTTGTCAAACGGCGTTATCATCATTAAGTTATTATATAAGCTGTAAACCCCTGGGGCCCTGTTTAGCTCTTAACTGCACCGATGGAACTTCAGTGAAGTAAATGGGGTTGCACAGATGTAACCAAGTGGAGAATATGGACCACCTTTTGTAAAAATGGAGTGCAGCACTGTGCAGAAAACTTGAGCTGCATAAGTCAAATGCAAAAGTGAGGACTGGGTTTTATTTGTTCCTTTTTGACCTTTAGCTGTCTTCTCCCAGAAAGAGGAATGACAATGTTACAAACTGAGATGGATTAAAGAAAACGTACATTGTACAGTTCATGTGATAGTTGTCAAGAGGAAAAGTAGCTACAAAATGACTTTTGAAAGAACTACAACATAAATTAAATTTCCATATGAGATGCACACTTTGAAATAAGCTCTGTTGCACAAAGGAATTTAGAAGAGATAAAAAGCTAAACCAATGAAGTCTGATTTATCTTCATCACTTTTAAGGACTTTAGCAAAGCTCCCTTTTAAAAAAGCTAATCCTTATAAATTATTAAACAATTACTCTTGTATCCCTTACCTCCTTTGCTTCATAAAACAGATGGCGTGGCACTTTGCCTTTTTGCTTCCATACACATCAACTTAACCTAGACTTTTGTATATATATATATAAAAAAAGAAACCTCCAAAATACAAATACAGTTCTTGGAACAGTAATACTAAATATATATACCAATATACTAAATCCTCAATCGGATAGACCAACAAATATACTATATCCTCTCCTAGGATAGATCAACAAATCTCATCCCAGCACCTTATTTACAAACTACAGAACACCAATGTCCATTCAGATGGCATCAGGTATTGGGAACAGTCAGAAAATATTTATCGTAATGAATTATACATGTTGAATACAAATTGCCAAGAAGAAAATTAATATCTCAATTTTGAAGTAATACCCTTTAAATCAATTAACACAAGCCTATTAGTGTTAAAAAGACATTTGAGATATATGTCACTAATCTATTTTTGCAATATTCAGAAGAAAAGATATTGCTGCAAAATGTTTTCTGAATTATCTCAGTTAAAGAAACAAGTCCTTTGGCAAATTTATAAATTTATCCAAACACTCTTTATTTTCATGTTGTTCTATTGTAACTTTTACTTTAAAAGTACACTACTAATAATGATTAATAATGGCACGCAGCATACAAAATATATTTAATGGATAGAATCATGACTTCTTCCTCTATTTCAATATATCAATTCCTCTCATCCCATTCATAGGCTTAAACTAATTACTATTTTCCATCCAACGTTAACTTTAATTGAACAATATCAGACATGATAAATTGCAAATTACTTAAGGAAGTTGTTCAGGTGGTCTTCTTTCTTAAATAATGTTCATATATTCCTTTGTAGAACATACACATCTCAACATACTTGGTTTGAGCTGAACTTTGCACCCAATTTATATAGATACATACTATTGTTAAGTGCTACTGGATAAAAATAGGTGAGGTTCTTGTGCAAAATTGTATATCATGGCAAAATGGCTTGCACCTTAAATCGTCGGGAATGTTTTATTGGCAAGTAATTTGTATTCATTTAAGATTACACAGAAGTGCAGTTTGTCAATATGATGAAAGTAATATCTCATAAAAGCCCACTTTCTTCCTGGAGACACACACTTTTGAATGAATGAAAAACATCCGTTTTTTCCACTCAAAATATACAGCAAGATTTACATCAATTACTTCATATTATCAATGTCCAAAAAAAAAAATGAAAATACACTTACCATTGGTGAACTAGAAAATGTGCATGATCTTTCTTATAAACATTTCCAGAAATGTACATGATCTTTCTATAGTATTCCAAAACCAAAAAGTCCTTACCTTTTTCTGGACTTAAATTTTTATATACTTCAAGGTCTGCCATTAAATTTGTTATTGTTATGCATTATTGACAGACACAATGGAATATCTCCCTGAAGGAAAGCCTCAATTCAGCCACGTCTCCAGAGATAAAACATTTAGAAAGCAATCCTTAGAACTAGATGAGAATTTTACCAATGCCACTCTTTATGAGCCATAATGAGGTCTTTGCAATCCATAACACGGAGACAGGAAAATATAAATCCATGAGATATCATACAACTTTGCTCAAAGCTGAAAAGCACAGCCTGACAGGAAAACTGGAAGCATCTGCTTTGTGTGGCTGCTATTGTGGGAATGCAGGAACTGTGACTACTTTTGGTCTGAGCCATGCATGCATAGTATAATGATGAAGACCCTCAAGGCTCCTAATGCCTGTGAAGAGGAGGTCTTTAAACGTCAAGGAAATCCTTCCCGCACCTAGGTGGTCAGTCAGAAACTGATTAGCATACTTCAGTTTAAGAATGGATGAGTGGCGCAGGCTGAATGCTGAAGATGAAAACAAAACAGACTCTTGCTCAGAAGTCAGTCTCAGCATCTGCAGCTGAGGGAATCCACAAAGTGGAAGAAGCTGTTGTCTCATCCTTTCTCTGTTTTTGTTTTTAGTGATGAAGGCATCTTATAACTTTACATATATTAAAATTAAAGTGCCACAGAAAGGGTTACAATACTTCTAGATTAGGGTCCGATCCTGCGAGGTGCTGAGCACAGGAATGTCTCACTGACTTCAGTGGGTGTTGCAAGTGCTTAGCTACCATTAGGAGTTACTCTGCATGTAACACTGTATTTGATCCCGTAAGAAATGATCATCTCCTGGGGGGTGCTAAGCATTCTCAATTCCCATCAAGAATTAGCAGATTACGAGCCAAATTCTGCTCTTGATTAAACCTGAAAAATGCTGCTGATGTCAAAGGCAAAGGGATGAATTTGGCACAACAGTAAATTGCACTAGCTTTGATGAACTGCAAGGGGACACTGTTATGTGGCACGCAACACAAGACTTTTGTGCCCTCAGCCACAACCCTTCACACCTTCAATATACCCCCCATTTATCAGTGAAATAAATATTTCTCTTTGTTTCTTCAACTCACCTTGCAGTTGACAGCGCATGGAATATAATGAGTTTCGACACTTCCCTGGCACAGTCTGTCTGGACACAAGCCTGCAAACTCTATAGCTATGTCTACACTGGCAAGTTAGTTCAAATTAGGGAAGCTTAATTTGAACTAACTTAAGCCATGGCTACGCTAGACTTTCATTAGTTCGAATTAAGGGCTTCCTTAATTTGAACTAATAAATTTGAATATGCTATTCGAACTAAGGGTTCGAACTAACCGGCCCATTGAACTCAATGCAATTCGCTAATTCGAACTAAGCATGTGCCATGAATGGCACTTGCTTAGTTCTAACTACATTTTTCTAGTTCGAATTAAGTTAAATTAAGTTCGAATTAGTTAGTTCGAATTAACTATTTCGAACTAACTTTAGTAAGTGTAAACATAGCCTATGAGTAACCTTATTTTATGTGACTAGGATGATCCTGTGAGTAAGTCAGCCCCAGGCAGAAGCTTCGGTATGGTCAGAGCCTTATTTCAACTTTTCCCCCATTTCCACTGTGGCTTCTGTGCAACTTTTACACAGCAACAGGGGAGGAAAAAAATGTAAAAACTGTGATGGTAAATTCACAACTGCCAACAGGGGGTCTAGAGACAGATGTAGTATGTGCAACTACTTTCAACTGCTTCATTTAAATGGACTAGATTCCAAGCCCCTTTAAGTGGCTTGCTGAGGCTGACACCGTAAGATATTCATCTGACCTCGCCCCTTCGTGGCTCAAGTAACAACACTCGACAGCTGTTTCATAAAACGAATCAAATCCATTCAGCAAGAATATATGATTATATCCACATTCTGACTGTAAATAACATGCAGAACCTGTGTATCTGGCTGTAGGAACCATGTGTAGATGGGTGTGCAAAGCAAAGGGTGGCAGATGCTCATTGCTCCTGACCATGGTACCACACACTCCTAGTTTGCTCCTTCCTGAATCCTGGGGAACACAGAAGCCACAGAAAGTGTAAGCAGGCTTATGCAGAAGCTGGAGGATCTGTATTTAAGGCTCTACTGAAAATAGGAGCCAGGCAGAAGACAGGATACAAGTGGATTTGATGTGTGTTTCAAATTCAGAGTTTACTACCTCTCAACTGTTGATGCCACAAATAGCAGGGCTCCTTGCAATCAACATATATTCATGATGGACTGCAGCACATCAGGAAACAAGCCTGTAGAATACCCTGCAAGTGCAAGACCTGACCGTAAAATAAATCTAAACCCCGTCTTCCCATTGTCATTAATAGTCATACTTTGTGCACCTACTAAATCTTTCAACTATGGATGGCAATATGTTTTACAACCTAATTAAGGCTCATGAAAGCTCATGAAGTAGCTAAGTATTATCCTCCTCATTTTATATATGGGGAAACTGAGAAACAAAGAAGTTACATGATTTTCCCACCAGCACAATTGCTATTGGAGGCAGGATTAGAATCCAGAGCTCCTGCCTCCTAGTCCAATACTCAAACCAGTAGACAACATTTCTCCTTCATACCAACTATGGCCCCTCCATATGTTATACCTTTGCTGAAGCCAATGACAGCTTCACACAAGGCAAGCTTTCAGATATTGGACTCTATTCAAACTTACCTGCATTTATACTGTTCAACTTTCCCAAGATGTTTTAGAACTGAATATGAGAAAAGGTCTTGCTCACACTGAATATACCATCCTCTCACAAGAAAAAACAGCAAACAAATAATAAAGTATTTTAAAATGGCCCCAAAAACCAATAATAAAAGCTCGATCCAATATGCCATCTCCCCCTAGCATTTCAGGAGAACTATATGGCACACATCGTGTGCCATGAAGGACTTGGCTATCAGCTACAAGATGGCTTTCATTGGACAGAAATACCACTGTGAAGCCATTAATTATAATCTGAGATACCCAAATTTACATTCAGATGTGATATGTTATGCATGCATCCCAAAATATTACAATAAATTGCCTCACTTAATTCCAGTGTGATATTCTTGATGTAATCAGGTTGCGCTCAATTACACATTGTTAGGTACTACTGTTGCATTGTTACTGCATATTTTAATGATTTAATACCCAGAAACAATCTCAGGTACATTGGAAGGTGATTTTGTTTTATTCCATAATATCATCTATATAAGCTATCCTTTAACTTGCCAGCTGCTGTAGAAGAACACCTGCCCGGTGATTTATTGATCCATCTCTTGATGTTTGGGCTTCAAAATATTACTTGTCTTCTCTTTTTAAAGGTATACCGGTAACTGCTTAAAAGCCATACCACTTTAAAATTTAGGGCACCGTGTATGAATTAGCATGAATGTCATCATGAAGATATCAATACAATTCTAACTATGTAGTCAAATTCCAAAGGGGTAGCCGTCATTCTAACTATGTATGCTAATCTATCTGAGAAATGCTTGTAGCTCTATTCAGCTTGAAAAATCAACACAGCAACTCAGCAGTGACATGCCAGATTTATTTAAAATCCTTAACACTATCATTCAGAGGGGGTTCTGAAGCTAACGTACAGATGAAGAAAACCTCTAGATTACAGCTAGGCTGCCTGGAAAAAGGGAAATTTACCAGCAATTAACTCATTTGGGACCATTTGACACTGTAGCCAGGTGGGTCCCACTTAAACACTAACCGAATCAATCTCACTGTTCCAGTATGCCTGCTTTCAGATCATACTACTATAAATAACAGTGTAAAGAACCAGTAACTTAATTGTAGCAGTGTACATGGGATCATCTAAGGGGTTTGAAGATAAAATATTCAATACAAAATTCTGCCTTGAAAATGTAATAGTGCATCAAAAAAAATCACAATTTAGGTATAAAATGGTGGTGGTGACAAGTATTATTTCTTCTGGATCATAATTTGGCTGTATAATTTTGGTTTTTGTAAACTGCATTGAATAAGTATTAATGTTTATGGCAGATTACAGTACAGCTTTCCAAAGATAAATATTGTAGAATCAATGCATTTATTCTCCAAGAAGCACCTTTATTCAAATACTTACCTTGAAAATTAAATATTCTTCTTTAAGCATCTCTCCCTCTATTCAGATTTGCTATTCAACTCTATCTTTCTATTATTTTAACTCAAGCATTTTGAGATAGTCTGTAAGTAAATTGAGATGCAAAATAGCTAGTGCCAAGTGCTACGCCTGGCAGTGTTTTGCAGAGTAGCCACATAAAATTGTATTACATTGTCTGCAAATTACATGGTTTCAAAAATATTTATAATTTATAAATAAAATTTAGCTATTCAAAAGGATTTAGACAGCGGAGAAACTAAAGACCAGTATAATGGAATACTAAAGTGTATTATACAATTCAGCCAGTAGGTGGCACCATGTGCAGCATACCTTTATGAACAAGGAGTACTGGGGTATTTTTATACCTTACAAAGCTAACCTCCCTCATACCTGGCAAAGCATTCAGGCCTCTTACAGTAAATACATCTGGCATGTATCTCTCTGAGAAGAAAGGTCAGTGGCCAGTCCATATCTCTACAGAACCCTGACCTGCAAGCAGCAGCCCTGCAACCTACTGTGTGCAAGAAATACATGGCATACACTTCAGTGAAAAAGTTCCAAAGGAGAAGCCATCATTAAAGATTTTTAAAGACTAACAAATTTATGTAGCACATGAGCTTTTGTGGAAGAAATCCCACTTCATCAGAGGGCTCAGTTACCTAGCAGAAAAATTCATAACAAGAACAAGATCCAGTGACTGGATCCTGAGGCGAGAAAAATTCAAACCAGTAATAAGGTAAATAGTGAGCGTGATTAACCAGTGGACGTGGGGAATTCTCTGTCACCTGGTGTCTTCAGCTGAGGACTAGATGTTTTTTAAAAGATATATTCTAGTTCAACCAAAAGTTAGCGGGCTCAGGAAAGAAAATATGGAGAGAAATGCCATGGCCTGCAGAGTGCAGGAAATCAGACAAGTCGCACATGTCCCTTCTGGCCTTAGACTCTATGGGGAGAAAGTCAGCACTGCTCCAATCCCTATACACTGGGTAAAAGGTTTGGTGGAACCTAAAACAATTAAAAGAGCTTCTAAACATCCCAGTTCCTGGTGAGAAAGGGCTCCTCAACAGGGCACTGCAGGCCCCCATAAGCCCTAGTGTGTAGAGGATGTGCCAGAAGCCAGACGGTAAGAGAGCCAAGATTTCAGGCAGCACTGCAGCCCACTGGGCAGCCCCAAAAGGCTAAGTGAATTTAAACAGGCTCCCCAGGACCATTTAAATTATGTCAACACCTCTCTCCAGCTCCTACAGCAACCTACAATTGGTAGCCGCAAAGGAAGCTGTAAAGTCATTTTACGCACCCACTCCTGGGCTGTAAATTCTTACTGTATAAAACTAACCATGTATTTCAGAAGCCCCTAAAAGAAAAAGGCCCTGAAAATAATGGAACTGGTGCAGTTCTGCTGAAGTGGGGGACAGACTCCAGGAAGAGTTTCTGAATCACAGAACTCTGCTGTGTTGTGGCTCCTTGCACCCCAGAACACACAGCTTGACAGTGGAGATGAGTAGACCCAACAGGATCTGCCATCTAAACATCCATCCATTCCTATGTAAAGGATGGGTACACTGAATAACTGAGGCTTCACTAGCAGCTGCTGCACAACCCAATATCACTCCCCAGACTGAGGGGAAAGTTTCTTCCCCTCCCCAAACCCTGTGGGATTACAATTTGCCCCTGAGGGCCTGAACAGTATGAAAATGCCACATTCTGTTTTATATTGAGTATAAGAATATCAGTTTTCATTACCAAAAACTACTGCTTCTTGACAAGTCTCTAGAAATGACAGGCAAGGTTTAAAGCACCAGAAAGACATTTTAACCAGAATATGCAAAGGAAAAAGAAAGAAAAGATGGTGCACACTCTACAGCAAAGTATTCATTTACCCATAAATTAGATTGTGGCTTAATTATTAGATCTTGAAATTACATCACAAGAATTTCAATTATCTGCTTCGCCAATTCTTCTCTTTCTCTGTCAGAATAGCTGGAAACTGTTACAAAGGCTAACTTTGCTAACGCACATGGAAAGCATATATAGAACTTTTCTCTCCTACAATAAATAGATAATGAAATAACAAAACAATAATATTTTAGCACTTCATCTAAATTTAATCTAATTTTGAGCTACACAGTAATACAATCTTCTCATGAAAAATCATCTAGCAATGAATAAAACTTCATATTATCTACATCAGAAACCTGCCATTTTTATCAGATTAAAAATGTATATTGGTTTTCTAATCAACACGTGCCAAGTGAATAGGATGTTCTTTGGAAAGATGGCAAATGCAGGCAAAAGGAGCAGAAATATAAACATGAACAAAACTGAATGGCCTGGTGCATTTTTGGAAACCTCTTATGCTGGAGAGATCCCAGAAACAGTGAAATGCCCTGCCTTCACCCTGAGATGCAGTTAGTGATATTCACAGACACCTGGAAGGTGTGTATGTGCTTTATGGAAGATGGGGATACAGCTCATTATTACAGTTCATGTAAATTGTTCATATTTATGAATTTAAAATGCATATTTGCCATTTTTCCCCATAAATTTGTTTACCTCAATTATAATTAGCTCTTTAAGAGATAGATGAGTGAATGAGATCTCTACATGTTTCCACAGTTAGATTATAAATTCAAGCACAAATTATTGCATTAGATCTTTATGTTTTCATTCCCTCTCAAGTGTCTTGACAATTTGAGGTTGATTGTTAAGAATATGAATTCTGCAATCTGCATCAGGCATCTATGGCACAGCAGCCTCAAGTTCAGGGCTTGAAAAAGGCTCACCAGAGCTCATTATATAGTAATGCCCATCAGCAAAATGAAACCTAAAAATTTATGCTATTTTGAAAATAATTTTATAAAATGTTTTGTAAAGTTAATGTGCTCTAGTAACTAACCAAGATTTTTACTGGAAGAAAATTAATCAGGATTTCCATAAATATAGTCTGAAGTCTGTTATATTCAGTGAACTCAAAAAAGACCCCTGGAGCAAAAAATATTAAAAGAAGCTGCATAAAGGAATGAGGAAAAAATGTAAGATTTGTCTTAAGTAATTTCTCAAGAAACTTTCCAATACTGGCTGCTTAACAAAAGTAGCTGTGTGTCTAATAAAGATGAAGGAGAGCTGTACTCATATCTGGGGAATCTTTGCCCAATCTTCGAGGGAGGTCACGGTGTACAAATTTCACAGTAATTAGATTTAAGATATGCACTGTAGCGTGTAGTATATTAGAGAGACAAGCTGGGTGAGGTATTATCTTTAGCTCATTGGTTCTCAGACTGGGGGGTTTCAGAACCGTGAAGGATTGCGACTTAGATATGTGGGGGTCACAAGCTATGAGCCTCAACCCACCCAGGTACAGAGCTATGAGCTTCCCTGCTTCCTCCTGATGGAAGAACATGGGAGGGAGGGAGCAAATAGTGACACAGATACTGGTCACCACCCCCATCATTTCTCTATCCCCCACCAAGGGGCTGTGAGGCGGAGAGTGAGGAGCAACTACAGCGCTCTCTGCATCCAAGTCACTTTCCTCGCCTGGGCTGGGCTGTGCTGTGGGGTGGGCAGCAGGGTCCCCTTACGAAGCCCAGATGGGGAAAGTCACCTAGATGCAGGAAGTCCTGATGTTGCTGCTCCCCCGCTCACAGACTCCTGGGGTGCACAGAAAAGCAGCATTTGAGGGAGGGACAAGCAGCAATGTGAGCCACTCTGTGCATGTTGGGGTACAGGGGTTGAGGCAAAGAGGAAGTGGGGACCCCTTGAAGATCAGGGGGTGGCACTCAGAGGCTTGCTGTGGGAAAGGGGTCACCAATAAAAAAGTTTGAAAACCACTGCTTTAGCTGAACCATCTTCTCCCTCACCCACAGAAGTTGGTTCACTAACAGATTGAACCTTCTTCTCCCTCACCCACAGAAGTTGGTTCACTAACAGATTGAACCTTCTTCTCCCTCACCCACAGAAGTTGGTTCACTAACAGATTGAACCTTCTTCTCCCTCACCCACAGAAGTTGGTTCAGATATTACCTCAGCCCCCTTTTCTCTGATTTTATTTGGAATAAACTTTGGGGGCGGGAGTGATTGAAAGAAGTGCTCCTGAAAGTGGCAGACAATAGCAATGGCTGGAGTCATACATCAAGAAGGCTAGCACTGAGCAAGTTCTCCACAACTGGTTGCTGGATGGGTGCCTTGCTGCTCCCTCTGTGGGGCCACTGCACAACATCAGTTAGTAAGCAGTAGGATTAAAAATCATTTGCTTCGCACCAACAGTGCGCTGCGTGCTTTAATAGCTAGACGGGAGGACACTGCCCCTGGCGTCTAAGGCCCCAATTCAGAAAAGTATCCCTATCAGGACAGCACTTCAGCAAGTGCTTTAACACTTTCCTGGAGCCAGCCTCGCTGTGGAAAGGTAGAATACAGACAGCTCTCTTTCCTCTTCTCTCACCTCTGCTCCTGCTGGCTCAGGGAGGCACATACTAAGCTCACTACCTGATTAGCTTCAGCATACACACAAATAGTGGAGGAGCAATGAACATCATTTCCAGTGGCTGTGGCTGAACTATTTGAATCTGCATGTAACATGATCAGTTTTCATCTCCTGAACTATTAAGATGAACTAATTGGCCACCTGCAAAATTGTAGGGGAAGATGGGTAGTTTGTTTATTTGTTTTAAATCAGGGCATATAATATGGGCTGCTCAGCTTGACACGAGTGAGTGAAAAATAATTTATGGGCATGTCTGCTCCACGAGCTACAGGAACTGCTTCTGTCCTATCTCCTTTGCTTCCCAGCAGCCCCACTACGGGTGAGCAAGAGGCAGTCCGTAACAGCCACCACCACTTTCCTGCCTCTCTCCCTGCAGCAGCTGCTGCCCTCTGCAGAGAACGGAACCTGGGTCTGCATTCCCACCAGATCCCTTTGACTAGAAACTTCACCTCTGCCTCTGGATACCTGCTCCCAATCCTGCCAGCCGTCGTGGAGACACGCTCTCCTGCTCACAACAGCCTTAGGAGACCCCCCTATGCACAAACAAATAGCCTGGGAAGACTCCCAAATCCCCCACCCATCCATCCCAACACAGCCTTCAGAGACCTCAATTTCCCATCTCCCCCACAACAAACACAAGCATACAAAGTCTTGTGAGACCCCAGCCTTCCTCTGCTCTCCTCTCTGTCTCTCTCTCTCTCATACACCCACACACCTCTGACACTCCCGCACACAGCCATGGCTAGTGATTTCAAATATAGTAAGTAGCTTCTGATTTGAAATTTTGAGCCCAGCTTTATCCTCCTAAAAAGAGACAAAGACAAAATTTTCCAAATATCTCAGGCCAGCAAACAAAATGAGTATCCAGTTTTATACTGTAAAAAACCATATATAATTTTCTTGTGTTGTTCTGTACAAGATTTTCTGGCCTGGAGACTAGACGTACTTTGTTGGCCCACAGCTGTTTAGACGGGGGGGGGAAAGGGTGGCATTAAATCATTAAGTTCATCAAGTCCTAAAGAGAGTTATTACAAATATTATAACTCTTTAACCTATTTTTCACATTAGAGGCAGGTTTTGTAATGGGAAACTACTAAAGCATCTGTTTCTAACTGGCTGGAGCCCTCCTGTGTCTCTAATTTGTTATTCCCGATACATACACACTACTCTCTGTTTTAGTGAAGAAAACTGACACTGTTGCTTCAGGGCATGCAGAGACTCCCCAGAGTACAAGATATATCAGCAACAGCCTCCACTTCTGTGACCAGAAATTTCAGACATAGGCAGATAAGAATTTTAATATCATGCAAATGCCGTAACAGCTTTCCCTAATAAAATTAGAGAAGGATAAGAAATCCTGAGGCATTTGTGATGTTTTATATGCTTGAGCATAACACGCACGGAATGTTCAGTTATTACTAAAACACAACTTGTTAAACCCACGTGAAAGGGACACAATTGTGTCCACTCCTGCCTGACAAAATAACACACACACATATGCAGATACTTACAGGCATTACTATAATATGGTAATGAGCTGGCGGTACATATGTACCACTGTTCTTTTCTGAGGGGAATCAAGAAACACACAGTTGTTTGTGAGAGCTGTTCTTTAAGAATTAGTAGAGACCTCCCTTAGTTCAAGGGTGCAGGAGAGTCTGAGTTCTAACTCACTGATGGTACCAGGAAATTCTGAGTGCAGCCAGTGGCATAGCACAAAGTAGGAACTATGAAATTCCTCAATGGTCATACTGCTAATGAAACGTGAGAAGGGTGTGCTGTTTGTTACGAAGGTATTTATACCTACAGAATAAAAGATCCAAAGGAGATACAGTGCTGTAAGATGTTATTGTGAAAGCAAAACAGATATATACTCCAGTTAAATGCAGAGTTTCAGAGTTCTTGTTCACAAAGTTCGCACACAAACTTCACCTGCTCTATTGAAATCACATTTTCAGATGCTTCAATGAAGCTATTTAGATTTCACAGAAGGTAGGAAAGATGTCATAAAAAGGTAAAGGCAGGAAGCAAATCCTAAACTGTATGTCTCCGGAGACAGTTCCAGGCCTGGAATCTACAAGAAGAAAGATGACACTAAATTTTAAAAGCTAATTGATGCAGTAACTTTACGAACATGAGGAGTTCAGTGCAGATGAAATGCAACAGTTTCTTCAGATTACAAATCCAATCACAAATAATAGTAATTCTGGCATAATGTGAAAATCATAGACAGCCCTATGAAACTGATTGAATGCATTGCACTGAGTGAGAGGGTACTAGCTAGGATAATTTGAGCAAGACTGATTTAACGTGACAGCCTCCCAACAACAATGGTTAAATCTCTGCTGATATTGAAGTCTGAAAGTGTAGAGAGTTAGCCAACAAAAGGACAGCTTAGTGACTAAAAGGAGAATTAATGACAATTATGGAAATTAAGTTTAAACAAAGGGCTTAAATTTCTGATAAAAGTCAAAGGAAATGACTGGCTTAAGTAAACAGGTCTAACATGATAAAAATGAAAAGCTTTTTTCAGACCTGTTAAGAGAAAATTCACTGTTTGTTAAACATATCGTGTCTCCTTTCCATGCAGGCAGTTATGGAATATTAACATTCCCAACATATTAAAATCTAGAAGAATAGGCTAATCAGCAGCACTCTGCATGCCTCCCCAGTAAACAGCCAAGACTCTAGATGCCAGAACATAAAGTTCTAATGAAAAAAATATTGCAGAAGTGATGCTTAAATGAGAAATCCACATCTTGGTCTGCACAACACAGTTAGCTGCCGGAAAATCACGTGGGGCCAGCTCCTGACGCCCTTGCTCATTCTGAGGATCACCTCGCTCTGTGAGCAGGCCCTACACTACACTTTTCTCTTAAAATTTACCACAGATGCAGTTAATCCACTACAAGCAACAGAGGGAATCCTAGCAATAACAGGACACCAGCTTTTCAAGCATTCTTCTTTGCTAACCCAGACCCAGCATCAGTGAAGAGGTAAGTTCCATTTCAGCTGTTACTTGGCTGTTCTCTTCGCTGCACGTCACATGAAAGACTCAGATTCAATATTCAGTCCTTGTTTGTCCTCCTCCGGCTGGCAAGGACTGGGAGAAGTCCAGGAGCAACACGTTAATTCCCTGAGGACCAGGTGTCTGGTGTCACTCAATAGCAGCTCCTTTGTCCAACTACAAAGTGGCATCAACAGTGTCCAAAGGGAATTCCAGTCCCACCCAGATTTGCAGAACTAAAGGACGGCAGCCATGCCTTTGCAGCTTCTAGCACTAGCATGAGGAGTATTTAAAATAAGAACAAACTGGGATAGCCCTAAAGGCTCAGCCGAGATCCCTGGGGGAGAATGATGATTAACTCTCAGTCCATTCACAAACCACAGCCAACTGAATTAGGCCACAGAATCTTTTTGTCTTTTGTCAGTTCATTATGTCTTCTACTTTAACTAATGATCAATTTTGTAAACTGAATGGTTTAAGGGCTGTTGATGGATTAGATTTTGTGCTAATAGGTCATTCTCGAGGGTTCTCACTATCAGTAGGATTGAAATATTTTGTCACTGTACTTACTACAAAACACCAGTTCAAGGTACAGGTAGAGGGTCAGATTCTGCTCTCACTTACATCAGGAGAGTGGCAACTTGACCAACTTTCATGGTACTACTCCTGGTTAATACTGAAAAACAAACAAGCAGTCCTGTGGCACTTTTAAAGACTAACTGCTTGTTTCTTTGGCTGACCTAGACTAACACGGCTACCCCTTTGGAACTGGTTAATACTGGTATCACAGAGAAGATACTTGCCTGAAGAGGCCTATAAGAAGCTATTCTATAAAATTCTATGACAATGATCAACTCGTTGCATGTGGAGCTGAACAGAAGACACATTGGGCCAAATTCTGTCTCCCTTACTCATGGTGAGATGTTCTTTACTTTGCAAGCAATCCCATTGAAATAAGACTATTCACACAGTAATGTAGACCTCAACATGATTCAGAGTAGTAGAACTGGGCATTCATGAGGAAAGGAAAGACTTTATTCTGATTATTTACTGTCATTACTAATATCATTATTCTTCATTTAGCATATTTGTATTGTGCATCTCAAAGAATGCCAATAAAAACTCCAAACTAGTAAATACAGAACAAAAATAAAAACCATGCTGAAATACAACATAATACAACAAAGAAACTGTGATTATTTCAAATGTACAAACTTGATAATTTCCCTAAAAATTTCCTGAATATCTACCCTGAACTGTATGAGTAAAATCAAATAACAACTTTACGGGGACATACTCTGATCTGCTTACCCCCTGAACAAATCTACTGACATCAATGGTACCACACAGTCACTTCTTCCTCATATCCTACTGTGATGGGGCAGTTGTCCCACAGTGGCAGAATAAGAGTTAACAAGAGGCCTTAGAGCAGCAGCCAATCAGGTGAGAAGGCTGCTAGGCCAATCAGAACCTGGGACAAGGTATAAAAGCAGACTGCAGAGCCAGTGCAGAGGCAGTCTTCCTCAGGTGCTTGAGGGAGAAGGTCCTGCAGCATGGGCAGGAAGAACAGCACCTGGGACAGCTCCCTGTGGGCAGCAGGGCTCTGGGGAGCCTCAGGCCTGTAACCTGGAGGAGGTGGCCTATGGTGGGAGCCTGAGCTGAGACTGCTAGGGCTCAGGAGGAGCCTGAAGGGTGCCTGCAGGAGGTGGTGGTATGGGGGCTGCAGGGAAGTGGCCCAGGGTACCTTTTGTGTACTGGGGTTTGAGGTGATGCCTGAGGAGAAGTGTATAAGGTCTCTGGGCTGGGGCTTGGAGTAATGGGTGGACCTGGGTCCTGCCCTGCCTCCCCCTTGACTCTTGTTGAGCAGGCTGTGGGAACTGGACTTTTCCCCTGGAAGTGGGGGGTGGGGTATTACCTTGAATGGGGACTTAACTGGAAGGCAGAGTCACTCTGCAAAGAGCTTGAGATATATGGACAGCACTGGATGCTGAGGGGTGGACTTGAGAATAATTCCCCAAATCAGCATTGCAAGGAGTGCCCACCAGGGGGATCAGTTACTGTAAAATAAGATGCCTGCCAAATAAAATAGTTTCATACAACTATCCAAAAAATCACCTCAAAATCCTTGGTCCACTCCTAGATAGAATCATCCTCTAGGATGGTCACCTAGTGTATTAGGGTGAAAACTCACTCCCTGTGGAGGATTCACCCCTGGCAAGCCACATACCATCACAAAGGGGTAGGGTCCAAGTGGATTTGCGATCTGGAGGATAGAGAGCATTGCACCCTTTGTATGCTGTGGAAGGGAATCTCTCAGGCTGGAATGGAAGAAAGTTGGTAGCATAACAGGGAAGGGACCTCAGGATTCACCCTTACATGATTGCAGTTACCAGAACACCTTGCAACGGGGACTGAAAAGATGCCCACTTCTAGCTCATCAGCTAGAAAAGTGTTTAAGATGCTGCACTGCAGCCCCACAGGTGAGCGATTGGTTGGATGCATGAAAATCATCCCCTCCTTCCCTGGACTCCCATTTACTTTCCTGTCCAAAGTCTATTAATTCCCAGGTTTGTGCAGTGTGGGGTGAATTTCACTCTCTCTATCTAAATTGTAAAGAACACAAAAAGGCCCTCCTGGATCAAACCCATGGTCCACTCAGCCCAGTATTCTGACTTCAAATAGTCACAGTGGCTGGTGCCAAATGTTTCCAAGGGAATGTACAGAACAGGGCAATTATCTCCTGTCAGCCAGACTCAGCATCTAGGGATTTAGGGAAACCCAGAGATTTAGGGAAACCCAGAGAAGAGTGTTGCACCCCTGACCATCATAGCCATTGATTGACCTATGCTCCATAACTTACCTAATTCTATAACCTCTGCTACACTTTTGACCTTCACAACATCTCCAGGCAATGAGTTCCACAGGTTTGCTATGAGGTCTGTCTGTTTAAATCAGTGGCCTCCAACCTTTCACCAGCAGATGGTGCAATGGTCACAGTTTTACCAGCAACTGACATTCAGACACTTAATGTTACAAGCAACAGTTCAAGCCTCCAGTCAATTGCAATCAACTGGTTGGAGACCACTAATTTAAATTGTAAACTTCTTGGGGCATAATATCAACACATACATAATACATAGTAACAGTAGTATGATTGTACATTCTTATGGCATTTTTATTTTATGATACCTTTCTAAATTGAATTCTGTTGGCATTTTTATTTTCATTTGATTTATGAAGAGATCTGAGATGATTAAATGGGGCATAATGTACACAACAACCAACTGAACTTGCATATAAATAAATCGGAGACATGAAAAATTAAGCACCATATTTATCCATTCTCTCCTTTCTTTTCCAAGATTCTGTCTTCTCTTCTATCACTGCACTGCACTACTTATTTATGCATCTGGCTGAGACTCTGCTCACATGTCAAAACTTCACTCTTCCAGATTTGTTAGAATTACTTAAATATTATGTGGATGGTTGAGAAATGTTTTTTGAAGAAAGTTATTAATATTCTTATGTCACAACTAGAACTAGGAGCATGTAAAAGCAAGAAAACCAGTGCAAGGAAAAGTGATGTTACCTTTGAACAAGCTACGGATAAAAGGGATTCACAAATTGTCAATGTTGCTTTAGTTTTGATGTGTGGCTTAAAATATTAACTTCAGTAAACATTGGGCACTGCTGCATGACAAACACATACATACATAGCTATGGGATTATATAATTGTTCTATGAATTGCAACCATTTCTTGCTTTTCTCACAGATGTTGAGGTCTCGTGATAATTATCATCTCTAGAAAATTTGGGTCCTCCAGATCAAAATATTGGATTTCTAAATTACTAAAGATTTCAAGGAATTAATCTCAATTGTAATTCAACTTTTAAAACAATAGTGGGTATTTGATTTTTAGTCCTTTCATAAAAGTTCAAAGTCAGGTGTATTATAATGTCTACTACAAAGGAATGTAGAAAAAAATATGAACACCGGGATTTTCTACCAATGCAAGAATATAACAAACTAGTAGGAGATCACAGGGCTAGATTATGACTTTAAGATATAGGCCTGCGATGAAAATGGAGTTCCTAGGGGAAACTTTACAATGGTGCTTTTCTTGAACAAACTTCCGCTTCACTTCAGGAATTCATATAATGTATTCACATTACTTACTAGACTTACATAAGCCACCTCAGGCAAGATTCACTACACCTGGGGGTAGGGGTTAGCAGCCTCTTGAAATGAAAAGGCAAAATCTTTTCTTGCTAGACACTGCTGTAATTATACAAGCTTTGCTTCATAATCTCATCACTGCTCCCATGCAAGAGGAACTCCAAATGTTTGCCAATCACAGCCTTTTTGCTTTAAGATTTTTCATATACAAAAATAATTTTATATTAATTTTTTTTGCTCTTAACATGCCTGATATAAAATACCCACTGAACCATCCCCATTGACATCAGTAGCCCTATAAGAATGAATGCATTTTATTCCCTTTGTTTCAGATATTATTTCTCCTATGTATCTGTATTTTACTGGGCTATGCCTTCATTTAGAGATAAATCCAATATGTCCCTGTATGGACAGCAATGTGTTTAAATTTATTTACTGTTGTGCCAAATTCTTTAATCCTTATTCAGGCCAGGTCTACACTACATACTTATTTTGGTACAACTGCATCACACAAGTGTGAGAAATCCATACCCCAGAGCGATGTTGTTATATCAGCTTAACTCACCACATAGACAGTGCTATATGGATGATGGAGCTTCTCCCACCGAACATAGGAGCTTCTCCCACTGAACATACCCCCTTGGGGGGGTAGAGAGAAGCCCTCCTGTCAGCATAGAAGCATCTTCACTTAAGCACTATATCAGCACAGCTACATCAGTACAGCATTTCAAGTGTCAACCTGCCCTCAGTCCCTTGGGAGCTTTGAGTGACTGACAACTGCGAAAGAAATTGCAGGATTTGCCTTATTAAATAATAATCACCATGATAACACCTGCCATCATTTTACAGGCATCTCAGATTTCTGCAATATCAACGTCATTTTGGAAAGCAAGTGTCATTTCAACATAAAATAGAAGTAAAACTATATTGTATTTATTTAGCACCATTCACCTGGAGCCAGTTCCTTCTCTCTGAAGCAGCAATTGCATTTCTCACCTCCTTGCAAGGGTCTCTTGCAAAGAACAGGACAAGAGCAGGTGAAGGAAGCAAGCTGGTGTAGATTCTACCACAGCTGGGCAAGAAGTCGTTTCCAGGAAGCAATCACAGAATCATAGTGCAAGATCCTCAGCTGTCTATCAGGGTAGTTCTCTTTATCTTCAATGTTCACAGTGTTCAATTCACATTAGCTGACAAACCATCCCATACACTCCAGAGAAGAAATAGCCCTATTAGCTCACCTATTGCTCCCTAAACTCTTTGGGAAGATTCATTATAAATGTGACAAGCAGTAAGAAACTTCCTTTGGGATCTACACCACGTGTTAGCGGAGCTTACCAGAAAAATCATAGTAAAGCAGCCCTATGGTACTGGGCCTGCTCAAAGAAAGGGTCTTCCCCTCTACACAACACTGCAGTTTTCAGGAAGAAGCTAACTACTTGGACTCATGACAGTCATCCTGACCATGTTAGATTTCAATATTTGTATTTGTTTTAAGATATTATAGGTAAAATTTATCCCTCCTGTAATGTCACTGTAATCAGTGCAGTTTACACCAGTGTGGCTGAGAAGAATTTAGCCTAAAGGAATTATAGCAGGACCGAAATTGGTCCTATAGAGTATAAATGAGCTAATGTGGTAAAAATAAATTAAATGTCAAAATTCAATATTAATTATTCATTTTGCTATTTATTTATATTATCATATTATCACTGTGATACAAATTATACAAATAATAGCCATTACTCTAGCCAAATTCCAACTAAGTCAAATCCTTTCCCTGGTTACAGTGAGCAAGGGTAGTTAAGTGCCAAGAAGTTTAGATCTCCTAGAACTGCACTAATACAAGCTACATTTAGTTTTCATCTTTCTCCACTGCAGGCATTGTGATAAATGACAGGGAAGAATTTGGCCCAACAGGAATTTTCTCTATATAAGGACTGGATAGGGACTGCAGGAATTGGGCAACAGTGGGTTTTTATATATGAAATTAAAGAATTTATTTTAAAAACTACTAAATGGTGTGATCCATCCCCTCCAAGGATAGTTCACCTGAAAATGTCAAGGTCAGCGAAGGCTGCAAAAGGAAAGCAGATTCTTGCAAACTAGTGGCTAGCTTTGCAGTTATTCCCCAGCCAGTTACAAATAATGTTTCTGATTCCCCACACTGGTTGTCAAGAAGCTAAAACAAAAAAAATCTTACAACCCCCTTGACTGCATTTCATTCTCTGGCTCCCAATCAACAAGTAGGTCAAGTAAAGAGATGAATTATTTAAAACTCTATTCCCTTTTTGAAAATGTTCTCATAATCCCCAAAGGCTCAGCCACATTGCCAGATCAGTATAAGTTTGGATCTTACCCAAAATAGCACACTGCTGGTTGTAACTAAACTAGCTAACGGTTTATTATAAAGGGAAAGAAACAAATAAGAGGAATGTTAAATGGTCAAAGCAATCAGATACATAGAGATGACTGAAGTCCATATACAGTAGAGCCTCAGAGTTATGAATACCAGAGTTACAAACTGACCAGTCAACCACAAACCTCATTTGGAACAGGAAGTATGCAATCAAGCAGCAGCAGAGACAGAAAAAAAAATTCAAATATGGTACGGTACTATGTTAAATGTACACTACCTAAAGGGGGAAAGCAGCATTTCTCTTCTGCGCAGTTTCAAAGCTGTATTAAGTCAATGTACAGTTCTAAATTTTTGGAAGAACAACCATAATGTTTTGTTCAGAGTTATGAACAATGTCCATTCCCAACTTGTTCATAACCCTGAGGTTCTACTGTGTATCAAATTCTCAGCAGAATTGTGGCGTTTTCAAGCTGGTACAGCTCCTCTCATATACATCCAATACCTGGATGGGTCTCACTCCTTTGCCTCACAGCTTCAGTTGTAGATGATTTGATCCCAAGGCAGGGAGCAGGAATGAAGACAAGATGGGGATGGTGCAGCTACTGTTGGGGGGGGGGCCGGGGGGCGGGTTAATCTGGCTCATCCCAAACACAGCCATGCAGCAGGAAAAGCCACAGAATCCCCTATCTATAGGCACATTCTTAAATGCCCTGGGGACTCAAAAGGTATAACCCCTGGGTTCTTGTGGTGGATTCATAGAACCTTTGAAAAACAACTGTGGCACTTTTAAAGACTAACACATTTATTTATTGCACAAAATTGTTAGTCTTTAACAGTGCCACAGGACTCCTTGTTTGTTTTGCTGAACTAGACTGACACGGCCACCCCTTTGGAACTTGTTACAGTTACATTGTCTCTCATTTATGAATTGAAAACTGAAATGCTTATTTTCCATTCAAAAAAGCCTTTCTAAAATGACCCTTAATAGTTACATTATTCTGATTCACTTTACTAACTGTAGGCTTTCGAGTACTTATTTCCGAAATAGCTGTAATTGTTTAATTTTGTACTACCCTTTAGCTATTTTGTAGGTTTACATTTAAAAGGAGTGCAACTCGATATTAAGGCTTATGCTGCCCCCTTGTGGAGCTGCCTAACATTAAAACAGGTAATGATGCCAAAGAAATATACACAGTAAGAAGTACTAGCAAAACCTTGTGCAGTAAAAATTCTGCACTCAGTTATATGTGTGTAAATGTATGTAACTCAGAGCAGAACACATCACTGCAAATTTACTTTTATTTAAGCATATTCCTGATACAAAGTTCCACAAACCCTGATGAACTTGCTGTAGTACTTTAACAGGGGTGAAATGCTGCCCCATTAAAGTTAGTGGGAGTTTTGCCATTGACTTCAATAGAACAAGAGTTGCATGAGTACAAATACAGAAGGTGAGACTTAACTCCTGAATATCTCGGCTTTCGGTGGGTTTAGGTTAGACCCTTATATTAAATATAAGTTTTATGATGATCACAGTAAGCAGAATCAGCTTTATGACTGGCAGCAACCAGACCCCAAGCAACAGCAGGAGCCCAAGCTGCTGGAGGGAAGGGGTCAGGTTATGAGTTGTCTCCCACCCAGACCTTGCTTCAGAACAGACAGCTCATGAGTCACAAAGCTTGCACAGAACCGAAAATGGCCACCTGCTGCACAAGTACTAACAGTCATCCCTGAAGGAAAGACACACCAGTGCTAGAAGACAAGAGAGGTATAGAGGGATTTCTCTGTTCCAGATGGAATTCATCTCCATTCTCTTGATATACCAAGCCATAATTCCAGAGATAAGTTTGAGTCTAAGGTAAAAATTAATTCTGAAGGATGGAAGTTTTAGTTTGGAATCAAATTACATGTTTTCAAATATATTCCATGGGAGAATAAAGTTGGATCCCTCCGTGAGGAATTGGTCACCTGGTACCCCTTTTACAAGTAGAGAATTCTTCCTCACCTTGCTCTGTCCTGCAGCAGTTAGTGCATATCTAATTTAAAAAACAATAGACTCCAGTTTTCTACAGCAATTGCCTAGACCACTGCAGCATCAGTGCTGTAAGATTATGGGCCAGACTGTTGCCTAAATTACACCAATTTTACACTAGCATCAGTCCACTGGGACTGAATCTCCATTGTGATCAAGTACATTGCTCTTGTGGGACACAGCAGTTGGAAAGCTGATGGATACTGCCTTTGGGGAACACCCCTAACACAAAGGCTAGTATATAGAGAACAGAAAGACCCTGCTTCACTCTGGTATAGAAAGCATGCAAGGGGTAAGATGGTGATTGGAGGTGTTCCAGGGAGAGAGGTGTGCATGGCCAGAGTGTCCTGTGAGCCAGAAACAGTGTCTCTGATGGCCCACAACCTTCTCTAACTTAAGCCATGCAGGATCCAGAACATGGGGCATGCAAAAGCAGGTATGGGTTCCTATGGCCCAGCAAAAAAGCCACTCAGAATCAGAACCACTATGTAATTCCAGTGGAATTATACCTGTTTTATCCAAGTGTAAGTGAGAGGAGACTCAGGCTGTACACCTTATCATAAATATATTGCAATGTGTTAAACCATCATTCCAGGAGGCTGTTTTTTAAGGATGGGGAGAAACATTCGTCCACACTAGGTATGTTTTACCATGAACTGGGGCAATATTCAGCCAATTAACCATACCTGTCCAACCCCAGTGATGTTAATGGGGCTGCGCAGATGAAACAAAGCAAAGATCATGACTTACTTTGAACACATCACAAAAACATCTTTTACTACTGGTAGGAAGTGAACAGTTTTGAGCATGATCCTGACTACGGCCCAGTCCATACTACCAATATACTGCTTTTATAACTAGTTATGATACTCATCTAAGCTAATTACAAAATAGACAACTGAGTTGTGTCCACACAATCATTATTCATAGCACAGACATTTGCATCATTCACATCTACCACTATGTTCAACTGTTTGTAATGGTGCATTTGGGAAAAAACTGGGCAATTATCTCTATTCTCTCAGCAGGGGGATATAACACCTGGAGTACATGCATCTAGAGTGCACCAGCATCACATTGGTTCAGTGTGTTCTAGGATGCACAGGGAGCTGGGAGGAAAGGCAGTTCTTGATCTCTCCAATAACTGAGCTCTACGTACTGAGCACCTTAGTCCTTCAGGCACACACTGTCCATATTGAGACAAATGGGAAAGTGCATGATGAACTGGTGAAAATACTGACATTAAAAAAGGAGCAATGAAAGGTTTATACCTATTCTTTAAAAAGTTCAGGACTGTAGATTCAGCTACTCAAAGTAGTTATCCTGGAAGTCTCTACTATACGTTAAAATACTTGACAAGAAATTAAATGCACATTATTCAAAACAGGGTTGCTCACAAAACTTCTGGCCAGATACAAAGCTGCCTGTGGAACACAGCTTTACTCTAGATCTTGTCAGACACATCAACCAAAAATCCTTCTCCCACTTCCCATACAGTTCTTTTTCTAAGCAAATGGAAACTACATCTCCCTCAAAGACTGAGGGCTTGTACACACTACAGCCTTATCGCGTGGTAAGGAGCTTTACCGCTCGATAAGACTGTGAGCGTACACACTACAATCTTGCTTGTTGCACGGCAACAGCCCTCTGGCCGGGCGACAGATAAACCACCTAAACGAGGGTGATTAGGCTTACTACGGAACAGCTGTTCCGCGGTACAGCCAGTGTGTGCTCTTTGCACTTTTGACAGCCTCCAGAAATGTCCCAGAGTGCCAATAGAGGCTTCTCTGGGACACCAGAGCTGTCATACTTGTCAATTTCACTACTCTTACAGAGCAGTGAAATTGACAAGTAGTGGAGATCTTGCAACAGGAGCTCTGCTGCTGTTGGAGCCACCAGGAACCCTGATGGCTCATGGGGACTGGCCACCCGAGCTGGCAGCTCCTAAGTGGGACCACCAAGCCCGGGCAGTAGTCAGCTCGGCTCACGCCACCCATGCTTGAGGCTCCCAAGTGGGAGTCCCCAAGGAAGGGCGGCGTCAGACCCGCTGGCTGCCACTCAGGCTAGGAGCTCCCCAGCGGGAGTACCGAAGCCCAGGCGGCAGGCAGTGCTGTTCCACTGGTAGCGGGGCTCAAGCCGCCGGCGGCTTCAGAGACCTGGCCCTGGGAAAGCCCAGCTGCCACAGAGCTTCCACAGGGCTGGGGCTCTGCTGCCGCCTGTGACTTGAGCCCCGCTACCAGTGGAACAGCCCCTCCTCCCTCCAGTGGGGCTCCAGCGGGGCAGGGCAGCTGCAGGGAACCGCCCAGGCAACCCTACAGCTCTGTGAGGGAATGGGGGGGTGGAAGCAGCCCCACTGCCACCCCATGGTGGGATGCTCCTAGCCATGGTGGGATAGGTGCCCACCATGCACTGCTCCTTGTAGCGAAAATTCAAAGGAGCATATGAACACTCCTTTTCGTTACAAGGAGTGCTGTGTGCATGGGGGAAAGCGTTATAGTTATGCTTGCTTGTCCCACAACAACTTTATTGCGGGACAAGTCTGTAGTGTGTACATAGCCTGACAGATGCACTGCCTGCTGAACTCTTCACCAGGGAGTGTGCTGTTTTATAGTGCATAAGTGATCTTGGAGATTTTGGCTCAAATTCAACCCTGAAATAAGTGGGTGCAACATCACCAGAGTCAAAAGAAACACATCAGTAATGAATGTGACCATTTATCGACCCAGAATAAGACTGTGCCCAAAGCAAAGAGAAAATTGTAAATTGAAAGACTTTCTCCATTATTTCTGGCCAACATCAGTAGTATAAAAGTAGTATATGTTAACATGATATCCTTCTCCTCTACCATCAATACATAAAATGTTTATTATAGTACATTGTCATTAAAATGGTACAGAGGTATGTCCAAATGAACACTTCAGTAACTAACTAATATGCTATTATCTTACCAAATAAAAACAGTAACTCCAGAACATTGAAAAGCATGACTCAGTTAGTTTTTATCGACAAGAAGATAATTACCTAGTGTATAAAAATTCCAGTTGCATCCAAACGAAGTAAGAAATTAAAAGAAAACATACAACTTACCATGAAATACACCATTGTCCACTAAAAAATGTCTGCGATACTGCACACATCTTTTCTTATCCAGGCTCCAGTAACTCATTGTAACAAGACTTCTTGCTCAGCATCAAAGACAATTACCCTGCAAAATGAAATGGAATATAATTATAAATGAGTGTCTACATTACCTCACATACTTTCTCCCTCTGCTAAACAAAGAGAAAGAAATATAATTATTTCAGTTGTAATAAAGGAATGTTTATTAGTGTTCTTTATGCAAAGCAGCCCATTAGTTTCACTCAAAATGCTACGACAGTTGTTTGTCTGTCTGTCTGTCACACTCAGGATTTCTAATGTGTCCATCTCCAAGATATTTAGGCACCTAAGAACCTATTACAGCACACAACATCCTCACTTTAACCCTCCAGGCTACACTAATTTACACTCAATTTCCTGTCTGCAGCAGACAGGGATTTCAACTTCCCCAGTCAACTTTATTGGGGGAGAAGTGGGAGAGACAGGAAACTAATATTCAAGGCATTCTCCCTTTTCATCCACTCCTTAGCTGACCTCTGGGAAAAAGTAGCCAGTCAAGGTGACTCCAAAAACGTCAGGTCGTGGCTCCTTTACAGTGGCTTCTAGGCTGATTGACATTCTTGCAGCGAGCAAAATACCCACTTGTTAGAACTGAGGTTCAATTCTGCTCCAGTTCAAGTCCGTGTGGGTTTTCAACAGCAGCAGAAGCTATTTTGAAGAGAAAACTAGCTACTATCCAGATGCAGTTAACTTTAAAAAAAAAAAAAGAAAAGAAAAAATCTGGATAGGGTCTAATCCTGCCCATTCCTCCGGTTAGGTGAAGGCTCCTCTACTGAAGTAACTGGCATGGTTCTGCTGTCAGAAAGGCAGACCCATGTAAGGGCTCTGGAACTCTGCACACTGTGAAACTGTACAGCAGTTCCATGCAACACTGAGCAGACAGGAAATGCTAACTAGGGGATGCTGAGCGTGCTCCTCCTTCATTCCCCCAGGTAGTGTCAGTATACAGTTCCCAGAGCCCAACACTCCCACCATGGGCGCAAGTAACTCCCACAAGATCTCCATGCACCCAGCTTTCACTGTATTGTCAGTCAGCATCAGTATGAGCGAGCCGCAGGCAAACCCAAGAACTCTGCTGAGCTGCCTCCAGCCCCCTCGTTATCTAAGACACTTATATGGCCCCCAACACACAGTAACTGAGCTCCTTGCGATCTTTAATGTCCTTATCCCCATCATACCCCTGTGAGGCAGGGCACTGCTATTCTCCTCATTACATAGAGGGGCCCTGGGGCACAGAGAGCCTGTGTCTTGCTTATAGCACACAGGAAGTCAGTGGCAGAGCAGCGAACTGAGCCCAGGTGTCTCACAGCCCAGGCTAGTGTCCTAACCACTGAACCTCCCTGCCTCACTAATTCTGGATGCTGCAGCCTGCATTTCCTATGCACTTCCTCTGCACTGCTGAGTGGGGGAAAGCCATTAGGTCGGCAAGTCCACTGAATTAGGCATATGGCACTAGCAGTCTCTCTCTCTCCCACTTCCTCCTCCGTTCCCCACTGTGGTATGGTAAGGGTTGTAATCCAGACAGATACCAGGGGAAGGTGAAGTCGCCAGCAAAGCAGTCCCCTAGGCAGGTGGGAGAGTGGAATGAGGTTGTGATTGCCAAGACCCAGAAGAGGACTGGAGAGCTATGGACTCGAGAATGAAGGTCTTGATGGCCAGGGCTGAAGTTTGACAGGTGAGAAAGATGGAGGGAAGCTAGGAGTGAGCAGGGTTGGAGAGGGCCTGTAATATGCTCTGCATCTGCAGTGAGTTCCTGAATGAGGCCTCTGTTCATCTCATCCCCTTTATCGTTCTCTCCCTGTCCTTTCCCACTCCCTTCCTTCCTTCCATTCAGCAGATTCCTTCAATTCCTAAGTAATCCCTTTCTTCCCCTCTCCCCACCCCCAAGGTGTGCAACTAACATTTGCTGCCATCACAGAATTCAACACATTGCTCTTATGTGTTCTACTTCTTCCCCCACTATGTCTGTCTAGTCTGTTTAGACTGTAAACTCTTTGAGCCAAGGAGCATCTATGACTCTCTGAAGAGCACCTGCCACAATGGAGCCCCATTCTTTGTTGGCCATTAGGCACTATGGTAATAAACATGATTAATAACACAATAAGGGGCTGCTGATTTCTCATGCCTTGGGGAAGGGGGCATAAAGTCAGAAAAGGAAAGGGGTTGAGAGGGAAAGGAGGAAGAGTGGGCATCCCTTCCTCTCCATTACTCTGCACCCATCTTGTGTTTATTCCAGGTTGAATACCACCACCCCGCCCCCAACCCATGCACAAATAAGTGTAAATGTCCTTCTCTGACTGCGACAAAATGCTTCTGCTATAATAATCTCCTTAGTCTATTGCTCTGCAAACCCCCTCCTCCCCCCCAGTCTTTCCACTAGCTTCCTGTTTTCCATCATAGCCAATACAGGCTTTCTGTCTTTTCCTTTTCCTTCCAAGCCCATCAGAGCGCTACCCCTTCCTATAAACCTGCTTTTATCACCTAATTATCACCTATCATGCCTCCACTCTTCCAAGGTTGCCCTGCCTCAGCTACCTTCTCCTCTGCTTCTCCTGCAAAGAGCCCCACCCTTTCTTCCACAATCCCTCTTATTCTGAAACACCAATCCTGAATTCATCTGTAAAGCTGTTACTCTATTCTCCTTCAAATCTCTTCTCCAGACACACTTGTCACTACTCCTACAAGGAATCAGCCACCATTTAGTAGCTAGGCTGAGAGGCTGCTGGGGGAGGGCTGAAGGACAGTTGATGTCTTTTACTCCTGTAATTGCAAAACTTAAAAAAATGAAAATTTATGTACAAAATTTATATATAGTCTCCTCATCCCTGACCTTTCACATTGTGCTCATCTTCCTGACCTAGATTACATGCTCTTCAGGGCAGAGATCCATCACTGCGCTTATAAAGCACCCATAAGACGAACAGATTTATTTATCGCATGAGCTTTCATGGGAGAAAATACCACTTCGTCAGACGCTTTGAAGATGGGAAACTTACAGAATGGGAGGAAATTAAATGCAGGGGAGTGTATGACATAAGATCAGGTCAGGCTGTAACAGCAAATCAAAATAGATGTTAGGATTCAAACACTGGGGAACAGCACATAGACCGAGTGGGATTTTCTTCCACAAAAGCTCACATGATAAATAACTTCGTTAGTCTTTAAAAGTGCCATTAAAAAGGTGGAAACTAGAAGTCAGCTCTCATCAAAAAAAGCAATTAAAAAAAAATCTAGTGCCAGTTGCACAATTTATTTGGGTCTGTCTCGTGTTTGTGAAGCCTTGGAGTTGACAATACTGCATACCCTGCAGAAGGAGAATAGGGCCTTAATTTCAATATAATTGTTTCAATCTGAACACAACCCATGGTCTCCAGATTCAAGTTAAACCTCTTTGAAATGGCCATAGGAAGAAGGATGAATGTGTGGAGAAGCCTTTGTACAAGCTTAGCTAAAAAGTCACTCCTTTTCTCAGGCCTTGTACACACGATCACTTTATCGCGCATTAACAATCATTACCGCGCGATACCAACAACGGCGTACACACGTGCAATAGGGCTGTTGCGCGTTAACTGCCTTGTTGTAGCGCAATACAAAAACCACCTCGACAAGCAGTTAACGTCGAACAGCTGTTGCGCCTTCCCACTCGTGTGTACGCTTACCACGCAATGATTGGCCTCCGGAACTGTCCCAGCATTCCAAAGTCATCCTCTCTGGTCTTCCCCCCACCCGCTCTGTGGCCGTGACAAAACAGTCCCCACCCTGATCAGATTCCTGGGATTTTCGAATTTCTCGTCTATTTCACTTCCTGTTCTCTTCCTCGTGGAGTGGAGTGCAGCTCCGATCATCAGTAGCAATGGCGACCCGTCGTGGAAGACGCACACCCCTTTGGAGCACGGCAGAGGTGCTGGACCTGATCAGCATCTGGGGAGAGTCCGCTGTGCAGGTGCAGCTACGCGGCAGCAGGCGAAATTATGATACATTTGGCATAATTTCTCGGGCCATGTCAGAGAGAGGTTATGATAGAGACACTGTGCAGTGCAGATCAAAGGTGAAGGAGCTAAGAATAACCTATCACCGAGCGAAGGAGGCAAACCGCCGTTCGGGATCAGCGCCTGCTACATGCAGGTACTATAAGGAGATAGAAGCCATCCTCAGTGGGGACCCCACAACCACTGCAAAGAGTCCCGTGGACACATCGGCCCCCCCTCATCCAGTGAATGCCAGACCCGAGTAGGATGAGGACATGATCGATGAGGAGGAGGAGATGGAGGATGACCTGGAGGAAAGCGCAACAGCGTGTAGCCAGGAGCTCTTCTGCACCCCCGCTGAGATGTCCACCCAAGACATGAATTGCAGCGTGTCCTCTGTGGCGGCAGAGGGGGGTTCAGGTAAGTTTCTCTTTCGTGCAGCTATGGCTCCTGCTAAAATATCATTGTCCGGGGTGGGGGTGCTTGCTGTCTCGGTCCCCGCTGTGCACGCTCTTTACTCTGCATTCATTAGAAGTGCCTCAACACAAGCAGTGATTGTCAAAAAATCATCTGTATTTAGGTCAGTAAAGTTTCCTCGATGTACCTCCAGAGCCTACTACTCAGGTTAGATGGGAGAGCGTTTGTGTCTACGCTCCCAAAGACGGATACTCTGCCTCGCCAGCTGCAAAGCACAGCCCTGGGAACCATGGCAGCACACAGTGCAGCAGCATCCAGTCCTGGCTTGCAACCGGTGGCATGTAGGATATGTATTCTAGCTGGCAGGGGCACTCTGAGGAGAGAGATATCGGGTTCCATCTGTGTGCCCTGTGCAGAATGTTAGCCCCCAGTAAGCTTTCTATTAGGATGTACCTTGTCCGCTTCAGTGAAGCATAGCATGTTGACACCCAGCACCCATAAAGAGTTCATGTTGCCTGGGAATTTATTACACAAATATTACTTCCAATATTACTTTCAAATAAATGCTTCAGCCTAGCTTTTGGTTTTTGTGCCACTCTAATATAATATCCCCTTTTGTTCTTAGGATTCTCCCAAAGCACTAACCACAATACATTTGAGATGAAGACAGAATTATAAAGAAAAAGCGACTACTTCACATGGCATTTATTACATTTGAGAAAATCTTTAAAAGTACTTTCATTTCATCTATACTATTATTTGTATTATAGTAGCTCTGAGAGGATTATAAAAGTAGCTCTGAGGAGCCAGGATCAAGGCCCCCATGTACTGTGCGCTATACAAACAAAGAATAAAAGAATTGTCTCTTCACGGAAGACTAAAAAATATAAAGGCAAATATCAAGGGCTTGTCTGCACTCAAAAGTGGTACTGCTTTAACAATACTGGTCTCCTTAAACTGGTACAATCATCCTAGTGTGGACTCAGTTATGTCAGTATAAAAGTGATTATACCAATATAGTTTATTCTGTATGTGATAGGGAATAAACTATACCGGTATAATTGCATCTATATCAGTGGTTGTGTTCTATAACTATTTCAATATAAAAATCACACCCATAACGATTATCATTATATTGGTGAGGCCATATTTGAAGTACTGTATCCAGTTTCCCACCCCACCCCCTCCCACCCCGAAAGAATGTGGACAAACTGAAGAGAGTCCAGAGGAGGGCAACAAAAATTATTATTAGGGGACTGGAGCACATGACATTTGAGGATTGGCTGAGAGAAGTAGGCTAGTTCAGTCTGCAGAAGTGAAGAATGAGGGGGGATTTGACAGCAACCTTTAAGTACCTGAAAGGGGGCTCCAGGGAGGATGAAGCTAGCTGGTCTCAGTGGCAGATGACAGAACTAAGAGCAATGGTCTCAAGTTGCAGTGAGGGAGATCTAGATTTGATATTAGGAAAAAGCTTTTTCACTAGGGGGTGGTGAAGCACTAGAATGAGTTACCTAGGGAGATGGTGGAATCTCCATCCTGAAGAGGTTTTTAAGGTCTAGCTTGACAAAGTTCTGTCTGGGATGATATAGTTGGGGCTGGTCATCTTGTGAACAGGGGGTTGGACTAGATGACCTCCTGAAGTCCCTTCCAACCCTAATCTTCTATAATTCTATGGTACAAAATCTGCATGTAGCTTAGGCATTACTTTCATAAAACAATCGTCTGAAGTAATCAGTAGGGCAGAATTCAGGGATAAGCAGCCCCTGAACTGGCACAAGACAGATCTCTTTTACTGTCCTACCTCAGCAAAAAGAGGTTATTGTAAATTGGCAGGAACCCATTCGTAATACATTAAGTGTAAATGTATTTAACACCAAAGCTCAGCTCAGTGATGGATTCTATTAAGCAGCCTCTAGAAATGTATGAAGTTAAAATAACTATGCTTTCAATAAAAATTAATCAGCTAAAAGTTTTATGTGAGTCAGCCAGGGTTATTCTGGTACCTTGAGTACTGTAATTCACAAAGCCTTCCAAGGAGAGGAGACATTGGCAGACTTTAAAAGGTACTTTGCAAAACCGACTTATCTTCAAATTCAGAACTTCTTTCATTTATACAAGAAATTACAGTTTACTTACATGTCCCTTTACCAATGGTTCTAGAGTTAGCTCTTCGTACTGGGGTCAGAGGTACACTGATACATTGCCTCCAGAAACCCAGAGTGCAGTATGTACCCCTCACACGATATGATGGCTTTGCTCTGCTGCAGCATTGTGAAGAGGGTAAGAAGATGTCCATGTTCACAACTGATCATTCCTTCCTATATAGGCACTATGAATGTAGCTTGGTGCAATGACTGAATATGACAAGCAAGAGGTCTCTGGTTCCCACTCTTCCCCCACCTCCTTGTTGTGCACAGGACAAATCACGATCTAATTTATTAATTAATATTTTATACATCTTGCAATAAAATACATGAGCACTAGATTCAGAACACTGCATTTGAGTGTACTTTATTTACTGGAGTCATTAAAATATAGACTAGTTTCCAATGAGAATAACCTACTGGAATGATTTTAAGAGACATTAAAAACGCATAAAGAATTACCAAGAGTTAAACACGAAAAAAGGACAAATGTGAACTGCTGCAACTAATAATCCATCATTTTAGCAAATGGCACCAGAATTCAACACAATTAAACTACAGACTTCACTATGGAGTTTGTGTCTCATTAGTTTCCATTCATGTAATAAAATAACCGTCAAAGGAATTAGAATGGATCCACATTTATCCCAATGAAATGGAGCATAAGAAATTTCTCTCCCTAGTTGGAATATTTTAAATATAAATAATTCTTATCAAGAGACATAAAGCAATTGAAATTATAGGGTTTTACAACTAGATGTGTAGATAAACTAGTTTTTGCTGACTTCAGGCCATTTTCTTTTTCTTATATATATATACACATACTTTAGAAATGACAAGTGTGACCCATTAAGTAAAATACTCTCCTCCAAAATTTTTCTCAAGTGTAAAGGCCTGACTTTTTTCAAAAAGTTGAGTATATGCATTTATTCTGATTGTGTGTGCATATTTATTTGTTTATGCAAATATTTGATTCATACGTGCGATCCCAGTAACTACGCATATAAATCAGACACACACCATGCAACTAACTCTTTTAAATATCAGACTCTTAATACCGAATGGCATGAAATACTTATAAAAGTAATTTCTCTTTAATCCAAGTACTTTGATATGATTACTGAACAACCATATGTGAAGGTAGTTTAAATACTTTGGATCTCTTATGCTAACTCAGACCTTTTTCTAGTTGACAGATCAGGATGAAACAAAAACAGATTCTCATCAACCCAAATATCCACTCTCTGAATAAAAGCCTAACATTAAGCTCTGAAAGAATCCAAGCTAAAGTAATTAGCTTTATGTAGTCCAATTGATGGACAAAGTTTGCAACATATGCCATTGAACTGGATTTGGTAAAAGACATATGTACATAAATAGTGAGACACAGCGAGAAATAGTCAAGAACAATGGAGAGTGGACTGAGTAAACTCTTCAGACTGAAAGATTCTGTTTATTATTATATGAAAGCTTTCACAAAGTTATGTCATTTCTAAAGTTGTGTGTGTGCGCATGTGCACGTGTGTATGTAAAAAAAATCAGTTTTGCACCAACATGTGTGTCTGTGTACACAAATCAGTTTTGCATCCCTGTACCTCACTGCAGCCTATAAATCCTCTGTTAAACACCAGATAAGGAATACACCTAGTTTTTGAGCAATAGGGATTCCTAACTGCAAAATGTTTGTAACTTGATATGTCTAGAACACCAGGTTAGAAGACCTTCCAGGTTCCACAAATATTTTGCAGTTTCTCTCACACAAAAACTGTCCTTTGGGGAGTTGTTTAGGGAAGTAGCTACTTCCACAGAGCCACAACGGAGTGGTATAGAAACAGTTGGAGGAATGCTATGTGTTCACAAGGACCACTTTATGCAAAACAGGTTAGTGTTTCAGGAGTAAACAGTGCTAATAATGCTCAGCAGCAAAATTCAAACCTGAAGTTTGCAGTATAGTGGTGCAGATGAGGTTTTAAGTACCTAACCACTATACACAAAAAGGCAGAGAATTTAAACCAAGTTTCCCTGTCTCATATCCTTGCTAATGTTCCGATTAACTACATTAGGGTAAGCAGTGTGCTGGATGGGGAGATTATTAATCCCATTTTCTCTGAACTGCCCCCCTTCCCTCCTTGTTCCTGAAACGCTCAATAGATACCAGTTATGCTGACTGGCTGGTCAGCAGGGATTCCTATTGATCAGGACAGATGGTAGCTTACTGATTCCCCTCTCCCACGGACAAAGACCAATCTTACTATTCCATTTCACTTTTGCAACCAGCAAATGCAGTAATTTCTCACTTTCTTTAGGAAAAAGGGACCCACAGATGGTAAAATAAATCAGCATTGAGACCTTCCAAAAGGCACCAGAAAGGAGTCCAACAACCTCCTGTGCCTGGTTCATTTATGTTTTACTTCAAAACAAAAAGTAATCCAGTAAGAATGCTGTGCAACACTGAGGAAATAATATGGAAAGGGCACCACACCTATGGGCAGAGGTGTGAATCCCTGTGACTGACAAGCTTTAGAGGGGGCATACTTCAGAAAACTATTTGAAGCCATAGAAAATTTTCAGAAAATTAGGAGGTACAACAAAAGGGGAAGGAGAGGAGGGGAGAGAACTGAATATTTATTATCCTAGAATTGGAACTCGTATGCAGATTTGACACCATTTGCCTCAGGATTAAATAAATACTACGGATTTTTTTTTCATTACAAAAGGTGATTTGACCTCACCTTCCTCTATATGCTGTTGCCCAGTGTTTGAATCTAAACAACTGCTTTGATTTACTATAACAGTCTGACCTGATCCTATGACTTAAATTTCCCTGCATTTATTTTCCTCCCATTCTTTAAGGTCCCCATCTTCCAAACATCTGACGAAGTGGGATTTTCTACCACGAAAGCTCATGTGATAAAATAAATTTGTTAGTCTTTAGAAGTGCCACAGGACTTCTTGTTTGTTATGCTGAACTAACTTCTGTTGATGAGAGCTCCACAGGGAGCTCTTCTTCAGCTCTATTAGCTCAAAAGCTTGTCTCTCACCAAAAGAAGTTGATCCAATGAAGGATATTACCTCACCCACCTTGTCTCGCTGTTACACAACCCAAAAACTTGGGCTATTCAAATGTCTCTTGCACCTCATGATACCAATAACCGTTGAGTGAATCATAAGTGAGAAGGAAGATGTTACTTACACAAGCTGACCTGAATTTCTTACTGCCAACCAGTGCCTACCTAGTTACACTCCCACCTTGCTTTGCTACCCAGTAACAAATTAAAGTGTAATTAACATGCTGCTCCTTGCGTCAAAGTTTATAATCATCCATAGACCTGAGCATTAATCTGCCTTTTGTGAAATGCAAGAAAAGCAGCCGTCATTTCATTTCTAGCCCATGCTTTTACTAACCAAATTATTTAATTAATAAATCACAGCTGCTTCTGTGAAACAAGCTTCAAACCTTTGCAGGAAGACTACCTGCTGCTGCACTAAGCAGATTTTTTTTAACTACAGGGCTCAACAAAACCCAAGCGCATGGTGACCGGGGTTTGGAGCCTGGCTCCTAGCTCCACTGTAGAAATGCAGCAGAGGAGCCCTCTGCTGGTGCCTAGCCGGGAGCTATATCTACAACACACAGTAACCACATCAGCAGAAAAAGTTTGCATAGTTGCACTGGAAGACAGACATCTAAATTTGATTGATAAATAACTAAAAAAAAGACTGAGACATAAAAATAGAATGTTACTTACAAATACTGGTTTTAAATATAAATTTTAAAAGAGTTTAAATTGTCCTTGAAAATGCTTTTAGTGAAACCTAGTCTGGAATAATAATTAAATCTATTTCCAAAGGGGTAGCCGTGTTAGTCTATTGTAGAAAGACAACAGAGTCTTGTGGCACTTTTAAAGAAAGCTCATGCGATTAATAAATCTGTTAGTCTTTAAAAGTGCCACAAGACTCTGTTGTCTTCCAATTAAATCTATGTATTTAGTAATTAGTCTGGAATAACTATTAAGTCTGTGGTGAATACACAAGATGCCAGTTAGTCCCAACTGTTGTGATGGGTTTTGTTATGTACCCTGTGTCTCATTAAAATATGGAGGAGGGTCACTTATTCATTTACTTAGGCCACCAGACACTCATTATATGGTGACGTTTTTTGATCAATATTTAACTGGGCTGAATTTGATCCGGCAACCTAGAATATGAAGGACTCCATATATTTTCTATGCAAAATTCTCCTCTGATCTATGGTATATATTCTGCACTCATTTAACATTCAGAACAACTTCCATGGACATAGCAAAGTTGAACATGTAGTACCAATGCAGAACATGTAGAGATCTGTTCTGTACAGCTAAGAGAACAATGCAGATAGGAATAGAGAATTTTACCATATGGTTTCACTAGTAAATCAGTTGTGTAGTTGTAATAATTTAGTCAGCAATAAAGGGTGTTCAAAGTATACATGGAAGCTATTTGTGTTACAATAAGGATATTAATCACATTTTGGTACTTAAGTCTTGCTTTTGTACAAACAGAGGAAAGAGAAATATTACTCTCTTCTCTTTTAATTACAGTGACAGGAATTATGAGCTGTAAACAAATTTTATCCTATGCAGAAAATAACAAAGAACGTTTTATTACCAAGATTCAATGGTAGAAGTGAGAAACTTTTAGGCCCGCATCCTATTCCTATTGATATCAATGTACCTAGGTACAATGGGGCAAAGGCTGAGCCCCCTGGCATTGGGCAAGGGGTGCTCCCCCTGCCCCAGTGGACCTCCCCTAGGTCCCCTTAAGCCCCTAGAAGTCGACCTAGGCATCCAGTGTGGACGCTCTAGGTCGACTTTTTAAGTTCCCCTTTAAGTCGACTTTATTTTTAAGTGTGGACACACTAAGTTGAATTAACTTAGGTAAAGTCGACTTAAATTACCAAGTGTAGACATAGCTATGTTTATGTCAATATGGATTCTTCATTCATCCAGCAGCAGCAAATGAAGACAGCCAAAATAAATGTCCCAGAATGCCCAATTGTACTTTTCAGTTTATTATTTCAGCCAAGAAACTCGCACACTAAAATAGCTAAATTGTGATGACTTCCTCTATTTCCCTGCCCATCTCATCTGTTACATCACAGCTCTATCCAATTTCTTCCAGTCTCTTGCCTCACTGTAACCCCTCCCTCAAAAGTACTTAGGCAAAGGTGCTCCTCTTTATCCAACCCAGGGCACCAATTTGCATGGAGCCAAGGGGGTCTAAACAAGGAGAAAAATCGCACTTGTGGTCATCTATAATATGAAAGAATAGCCCCCAAACACTACAGGGGCCAATATGGGATGGTCTATCCCAATCCTAAGAGCCTCTAATTAGGATCAAGCTGGAAAACTGTGTATTGTGACTGACATTCTCCATAGGCTACAGCCTTGTTTCAAAAGTCAGGCCAGGCACAATCTGTGTTGCAGAACTCTGTCAGTCTCGTTGGTTCGCAGGCTGCCCTTGCGCCATTTGGTTTCCTCTATAATTCACCTGACTAGAGAAAGTCAGAGGCCAGTGAGGCTGTATGATTATAGCAAATGTAATGGTTATTTTTCTTATCTGAGGTTAGCAAATGGCAACTCTTGAGGGTTTTTTATTTTAATCTAGTTGTATTTATTTATTTATTCATTCATTTAATGAAACTGTTGTTCTGAGTTATTTTTCTGCTTGCTTCTGGGAGTCCGTAAGAAACCTTTGTCAGCACAAATTGCTGCTGAGCAAGGAGTTGGGAAGGATTTACACTGTCTTCCCATGGCAACATAATTCGAAAGGAATTAGCTGTTGCGCCCCAATCCTCAAGAAGTTTACAGGGAGTTTGTTTCTCTCCTCTTTCCGAGCAATATTTCCAAGATGACATCTCTCCACCTCCTCACTCAGCGGGCCCTGCCTTACAGAACACCTGGCTTGCTATTGTTGCTTTCTTCAGTTCAATGGAGTCATTGCCCAGTAATTGCTAATTAGAAGTGAATTTATATTGGGGTTCTCCTTCTTGTTTATCTTAGCATGTTTTCCAGTTCTTCACAGATTTTTCAATTCTTCCGGTAGATCTCTGCAGGCTGTGGAAAATTTACCTGATAAGCTTGTTCGGTTGGATTTATTTTCCACAGAGTTTGCAGACTCTATGGAAATCTGTATTAAAAGCTCAATGACAGAGTGTTTCTAATTTAAACTGAGGTTTCCAACATAGAGGTGTAGTATGAATCCACCTCACCAGCACTGGCCATATCACCTCATTTCCTCGCTTATGATCTGAGTTAACTCTTCAGCTTCTGTGGTCTTTTAAATTTCCTCACAGTTCTTCAAATAAAGAAGTGCAGTTTGCCCCCACACCACTCCGGAAATGGCAGTGGGCTGGGTACCCAAACCTGTGGGATCTGGGGAGAACTGACAGCCCTTTCACCACTGCTCAGGTTGTCTGCATCTGTACTGCGGCCTCCCCAGCAATTTCTCTGACTAGGATGGATTCAAACACTTCCCTGATCACCCTGAGTCCATCCTCCAAGAGGAGAAACTACACAAGTTCATGCTGACTTGGCTATGTCATAGTATCTCTCACTGGCTTGCAATCTTGATGGTAGGAGGTGAGAGTCATAGAACACAGTCAATTCCCTAGCCTTTTCTCTTTTCTCCTCTTCCTTGAATACCTTGAACTTGAACACCTTTGAAGGTCTTTTGGCAGGTCATAGTGTGGAGGATGCCAGCTCTTCCCTCTCCCAGTCCCACACACCCTCTCCTTAGCTGAAATCTGGGTCCAGGCTTCCTTCTGCTCACACCGAGGGGCAACATTTGGCCCTCCGTTATTATTAATTGATACTGCACCATTTACACAAGAAAATTCACTTTAAAACTTGCAATCTTAATTAGAAAAGATTCCCATGACAACAGCTCTTCAAATGTGCTGAGTCAGATAAAAGACAGTGGTGATTTTTTGTATGGAAAAGTACAGGAGAGCATATTACCACCCTCAGCCTACAAAGGCACCACAAGAAGAAAGAATCTAGACACAGAGTGGATTAGCATAACAATCTCTCAAATCCAGTATCCTATCTCTGACAGTGTTCAATACCTGACGCTGCAGAGAAGGAAAAATCCCCAGTTAAACAATGGGTACTAGCAAAAATAGTATTTTTATCTAAAAGAGTTCTGGTTTATACCACATTCTCTGATAATACTAAGGTTTTCTAAGTCAATCAGAAAAGGACTTTCTTATTATAATACATTATTTGTACTGAGATAGTATCTACTCACGGACTAGGACCCCAGTACTAGCACTTTATAAACAGATCAAAAACGTGGTCCCTGCCCCAAAGTGCTTATTTTCACAGCCATTAGGACTGCTGTGAGGGGAATCCAAAACTCTGTCTTCTGGATCCCCAGTTGTTTCAAGTTCTTGAAGCCTGAATTGAGGCCAACCACTATTCCAAACCAGGAATCCCTCTGCATACTTTCAGGACACAGACCTTCTATCCAGCACCTTCCTCTCTGAGTGTTGAAACCTAGTGTCCAGCCACTATTCCTGTTCAGCACAGCGCTGACCCTTCGGACTCCCCAGTACTCAAACACACCCATCTCCCAGATCTGCAAAGGTGTGACGTTTCTAATTTACAGTTTTAAGTCCCTCAGGAGCAGACAATAGTTTGTGAAGCAGTTGACACGCATGCACATTTGACCACAAGGGAGAGTAGATCATACAAAAATATCAAATATCCTAAACACCTCACCTCCCCCTCGGGAGATCACCTGTGTTCTGACAGGCAGGATCCACCACCCCAGTGACACTGTTGAGCAATAGGTGTGATGTTTCAGAATGGATCCAGGTAACAAGGCTACATTGTGCATACCGATCATCACCACATTAGAACCATGTAAATCTTTGTCTCTTTCCAGAAATGCCTTGAATAAACATCCTCACATTCTGTGTCCTAGCTCAGCTTTAGGGAAAAAAAACTACCTCTTCATCAGCACACCTTGCAAAAACCACGAGCTCTCAGCACCAGAGACTTTCCAAATTGCTAAGGAGTCATGCTTCCTGAGTTTGGAAAGTAGTTGCTCTCAGAAAGCCTCAACCACATCACTAATATGGCGTGACACAGCGTTATCTGAGAAGAGCAATATTTTCTCTTTGGTAACTGCTTCATGCCCTGTAACTTTTGAAACCATGTCTATTGCTCACAGAAAGATAAGATTTTCTGGAATAGCATGCATCTCAAACTGTTCTGTGATTCAGCCATTAAACGCCTGAGTGGGGTTCACGCTTATATTGCCAGTTCAGATAATCAGATCTTGTTGAATTTTTTTTAATAGTCTCAGATCTGTCTTTCACTGAGACTGAAGTTTGGTTTCAAAATATTGTATCTGCTTTGAAGGTTTCCTACTCTCAGCAGCAAGCATTTTCCATCACATCACACACTTCTGTTTTGCATCAATCAATACAAAAACCATGCATCATGTTTGCCATCATATTTCTTAATTTCCATTTTTCTTTCTGTGCCATCACTGGAACAACTTGCCATGCAATGATCAATCTTTCTAAATCACCTCAGGTCAGAGCTGAGTCCAGACAAAGAATGAATGATGTGTGTAAAATGGTCACATGAAGCTCCACAGTGCCACTGAGCCTGAGTAATTATACTTGACACATCTGGTATTCCAATGCGGTGACACATTTGGTCATGGTCTGTGTGCATGGCCACTTGCGCTTTGCTTCATACCTAATAAACACCCTTTGTAATGGGGCTCTTCCTGTTTTGTATAAAATAAATTGAGACACACACATGTGCTAATGGCACCGGCTATAGCAGTCTCCTATGCACTCTCCTCTTAAAATAGTCAACATTACAGTAAACCATCAGCTGGTGTTTTAAACTGACAAACTGATTACCCTTACAAAGCTAGAGCATACCCAGGCTTACACTGGGTATCTACTTTTGTAATTTTATATGTACTGACTTTTTTCTCAAAAAATTGTATTATTTGATGGCTAACATCAACCTCCATGGCTCTCCTCCAACCTTTTCTGAGTCATTGACCCATAGTTTGGGAAACACTGATTAAGACGTTTGGGGTTTTATTTAAGGGAGAGAATAGAATCCTAGAATAATAAAAGTATAGAACTGTAAGCAGCCTCGTTAGGTTATCTACTCCACTCCTCTGCACAGACATAGAATTAAGTCATATCCAACCATCCCTGACCTGTTCTTAAAAACATCCAAATGACAGAGATTCCAAAGTTTCCTTAGGCAATTTGTTCCAATGCCTGCTTAACTACCCAGACAGTTATGAAGTTTTCCTAATGTCTAACTTAAATCTCACACGAGATCGGCCAGCCTTTGGGGCAGGGAGGCCTGGCTAGTGCAGGCGAGGCCCGGGCCTGTGGCGGGCAGGCCATCGCTCAGTGCTGGGGGGTCCTGGCAGTTGGGGGAAAAGGGGGCAAGGGCTTGCGGCAGACTGACATGGGGAGGACCAGCAAATCTATGTTGACTGTTTCTTAACTCCTTATTATCTTCTAGGTGCTTATGAATTGACTGTTTGATTATTTGCTATGCCATTTAATAAAACCACCTCAAGGAGAGGTGTAGGGTTTATGTCAGCTGTTGGCTGTCATTCTTCTCAATTTCACACTGGAATCATTAAAACTGACAAGAAAGTCAGGCAGCTAGATCTCAGCTTCTCCCCTCCTTTCCCCCTTCAGCTCCCCTGGACAGCTGAGCGGCTTCTTTCAGTTCCTGGCAGGAATGGGACAGGGGGCAGCAACCTGCTGGGACCCTGGGAGCCCCTGGGGCAGCTGGGCTCCCAGCAGGGAGCTGCCAACTGAGTTGAGACACCAGTGTTTGAATCCTAACACCTATTTTGATTTGCTGTTACAGCCTGACCTGATTCTATGTCATACACTCCCCTGCATTTAATTTCCTCCCATTCTGTAAGTTTCCCATCTTCAAAGCGTCTGACGAAGTGGGATTTTCTCCCTCGAAAGCTCATGCGATAAATAAATCTGTTAAGTCTTTAAAAGTGCCACAGGACTCTGTTGTCTTAGCATAAGTAGTTAGCACATATTCTGTGGGACCATTCCAGGTGTTAGCAGGCCACTCTACCTTGAATGGTCCCTTAAAGTATGTGCTAACTACTTTGGATTTAGCTTTGCATTTAGCACCTTGAATTCAGCTGTGACCTGAAAAAGAGCAATTTGTCCATATCAGACCATTTTGATATCCAAAGTGTTTCTTGACAACATAACAGTGCCAAAGGCACTCATGCTTACTGCCAGGGTTAATTCACCTTCCACTCATATGGAGAGGGAGTATTTTTCCCTTTAAAATATTGGTGCTCGCTCCCAAAGTAATCTTGGAACACAGACCTTGAAGGATGAAAGGATGGAAGCCTTACTCACAATTCCTGACCTAGGCAACATTCCAAGCTGAGTCATTATTATTCGCATGAGCTTTCGTGGGAGAAAATCCCACTTCGTCCCGCTTCTTCAAAGCGTCTGACGAAGTGGGATTTTCTCCCACGAAAGCTCATGCGAATAATAAATCTGTTAGTCTTTAAAAGTGCCACAAGACTCTGTTGTCTTTCTACAATAGACTAACACGGCTACCGCTTTGGAATTTGAGTCATTATTGTTACAATGAGTTCTGCACCATTTGATCCAGAACAACCAGCTGATCCCTATTTTATAAATGTTTAAAATGGAAAAATGCTATTCAGCCCATGTTATAGTTCTTTTAATTAACCATTTACAGTCAGATGTTAAATCCTAATATTCTTTTGCTACACAAACTAACTTTTTATCCAGAAACTGCATCTTTCAAAGGCTATATAGAAGTTATAAATACCTGTTTACTTTGTTGCACTTACTCCAGGGGCTATTGCTCAGCAATATAGGAAATTTCAACAGTCTGGACACTGAAGTCCAGTAGTTTCATAGGATTTTTTTCTTTTGCATTGAGCCTGCAACACTTACACCAATGAATATTTTTTACTCATTTCAATTTAGAAGTCCTGTTACTTCAGTACTACTCATGTTAGGAAGTCTTGCAGGGCTGGGCCCAGACTTCTTTTAAGTACTGTTATGGTGGACATTGTTTGAATATGATTACTCTTCTGATATCTATATCTACACTTTGTTTCTGAAGCTTTGTGTGAAATACAGGTCATGAACCTTAAAGACAAGTATATCAACAAAGGAGGCAAATGCTGTACTTTATAACACAGCAGGCATCTCTTGAACAAAGAAGCTCTGAAGAGTACATTTGATAAAGTCTTACGTTTGTCTTGGTAACTTAAGAATTATGCCTCATTCTTTTGGACGTTCTCTTTATTTCTTTTGTTCTCCAGAATTATGTGCTATACCTTCTAGGAATTTTTCCCTTTAAAATAATAATCACAACAGACACACAGCTGTTAGCCATATCATAGGAGTAATGGGTGCAATTATTGAAACAAAAATGTGGGGGTGGGGGAGTATTTGATTTTTGTTTTGTTTTCTTAATTCTTACTTTAGGGTTAAAACTCAGTTAAAAGAACTCTTAATTAGATTTTGTAAAGTGCTTTCAAAAAGGACACAATCCTGCCAGGTGCTGAGTTTTCTCAGCTCCCGTTGATTTAAATGAGATTAAGAATGCTCAGAATTTTTCAGAATTGGACCAAAAAGTGCTATATATAAGTGATATGAATAATTAAGGATGAAATCCTCATCCCTTTTAAGTCAATAACAAAACTCCCATTGACTTCAATGCCTCAGTTTCTTCAACAGAGCTGCAACCAGAATCCAGCTTTCTAGACTCTCAGCCCTTTTTCTTACCCACAAAACCTCTCTAACTGTAAGATGAACTACACCATGAGTGCCTTATCTGAATGGCAAAACTTTCATTGACTTCAATGGGGCCAGGATTTTACCTCTACATATTCCTAACAAAACTGAGGGCCTAATCTTGAGAAATGCTGAGCACCTGCAGCTTCCTCTAAGTTGCAGGTTTTCAACACTTCTCAGGAACAGCTGCTGAATCTCATACTCTTCTTGTTCAATGAGACAAAAATAAACTTTTGAACATGACATGATAGTCTAAAAAATGAACAACAGGAATTCTATGTCATATATTTTCTCTTTGATTGAAATAAAAACGAATACAATTCAATGCAATTCCTGAAACAGGCCTTGGAAAAGATGCGCCTCTGGTTATGACTTACCTTCGTATCAACTGTATCCTGAATATCAAACAATGTCTATGCAGCACTGAATTCATGTTGACAAGTTCCAGAGGGTAGTTGTGTTAGTCTGTTTCAGCAAAACAAACAAGGAGTCCTGTGGCACTTTTAAAGACTAACAAATTAGAATTTCTCCCTCCAGGCCTAACATTTCTTCCAAAGTTATTCTTATGAACAAGACATGAGCTCCATAGAGTGAAATATATGTAATAAAAATGGTACTTATATAAGTCTTCACTGGAACCAAGATAAAAGACATGGTTTCTTTATAGCCTCAGCATACTGATGTTGTGTGGGAAAGTAAAGCATCTCATCAAGCAGAAGAACATTCTAGTTGACAAAGATGTCATATACTATATATAGGGTTGGCAGAATTCAGCTTTGATATTATCCATGAAGATTATAAAAAATAAATGTTTATTTTTAAGGATTTTTCCTATTTTTGTCTATTTAAGTTTTCACAGCTGTGCAAAAATATGGATTATGAGGAATTTTTGTTTGATTTTTATCAATTTGTATTTTCACAGTTGCAGGAAATTAATGGGGGTCAGATAATAACTGTTGAAGGACGGTAGACATTGAGATTCAAAAAGTTAAAGCTTTGTAGCTACTAAAATACAAACTGTTATCACATGTCAAAGTATACCAAGTAAATGTCCTTGTCAAACTTCAGTAAGTTTTCAAGAAGTAGTTTTCTTACTTTGCCTAGCTATAAATGTTGATTATCATCAAAGTAATTTTTGTTAGTTTATGTGCATGCAGTGAAATTGACATTTATCAATAAAAAAATTCTTCCAATCCTTTCAAATTTCAAATAGTATGGCTATAAACATTTAAGAAGCTAATAATCAAATTCTGTCAATAGCGCAAGTTTTTAAAAAATCCTGGACCAAATTACTCAACCTATTATTCTTTCAAAACCAATTTTGCCTAGCTATAAATCTAGACTGCACCAAACCCTGCTGCCTTTGTTTCAGCCCCATCCCCCCTAGGCTTTTCTATCTAATTATCTGACTCCCTGCTAACATTGCTCTTTGCAATTTACCTCCAGGAGCCAATAGGAACACATGTCATTGGGAATTTGGGAATAGCTGCAGGATACAAACCAGCAAACAGGATCATAAACTATCCAAATGTCAAAACTTTATTTAGCCTAGAGATGTGGGGGCAACACACATTATTTTATTCCACTTACTAATATGAGATGGTAGAAGAACTGGTCTTACACAGCAGGGAAATTATGATTTAACTCAGAAGCCTTTGCTGTCCTTGAGACCAAGTATTCAATAATGTATCATATATTGCAACATACTGCACTTCATTTCATACAATGAAAAAGGCCCTGATCATTTAATTCCTTTTACAGAGCAAGATAATCAATTCCAACGAAAGCTAAAGCTTTCACTAACTCCATTTAAGAATCCAGGTTTCTTGTTTACAACTTCCAAAGGAGTAGCTGTGTTAGTCTAGTTCAGCAAAACAAACAAGTAGTTCTGAGCCACTTTTAAAGGCTAACAACTTTATTTATCACATGAGCTTTTGTGGGAGAAAATCCCACTTCGTCAGACGCTTTAAGATTTTTTCCCACAAAGGCTCATGGGATAAATAAATGTGTTAGTCTTTAAAGTGCCACAGGACTACTTCTTTTTATGTTTCTTGTTTGTGACAATAACTGCTAGAGAAAGCTCATCACCTCTATATCTGATGCCTACTGTACAGCAGCTAAAGAATTACACTGGGTGACTGAGAGGAGCAGAAAGAAAAAGTGGTGCTGAGCCACCTGAAATGTAAGCCTGTTGACCTAATAATCTAAGATATATGTACACATCCCAAATAGAGCACTGCTGGTAAGCAAACTCAGTCAACATTCACTGAGAATGCTGTTGAGGAATAAGGAAATATGCTTTTCAAACAAAGTGCTAGTCTATATTGGCGGGCTCCCTTAACTTTATAGCTCTAGTGAGTCAGTTACCTGCAAAAGCCTTATATGGGTACAGTAAATGAGATATGACAGGCACAAGAAAAGCATTAACTTTTCTTCAAAAGCCTTACCTTTTGCTCTCTATTTCAGGTACATATCTGCACTCATCTGCTTAGTACAAGTGTATTACCAAAAAGGAAATAAGTTTCAAAGGGACAGCCATGTTAGTCTGTTGTAGAAAAACGACAGAGTCCTGTGGCACTTTTAAAGACTAACAGATTTATTTATCGCATGAGCTTTCGTGGGAGAAAATCCCACTTCGTCAGGCGCTTTGAAGAAAGGAAACAGTAAATGTGTCCATTGCCCTCAACAATGGCAGGACTGCCTTCTGGGAAGAGGACTTCACTTGACTGGAGGAGAATCAAATAAAATAGTTTTCACAACTATCTTTTAGTCTGAATTAAGGTTGTCCAAACTAATTTGGCCAGGGAACATTTTTGGACTTGGAATATATTGAGGGAACACATACAGGCTGGTCTGGGGGAGGGTTCATAGGGGGGAATTGCCGCAGCTATTGCTCAAAAGTGATTGAAAAGAGTTAGAAGGAAAATAGCGCTACCATGGCATTTTTTTAGAGACACCGATTCACATCCCACAGAACGGAGCGAAATCAAACCACACACAGAGGAGCTGTGCCTCGCCCGGCCCCACTGGGTTACACGGCAGGTGCTGAGCTAGGAAAGGCCAAACCAGCCACAGAAACATGACACTGACCCTCCTCGGCTCCGGACCACGCGTCCCCCCGGACAGCTCCCTTAGCCGCGCCCCGCGGAGCGATGCGGAGGGCTCCGCACACACGTGCCCGGCTCCGGGCTGCAGCTGTCCCCCCGCACAACAAAGCGGCTGCCGGGGGCTGCGCCGCGCCAGGGCTTGAGGGCAGCAGCGCCGCCGCTTCCCGGCGGAAAAGTTCCCAGGAACGTGGTGCCCCGCCAGGCGCCCCCAGCCCGTCCTCCAGGGGCGCCCCCAGGCCGCCCTACCTGCGCTCCCCGCCGGCTCCGCACCAGCCCCGCAGCCGCTCGGCGCCGCCACAACCTGCCGCCTCCTCACTCCGCCGCGCGGCGCACACCCCAGCCCCCCGGCGGCGACAGCAGGAGAAACACGGAGCCGGGGAGGCGCCCGGACGGGACGGGAGCTCCCGCTGCCTGCCCCGCGCACACGTGGCAGCAGCCTGCCCCTTCCCCGGGGAGGGGTGTCACGGATGCTCCTGCCGACTTACTCCCAGCCCGCCATAGGGCTGGGGGGGAAACTGAGTCCACTTCCACGGGCCGGACAGCTGTGCAGCCACTAGCTAGCTGCCCCATCCGTGGCCATGTTACCTGAACCCCTGGGCTAGGCTCCCGTGCTGCTCTCCCACCCTGCCCCCAAACTTGGCCCTGGCCTCTGGAGAGGCGGTGCAGAGTCCCCACTGCTTCCCGGTGAGAAGGGGCCCGTCTGCTCCTCACATGCCGAGCAGAGCCACGGGGGTGATGGGCCAGACTCCAGACCTGCCCGAAAGCGCATCTCATTTGGGTGACCACCCTGCAAAACCCACCACCTGGTTTCGAAAGGGGCTGGTCCCAAAGCGGGAGCCCTGTTAGTCTAGGTCAGCCAAACAAACAAGGAGTTCTAACACTAACAAATGTATTTATGGCATGAGCTTTCGTGGGAGAAAATCCCACTTCCCCAGACGTTTCTCCACGAAAACTCATGTGCTAAATAAATTGGTTAGTCTTTAAAAGTGCCACAGGACTCCTTGTTTGTTTAAAGGGGCTGAATTTGTCTGAAGGATTCTGGAGCAGGCTGGTTCCAGAGGGGGAGCCGTGTTAGTCTAGTTCAGAGAAACAAACAAGGAGTTCTGTGGCACGTTTAAAGACTAACCAATTTATTTCGCACATGAGTGCTTAAAAGTGCCACAGGAGTGGGACTCCTAGTTTGTTTGGCTGAAGCTGTCTAGAGATCCAGCACCAGGAATTCCAGCATTTCTGGTCTCCCGTTGCATTCAGCGTGCCCCTATTGTTTGCTAGTTCAAAGTCTGCTGCGAGTACCAAGCAGCTTTTCATTCACCTTCTATTTCAAATTTTCCTCCAATAAGGAGGCTCCAAGAAAGCATGGGTCACATTGTGCAGTCATGTTTGTAGTTCATTGTATACAGAGAAGCAGTAACATTGTCACTGCCCGTTCGAAATGCAAGAAAACACTTTTCTTTTTGTAAGGTTCTAAAGCGTTAGTGATGGGAAAGCCCTACCAGAGCATTTCTCCATCCCCTGCAAGCGCAGAGTATAATTATATAACTCCCTTGACAGAGGATGCATCGAACAGCAAATGAATAGCGCGCTCAGTCACTGGGTAAAGGCCAAGAGAAGTGATCAAGTTTTAATTTTTGTCCTGCTCTCAGACTGAAAGACATGCCACTGTTTTCTTGGGCTTTATAGGTTGTGAGACGTTATTGTCAGTCCCGTTTGATCTGCAGAGGAAAGTTGCAGAGGGAGTAATGTGACCTCTTGGAGCAGCATCTTAGGTTTCACTTTTTCATCTCTGTCCAGCAGCTGATTGGCTGATACCATAGAAACACTCCATTGTTGTCATTCAATTCAGCACAGGCGATTGCAATTGCACAGCAAAGCATCATGGGCCAAACTGAAGAAACTTTATCCTAATAGTAATTGCATGTGAAACGAGAATTGGACATCTTCTAAAAAAAAAAAAGAGAGAGAGAGAGAGAGAGAGAGAGAGAGAGAGAGAGAGAGAGAGA
>ML685789.1:262124-318476 GCA_007922175.1 Pelusios castaneus | reverse complement strand
AGGCTATGTACACACGATCAGATTAAAGCGCAACAAGGCAATCGCGCTACAAAACTCACGTGACCTTTATTGCGGGACAACGCGTACACACGTTGCTCCCTGCAACGCAACAAAATTACACGCATTATCGCGGTTGAGCGCAATGACTTCTGGGCACCTATCCCATCGTTCCATTTTCCCTGAATCGGCGCTATGAATCATGGGATGAAGGAAAGGAACGCAAAGCGCCATGGGTAAACTCTCAGTTTCCCATGGTGCTTTGTGTTCCCCTAGCGTCTTCCTCGTTGCCAATAGCAACTCGCGCCTATTTTCAACATTGCAGTGACGCAACGCACCACTTGCAATCAATCGCTACAGCGACAGCATGGATCCTGCTATGATCTCCATTGTCGCCTTCAACATTCTGAATACATCTCGGCTTGTTGCTCAGTACGCAATGAGCTCCGAGTCAGATGAGGACACCGAGGAGCAGGGGCTGATCGATGCCATGCAGAGCAACAGCACCGCGTTGCTCAGCTCCTTCACCGATCATCTGCACACGGTGCAACGCCGTTTCTGGTCGCGAGAGACGAGCACCGAGTGGTGGGATCGCATTGTTATGCAGCTGTGGGATGACGAGCAGTGGGTACAGAACTTTCGAATGCGGAAAGCAACCTTTCTGGAACTGTGCTCAGAGTTGGCCCCTGCCCTGCGACGGAAAGACACCAACATGAGGTCAGCCCTAACTGTGGAGAAGCGTGTTGCGATTGCTGTATGGAAGATGGCGACTCCCGACTGCTATCGGTCCGTTGCAAACCAGTTTGGAGTCGGGAGGACCACCGTCGGATTAGCCCTCTCACAAGTGTGCCAAGCCATCAATCGCATCCTGCTACGGAGGACAGTGACATTGGGCAATGTTCGAGAGATTGTGGACGGCTTTGCTGCCATGGGATTCCCTAACTGCGGGGGAGCCATAGATGGCACACACATCCCTATTTTGGCTCCAGACCATCTCGCGACGGAGTACATAAACAGGAAGGGCTACTTCTCCATGGTGCTGCAAGCACTCGTGGATCACAAGGGTCGTTTCACGGACATCAATGCTGGGTGGTCGGGAAAGGTGCATGATGCCCGCATTTTCAGGAACACTGGTCTGTACCGGAAGCTGCAAGGGGGCACCTTTTTCCCTGATCAAAAAATAACAGTGGGGGAGGTGGAGATGCCCATAGTCATCCTCGGAGACCCAGCATACCCACTGATGCCATGGCTCATGAAACCCTACACTGGGAACCTTGATCGCAGCAAGGAGCGGTTCAATTACCGATTGAGCCGCTGCAGAATGACTGTGGAGTGTGCCTTCGGCCGTTTAAAAGGGCGCTGGCGCTGTTTGTATGGGAGGCTGGACTTGGCGGAGGACCAGATCCCTGCCGTGATTGCGTCATGTTGTGTCCTCCATAACATTTGTGAAAGTAGGGGAGAAAAGTTTTCCCCTACGTGGGCTACGGAGGCACAGCGCCTCGAGGAAGCATTCGAGCAGCCAGCCACTAGGAGTATTAGGGTGGCACAAGGAGAAGCTGCTCGCATAAGGGAGGCACTCAGGGAGCATTTCAATGATGCCCTTCCCTAGTTAAGTCCCATGACGCATGAGGTGCACCTTAGGATCATTTCAGTAATGTGTATAAATAAATGCATTCTTCAAAGTATTTGTTACTGTTTTTATTGAAACCTGAAAGATGGGGGTGGGGTTACAGGTTGGTGTAGCTCCGGGTCTCGTAAAAGTAGCTTGGGGGGGGGGGGGCTGGATGTTGTCCTGTACCGGGGTGGAGGGTGGCCTTCAAAGAAATGCTTTGAGGGACTGCGGTGTGTGGGAGGCATACACGGCTGAACTGTCTGGAGTGGAGCCCGGACATTTATCGCCTGGGACTGCAAAGCTATCATGTTCTTCAGCAGTTCTGTTTGCTCCTTCATGACGCTTATCAGTTCGTCCCTGTGTTTCTGCCTCCTCTGCTGGGATTCCTCTCTCCAGGCTCTATTCTCCCTTGCGGATTCTTGTGTTGCTTTCAGCAGGTCATTAAACATATCCTCCCTGTTTCTTCGAGAACGCCGCCTAATGTTTCTCATTCGGTCAGCTGGGGTAGACACCGGCCTTGTGAAGCTCAATTCTAATACAAAAATAACAATATAGACATTGTTAACACATAGCATAGATAGCCAATGTAACCTTCCAGTAGCACATTCCACTGGAAGGTACAGGGCGGTCAACACACTACGCTGCGCTGAAGCAGACAAGGTACATTCTAATAGACGGCTTACCGGGGGCTAAGAATCGGAAGAGGGCACACAGATGGAACCCAATATCCCTCTCCTCAGAGTGCCCCTTCCATCTAGAATACATCTCCTACATGCCGCCGGTAGCAGGCCGGGACCGTATGCTGCTGCACTGTGTGCTGCCATGGTTCCCAGGGCTGTGCTTTGCAGCTGGAGAGGCAGAGTGTCCGTCTTTGGGAGCGCAGACACAAACGCTCTCCCATCTAACCTGAGTATTAGGCTCTGGAGGTACATCGAGGAAACCTTTTCTGACCTAAATGCAGATGATTATTTTACAATCACTGCTTGTATTGATGCCCTGCTAATGAATGCAGAGTAAATAGCGTGCACAGCGGGGACCCGCAAGCACCCCCACCCCAGACAATGATATTTTAGCAGGAGCAGAGCTGAATGAAGGAGAAACTTACCTGAACCCCCCTCTGCCGCCTCAGAGAACAAGCTGCAGTTCAAGCCTTGGGTGGACGTCTCAGCGGGGCTGCTGAAGAGCTCCTGGCTACACGCGGTTGCGCTTTCCTCCGTGTCATCCTCCATCTCCTCCTCCTCCTCCTCCTCAACAACGTCCTCATCCTGCTCGGCTCTGGCAATCACCGGACGAGGAGGGGCTGAAGTGTCCACGGGACTTTTGGCAGTGGTTGTGGGGTCCCCGCTGAGGATGGCTTCTATTTCCTTATAGTACCTGCATGTTGCAGGCGCTGATCCGGAACGGCGGTTTCCCTCCTTCGCTCGGTGATAGGTAATTCTGAGCTCCTTCACCTTTGATCTGCACTGCACTGTGTCTCTATCATGCCCTCTCTCTGACATGGCCCGAGAAATTATGCCAAATGTGTCATAATTCCTCCTGCTGCCGCGTAGCTGCGCCTGCACGGCGGACTCTCCCCAGATGCTGATCAGGTCCAGCACCTCTGCCGTGCTCCAAAGGGGTGCGCGTCTTCCACGGCGGGCCGCCATTGCTACTGATGATCGGAGCACAAACACACTCCACGAGGAAGAGAGCAGGAAGTGAAACAGACTTGAAATTTGAAAATCCCGGGAATAAGTTCGGGGCAGGGCGGGGACAGTTTCGTCACGGCCACAGAGCGGGTGGGGGGAAGACCAGAGAGGACGACTTGGGAATGCTGGGACAGTTCCGGACTCCAGTCAATGCGCGGTAAGCGTACACACGAGCTCAAACGCGCAATATATGATCCGCAACAGCTGTTACCACTCTCGTCGGAGTGGTTGTTGGATTGCGCGACAACAAGGCACTTAACGCGCAAGAGCCCTGTTGCACGTGTGTACGCCGTTGTTGCTATCGCGCGGTAATGAGCTTTAATGCGCGATAATCTGATCGTGTGTACAAGGCCTCAGATTTGGGAGGAGGCTCTCTTTCTCTTAACAGAAGCTATCTTGAACAGCTGCTGGACTGCAAGAGGAGGTATGTTGCTTATTCTTAACTTTGAAAATATATATATTATATAATGTTACTCTTTGTAATGATGATACATGTCTTTATTGCAGGGTGACCCATGTTTAACATGGAAACAGCAGCTTCAAGCTGTGTTTCACCAGGGCAAGGTAAAACCCTATTTTAATTACAGTTGAGCTTAATGCTATTTCAGAAAACCAGATAATAAACAGACTGTCTATGGGGTTTTGATGCATTTGGGGAATCATATTAACCAAATTATGCTTGTTCTTTAATTCAAAGGTGCAACTACACATAAGAAAAAGCATGTGCCAGCTTGTCTTTATCCTGTGATGGAAGGTAAATAGCTGCAATTGGCTTTTAACTCTGTTTTTAAAAGTTGGTGGGACTGGGAGCCAAAGTCCAAGTCTGAGCACATGGCGGTGTATTTTAATGCTTGAATTGTTGGTGGGACTGAGGCTTGGGGTAGAGATAGTTATGGTTGGGAGATTTAAAAAATATTTTATTGCACATTTTGGTTTGGGGGTCTGGTGGCTAGAATACACTAGTGGGAGGGGGGGAATCCACTTGAAATAGATTTTTTAAAATAGCGAGGAAAGTTTAAACCCAATAAGCATTTTATTTTAAAAGTTGATAAGATCATTTTATAATAATGCTGTTTGCTTTACAGGACAGCCAAAACATGGAAGATCTTTAGGCCTGCAGATAAACAAGCTCAAAAGAAAAGGGAAAGAGACAACTGAAGAGGAAAATTCACCACCGTCAACGACTGACAGTGAGATGAAGTCCAGTAAATACATTTGGCTTATTTCGTTCATGTGCTTTTTATTATTTTTTGATTTTAAACAAATATATAGCTGGCATAGGAAAGACTGTAAAGTTATGTTTTCTAAAAAATAGTTAATTTGATGGTTAATTGGAGCATCTGGTATTTTTGTTTTGTTTTGTTTTTTTCCCACTCAGGCACGGACAGCTGTCCTGATGCTGTTGGAGTTGGAGTTCCAGGGACACCTCCAGCAAAATCATCAAAGAACCAGAAATCTTCTCCAAAACCTTCAACAACACCACCCATGCAAAGCAGCAGAGGAGCCCATATGAAGCATCAGGAAAGTCCCGAGCTCAGATACATCAAGCCCAAGGACAAAACAAAAGATTCTGGTAAAAAGCACCAACACACCTTCAGTTCCTCAGCAGTGGACATCACACCAAGCCCTGAGAGAACTGTGAGCAAAAACACAAATATTCACAACCCCGGAGCATGTGCTCTAGGGGTTGTGAATAAAAAGCCAAGGATGGAAAGCTCGTGCAATGCTGGGGTATCTGAGAATTATTACAAGCCGTGTCCTCCCCTCGATATGTTTGATGCAGCTCTTTGCTTTTTTAAAGAGATGTGGGAAAAATATGATGCTTCATTCAGAGAGCTGATAGGCATATATAACGCTACGTTCAGAGATCTGATGGGTGCTGTACTCTCCAGGGTTCCAGAAGAAAGAATGACCAGAAAGTATGTAAAAAATGCAAAAGCTCTTGATGAATATGTTAAAAAATATTTCAGTTTTCCAGCGGATGTTTCTGAATCTGTACAGCTAGTCACAGAAAAGGGTACCCAACTGCTGAACTATAATAAAAAGGGGGGGCATCATTTGAGGGATAAACGGATGGTTGCCAAAAAGTTATGGGTCAGGGTCATTGTAAAAATTTTAAAAAAGGCTAAAAAAGTGATGAGAAAAAAACAAAAAGAGATGCTTCCTAGTGGAGGCTCTCAAATTGGCGTGTTTGAAAATGGGGAAGTGGAAACTGACCTGCGGGGCGATGATGACTCTGATTTAGAAAATTCCCCTGAAAGCTCTCTAGGCCTTCATGGTGGCCCCTTGGAGTCTGACATAGAAGATGCCCCTGTAAAGGAACCCCCAAATGACCCCAAAAATGTAGCAATTCTTTCTAGAAGCTTTTGAGGATGCCACAAAAAAACCTTACGGCTACATGGTGGTGGATTTAAATGCTTCTACGCCAGAGGCTTATAGATTAAGAACTAGTCTTTTCCCTCCAGACTGGCCGTCAGTTTATACTTTAAAAAGAACAGCCAGCTATAAAAAGAAATGAATTATCAGTCGGTCCTTTTTAACAGCAGAGGCTGCCAACCAAAAACATGTCTAGCTGCATGAAAATAAACCTGGCCCTTTTAGAATGACTTAGCGAATCATCCGCACAGCAAAGGAAGGCTATGCTGTGTTTGGTTTCTGATGATTCAGTAGCAGCCATCTCAGAAATAGTGCTGAATACTTTACAAGGAAACATACCTTCGAGACAGACAAGTTCGTGTGCTGAAAAAGAGATGTACGTTTATAAAAACTCTGTGTAATAAAAGGGTCTCCTTTAAAAGAAAAAAGCATCCGGTGAAGCAGTGTGGAGGGAGCGGGGTGTTTATCACACCTCTCAAGTTATTTGTAGCGCTTGGGCTGAGACACATTTTGGATAATATCTTTATTAACTTGTATGCCATCTGATTGTACCAGTTTTCCCATATTTACGCACAAATACACATTTAACCAAGCCAAGCTTTATATCCTGACCAAACTTCTCTACATGTAATCAATTTCTATCTCTTTTTGTGACCATCCGTACATAACAAGTGGTTAACCAGTTGTCACTCTCTGCTGATAAGATAACCACAGTTTATATCCTGAAGCATCCATGTCAGTGGTAATATCCCTACTATGAACTGCGTTATTGAAATGTTGGCATCTGAGCTGCCTCTAAATGTGTTGGTGTCAGCTTAATAAAATGTAGTGTCTCCCTTCTGAGTCAAAAAGAGAACATAGTGTGAACAATAATACCAGTTGTATTTCTTAAAATAGTCTATAAAGCATGTCCCTTAGAGGTCTCCCTAAAATGTAGGTTAGTGCAGGACAATGTTACAAAGTTAGTGTAGTTACCTTAATGAAATTGTATTCTTTCTAGTTTTTTTTCCCCTCCTTTCTTTCTTTCATTCACTCATTCTTCTTTAATTCTCTTTTTCTCTTCCTAATCTCTTTTAATGTGGGCTTGCATGTTCTGGACCTGATTCTCTGGTTTTCCTGGTCTACCAACTGTAATCAATGAAGCCATGTAGACTGAAAACTGGTGTCAGAGTGGAGAATCAGGCCCTCTACTTTTCACTCCCTCTTCTCAATCTCTTCCTTTCTCTCTCCATCCTAATCCCTGGGCAAAATTCTGCTCCTGTTTACGCTAGTGAAAATCCTAACTCTGTTGAAGTCAATGGAGCAATGAAAATATGAAACTGGTTTGAAAGAAGAATTAAGACCTTTCCTTTCTCCATTTCACTCTGCTTTCATTCAAATTCACATTTACTCGTTTTCAGGACCATCAATCAGGCCCACAGGTTACCTTAACAAGCCTAGCAAAATAGTCAACTACTGCTTGCTGTAGCAGACAAAACCAATGCTAATTTCAGAGTTCAGATCCAAGGATCAGGCTAATAATCTGGCAGAGTGCGTACAACAAGGTTGTACCTAAAAAAAGGCAATAACATGTCTCCATACACTCTTTTATGCCCAAATTGCACCCTAATAATGATTAACAAGCTTTATGAGTAAATATAAGATTCCACATTACAGAGTAGGGTTATTTAATGTGTTTATCTACTTATTAGCCACCTATTAATATTTTACAAGGTCTCTGGGGACTTTCCATGTTTATAGTAGGCTGAGTCACCCTAATTTCTGATTAATTTATTCCTTGTCCTATACCCAAAACAAAAGACAATTCAAGAGTTGAATTACAGAATAGATGGTACATCAAATCTTAATTAGCCAAATGACTTTGCTTTGCATTCCTTCCCAAAAGGTTATTAGAAGACCACCCTAAAAACTACTCCTCCAATTAGTTATACTGGTTGTGTGCATGCTTTTTTGTGATTCCAAGTCTGCCCTGTGGGCCACAGGTCTGTCTGCTGCAGGCACAGCCCTACCCATGATAAGCCTGCCAGGCTTGTGAGCCTTACACCTGTTGTTTACCACAGTACTTGTGCTTAGGGAATCCTTTAGCAGACAAATCAGTGTCTTATCTACACCTTTCTCATTTCAGTTGACTGTAATGGGAGCTAGGAAGGCAGAATCAAGTCTAATCAGACCTGCTAGATAAGCTCAGTTGAAGTGACAAGCATCGTAACAAACAGCTACTTTTATTTGTTTCAGAGTTCGTCTGTTTTCAGCAAATGGCACCTTAGAGACTAACAAAATAATTTTGGGAGCCAGCCCCTAGGCTGGCTAGTCTGCTCACCAGTCAGCCTGCCTCCCCAGCATCCAGCCACAGCCCTGGCCTGTGCCCTCAACCCTCTCTGGAGCATTGGCTATGGCCCAGAGCCCCTGACATTACCCCCCAGTATGGGGAGCAATGGGGTGGGGGGGTTCACAAGGGTGGGCAGTTCTGGCCCTGTTAGGGGCTTAAGATGAAGTGGGTTCCAGTTTATGCCCCCCAATTTTGTTAGGTTCTAAGGTGCCATAAGACTCCTCATTGTTTACTTTTATTTGTGTTTAATTGTATATCTTACAAAGTAACATAGCTTGATGGCAGATAAGGCGGTATTTCCATTCAGGGGTTCTGCTGACAAGGGACCACAAATGCAAACTCTGGTATTTGTTTATGTTAATTATATTTTTTCTTATAATTTGGGACTGGTCTATAAAAAGGCTCCCTTCAGAGAAAAAAAAAAAGCTGTGGCATTTCAGGCTGTGAAAATCTTGAAAGGTTGCAAATCTTGTCTCTGTGGGAGGCTTATCTATTTAGAAGCCAATAATAGGGTAGAAATAAACAGCTCTGCTGCAGTGTGTTGTGGAGCTGACTGGGAGGTATGAAAAAACTCTTTATGTCCCCCATAATGTCCTATTCTATCTATATTGAATATCTTCCAGTTCCATCCTGCTGCCTAGGCAGCACTGCATATGATGAGCGTTTCCAGTTTTAGAGTGTAATACCTGCATGATCAGAGATGAGGGAAAAGATGGATAAAACTACACAGCCCTGGTAGCTCAGCCTCAGAAAGTCTATACCTTATAAACAAACAAACAAACCTCTTCATGGGCGTGGTGGAAACTAGAGGTTATGCCTCCAAACGTCCCATTAAATAAAAATCTTCAGCTTTATATTGTCCTTTTACTGCTATAGGGGATATAAAAGACAAATGGCTGTCATAAATACCTCTTCCTGGTCACTATAGCCAGCTCTCCTAGGAGTTTGGCAATCTTTGGGACATGGCCTTTTTAAAATCCTTCCTGTCGGTCTAATAAGAAAGCTTAAGTTGTGGACCGATTCTTGCCTATGAAGTATAAGGAGAGGGTCACTAAGTATATAATAATGATTGCCCCTTGTCTGAGAAGTCGTTGTGAATGCTATGTTGGTTACTGCAAACACAATGTTGAACTCACCAAAGACAGGAGATAAAGGTACAAGAAAAATTCAGACTACACAAGAGTTATATGAAAAGAAAGTTGATAAGAAAGGACTTTCTTTTTTCTTTCCTTTCCCCTTCCCTATCTTACTTTACCCAGCTTGCTAGAGATTCATGCAGATTCCCTTAGATAAAGCACAGTGAGTAGATTTTTAAACCTAAAAGAAAAATGACTCTATTGGAAATAGTTGCTTGAGATTTCCACTAAGTGGCCATGTTTTAGCTGTCTCAGAGCCAGGGGGACGTGCAACAGGCTTTTGAAAGATCATAGATATTCTGCAGGTGTGTCACACTCATGGGAATTCTATTTAATTATTGTCCACAGTTAATATAGACCAGACATGTGTCTCCTCTTTTTTCTCTTTGAATTTCCCTCTGTGCAACAGCTCCCAATTCTTCCTTTGTGGTAGACTTCATTTCCACCCCGTTCCTCATACCTCTGCTAGAATGATCAGCAATCAAATAGTTCATTGGGACATTTAAAGTGTCATGCCTGGACTTTTGCACTAATACTTCAGTGAGATTAATGGGGTGGGCAGGAGTGTTTATGATGGTCAGAACCAAGATTTGAAAACTTCTCTTAAATAAACAAGTAAATAAAATACCGGTAGATGCTTCGTAAATATACCAGACAAGAGGCCACATAAACATATTAAGTGGCCCAGATGAGCATTTAACATCACTGCTGCATCAGGTACGCAAAAGTGGTGATAGAAAACACATTAACATTTTATATCTATTCTGGGAGCTCTGGAAACTTGGCCATTGCATTGTACAGTGTTGAGACAACAGAAGGCAGGGTCTTTCCCAGTAAGGACTTGTAGTGGTGGAATTCTCCCTCCCATTAAATTCTTGAGGGCTACACTTGATTTATTTATTTATCCTTTTTCTTTCCCCTCCCCTCCTTTTTAACTTGGTTGCTGCTCTGGGTTTATTTGGACCTGTTTAGCTAGTTGCAAATTATTGGCTGAATAATGAGTACTCACATTTTAAGCATGTACAGGAGCCTCTACACTCCTCCGGCTGCTACATGTAGATACCCATAAAGCACAAGAGAAGAGTGGTATGTTGCTGCTAGTGCAAGGCATAGAGTAGGTGAAGAGTAAATTTATATAGGCTGAATATGATGGTGAATGAAGGATGTATGAGAATGGAATGTGTAAGGAGGTAAAACAGTAATTACGTGAGCCTACCTCATGTAAAATAAGGGCCTAAGTGTATTTAATGAATTGTATATATACACATTTATATCACAAAAAAGCTAACCTATATTACAAAAAAGCTAACCTAAAAATGTCTCCTGGTCTTTCTACATTACACTAGGGGCCACTCCTACTGTCAGAGCATTCCAGAATGAGAAATTTTTGCAGGTGTTCATGGCCACTTTTGCCCCTTGCCCTGAGCTGCGAGTTCTGTGCTGCACAGAATCTCATCTCAGAGGTGGTGTGCTCAGCACTGACACAGACTTTGGGACACACCCGTCAAGATCCTCATTTTTCTATCTGTAAAATGGGGATAATAATGATATACAGCAGTGTATTTGTGAGGCATTCTGATTTGGCAGTGTTAAGTCCCATAGAAAACCTATAAATACATTAAAAACAGAACTAGGGCCTTAGACTAGAAAAGCCCATTTTAAGTAGCAAATGAAGGAACCAGAGCACACCCACAAATGAGCATGGGGAAGGAAATGGAATGACTGTTGAAATGGAGAAACTAGTAAATGGTGGTATGTGCTTTGGGGTAAGCATGAGTGTCTTGGCCATTCCTGTGGGGAAAGCAATCATCCTGACACTGTCTGGGAGTGTTGTAGTGATGAGCTTCTCAGACAGCATAATTTATTCTGCATGCTGAGGTACACAGTAGCCTCATGAGACAAGTTTGCTCTCTCTTACCTGGACACAAGCAGGAACTTTATTTCACTATATCATTGCTGAACTAAATTTATTTGAAAGGCAATTCTTCCTACATTCCAGTTATATTTTTTAAGCCTGTTGGTTGGAATATTGAATGCATAAAGGTGTGGTAGATTTTCTGGTTATGTTCCTACCTCTGTTTCTAGATGTTTAGGATTCACTCTGACACAAGTAAAATCTACAGAAATAGGAAAGCTTAAGTAAGGGGCCACTCCTCCTACAGCTCTGCCCCCCCACCCTTAAAAAAAAGCCATCATCTGAATTAAAAGCCACAGCATAGCGGTTTGTATGTTATTCTTTTGAACACAATTTTGCTAAAAATGTATTAAAGTCTCTTTCAAACTACCAGGATAATTTCAAAGACTAACAAGTGCCACAGGACTCCTTGTTTATTTTGCAGAACTAGACGCACAGGGCTCCCCCTTTGGAACAGGATAATTTTAAAGTTTGTTCGTTTTTTGTTTTTTTGTTTTTTTTAAATGAACACATCACATTTCAGACTAAGACTCAAAAAAGTAAAGCAACATCAAGAACTCCAAAATCCCACATCTTACCTGAAGTTGTTTAGCTCATATTGTTACAAGTAACATCTAAAATAACTACAACTAAGATTAAGAAAACATTTTCATATATAATTTATATCATGGAAAGGATTACCAGCCTGTCCTACTCTTAAACAGAATGCACCTTTTCATAAAGCCAGAACGGCAGATCTGTTCTGGTGGCAAACTGTTATCAATAACATAAAAACCTAACACACACCCAAGTATACTGCTCTGATAATAGGTTTTTTCGCTATTTCATCCTTCAAAAATATAACATGGCCTCAGTTTAAAGAAATTGCAGTTTAAAGAACAGGAGAAAAAAAATTTACCGTGCCATGTTTAATTTTAAGATTGCACAGAGGTTATTGTTCTTGAGTACGAAACTTGTCTAATTCACTTGACAATCTGGATACAGAAAGTGATTATTCAAAATGTCACTTCCACCAGATTATAATCTTCAAATTCCACAACTTTTACAAGTGTACAAACTACTGTACATATACTACAAGAAAATAAGTACTTTATTGATATATTAATTTATGCTCACACATTGTTCTTCAAAATTAAAATTCTTGTGGTTAGGCGCTCCTATACTCTTTTTCCAGATGAACTGTCAAGTCACCTTTTATATAATAGAACTAGCTATTCCAAATGTTAAACCTTTAAAACACACTAATAGTAAATATAGTACATATTTGTTCCTTTATATAGACTCAAACCAAAATATTTCTGAACAACAGAAGTCCAAGAAAGCAAAAGTATTGGAAAGTTATTTTCTTTGAGCAATATCTTATCATTAATATTCAGTTTTCAAGCAGTTCTCCTGTATATTATATTCCATTGCCATGTAAGTGAAGTGTGGCACTGTACATTAATACTTTAGACATTCAAAATAGGATTTTCAATAACTTTCACTGAGGTAAATGGGATCATTTGGATGCTCAGCACTATTGAAAATCTGATCACTTATTTAGGAGCCTAAATTAAGGATTTTGAAGAACAATTTTGGCTTCTATATTTGAATAATGTTGCCCTTAACACACTTTAGCAGGCATCATCATGCTGAAATGTATTCTTATACGGGAATTATACTATATTTAAACATCACTTTGATGACATTACTAGATCTATTTCCCATATATTTCCTTGAAACAGGAGCCTAGAAAAATCAAGGCATAGTCTTTCCTTCATAAACTCATCTTTTACAAAAAAAGATTGCATCAAAGGGACATGTTCAAACAGCATTTTTCCAACTAAGTCCTTCCCATTTCCCTTTTAAATACGGATTCGCAGCCAGTTTGCAAGTTGTTTTAACTTTTGTACAAATTTATTATTATTTATACGATCTTTAAGTTTTTCAAAGTAACTTTCTTCTTTCCATATTCCCTTATTTTTCTTCAGGGCTTTTAGTTCTGCTTGAAGTAGTCTTTTGTGAAGCTTCCAATATAATGGAGACTCATGATGTAGTCCTTCAATACGTGTTGTTCTGCCAAGCCCTTGTCTCAAGATCTCTTCATTCAGACACACACTGAAAAATCTACCCTATAAAAAGATAAAGTGAAGGCAGTATTTTATGTTATGTATTCACTTGGCCATTTACAAAGGATATTAACACTATCAGTACATTTTCAATTAATTTGTTGAATGAATTGTCTGAATGCTATCAGTTAGGAATGATTTCTTTTTGGCTAATTCTGCACCCTTTTGGTATTGGGAGCTCCAGAAATAGAAGCTGTATAGCATTCAACTCACTTTTAGAATTTATTAATTAAACAAGAAATATGCAGGCATCCCTGGAACAGCATTTAATACACCAGATAATCAATCAATATTCTTAAGACATTGTAGAGCACTAGACTACAGAGCTAGCTCCCATTGCATTTTTAGATGCCACAAACAGACAGCATAATGAATTATTAACTAGCCACTAAAAAGCTACACTAGTATTTTAAGAAAATATTTATTTTATCTCCAATTTGCATATATGAAATGTTTTTATAAATGTTTAATTTAATGCAATATCTTTATATCTTACATATTAAGCAAGTAACAGCAATAATCACTGCAAATCTTATGATACAAATAAAAAGTTAAAGAACTATCAGTCCCTCATGTCACTGCTTTTACCTTATTTATTAAAACGAGGCAATCAAGCACCAAATCATTCCTTCCAAGAAGCTGGAACCACATCATTTGTGAAGGTTTTAACTCTTCCTGTAACCAGACCATAGCACTCGGTGTCAGCTCCACTCCAGCAAGTCTGACCAGCAAAACATCATTTGATTGCCCTAAATATATTATATATAAAACATTTTTTTACTACTACATGATCATAATGATTCAGTTTTACACAATGGGCCAGATCCTCAGTGGCTGCAAATAAGTCTAGCTCCACTGAGGTACATGGAGTATCTATGTATGTCAGTGGAACGATAATGATTAACAACAAGCAGAGGATCTGGTCTCATATGTTCAGACATGACATTTATCTCCTGTTCTAGAACGATGTGTTTCTAACAAACACATTTGTTTCTGCAAAAAACTTATAAAGATCAGAAAATATTTTCCTAGCAAGATTATGTACACATTAAGAAAAGAGATTCCAAGACATCAGACTCTAATCTAATGATTGTCAGTTTTTTCTTCTTGGAGAATTTCACTGTTTAAAAAAAGCCTACTTTTTCTTTCACCCCCGTATAAGTCAGGAGCAACTCTATTAACGTACACTGAATTACAACAGTGTGAAACTCGTGTGCAATTAAAATCAAGCCCAAGTATTTTTTTTTGTTGACATTTAACCTAACATATGAATGGTGTACACAGAAGATTAAAATCCAGGCCTCTTAGAGTGTCTTTAAAGCCAATGACACATTTGGTTATAGCAAGATTTATTCAACAAAGATCATTCTATTTAAACAGCAAGTACAAATAAATGCCCAGAAGAGAAAAGATGAGTCATCAAAAGTCTAGTGTCCCCACTTGATACTCTGGTTTGCTCATTTTCTAGTAAATATCTTTCCTATATATGAAAGACTTTTTAAAAAAAATGTTACCACTGACAGCATTGCAGTAAAAACACTCAACTGTGATCCAATAGAGTTATACTACCTTACAGAAATCAATGAAGTTATAAACAGAGGAACTACCTAAATGGGTCAGACCAGTAGTCCATCTAGGGTAGTATCCTGTCTTTGATGGCATCTGCTAGTATTTACTTCGGGAAGGTGCAGCTGGCCTGAGATGGACAAATACTGAACCACCTCTTCTTAGGGAAGTTTCTTCTATGCCTCATCAGTTAGAAACAGGCTTGTGCCTTGGCGCATGAGTTTATAGCTCCAATTTTTTTAACCCTATCTACTTGAACTGTGGATATTTTCATTATCTATACTAGCTAGGATATTCTAGGGAATCTATGGGATTTAGGTACTCAAACCCCACCCAATTTCTATATAAAATCCCATGGAGAAAATCCTCCTCCTAGCAATGCAGCTTATAATAGAGTAGTAGAGAACTTTTGCCAGCCCAGCTTAGGCTAGTTCCCTGAAAGAAATAAGTTATACTGGCAAAAGCATTGATTTGCTGATATCTGCACTTTAACAGGATCTTTTGTCAGTATGAGTGTTAAAAAAACCCCACACCCTTAAACATTATCATCACTACAAAAGATTCTAATGTAGGTGAGGCCTCAGTTTCTCATGCTTCAGTTCCCCAGCTGCCAAGTGGGAAAACTAATTCCCTGGCTCACAGGTACGTCTGAGGATAAACATATTAAACACTGTGAGGAACTCGGATACTATGGCAACAGGAACCACATAAGCTATCTAGACATATCCATGTTCAAATCACTGTATTAATAAATCCCAATAACACACTTTTAAAGTGGATAAATAACTATTACTTCATTTTACTGGTGGGGAAACAGAAGCAGAGAGATGAAATAACATGGCCATGGCCATAGCCACAAAGAGTCAATGCCAGAGCCAGAATTGAAACTCTGGAACTCCTCATTTTCAACTCTTGCACCACCTCTGATTATACTGTAACTGTTCTGTGTGTGGATAGAACTCCAGTTTCTAAGACTGTCTATTGAGGTGCTTTCTAAGAGCCCTACATTCACTAAAAGAAAATTCTTTTTCAGGTTTTTGTTAGTTTAGTGAACACAATTATATCAAATAGGAGGACATTTAATTTTGTCATTACAAGTCTCATTCTTTTTATACTTATACTTACATTTTCTCTGTAACGATGACAGGAAAGGAAAGCTAATGGGAATATGTTCAACTTCCAGTCCTTTCTCAGTTATGTGACGTAACCGTCCTCGAAGTTTCACATTTTTTTCTATAAATTCTACTGGTATTTCCAAAGCACTTGTAAATTTTGTTGTCTGTTGATACAGGAAGAAGGAAGAGTAAGTCAAAGTCTTAGGAAAAATAAGAACAGTAGTTACACGTTATTTGGAAAAAAAAAATCACACTAAACCTAATTTTTGTCAAGATAAATCCTGCAAATTACAAACTCCCCTATATCATATTAATATGCTTTCTTGTTTTATTTGTTATAGCTAGTGCTCCAAACAATTAAAAAGAGTAGTCTCCACTCCAAGGAGCTCACAATCAAGAGCAGACAAGTAGACAGAAGTTAGAGGAAAGGCAATAACAATATGCATTTTACATATGATTTGCTGCATACACCAGTCAATCTGATTCACTATATGCGTAATGGCAAAAGTGTGTTTTTAAGAGGGGCTTAAAAATCAACAAGGGTAGGAGTCTTGCTGACAAACTCATGCATGGGGAGAAACTTAGGAGATTTTGTCAGTCAGTCAGTCAGTCAGACAGAGAACAATTTTGGAAACACTGGTGGAATATAGAGGACAGAGGCAACGTGAGGCATGACCACGCAGAATATACGAGTAAAGAAAGAGTTATGTAGATCCCTGAACATAGTGACAAACATTTAAGTTTGATTGATATCAAATGGGAAATCAATAAAGAGATTGAAAAAGACGTTACATGATCAACCTGACAAACTATGAAGATGAGTTTAACAGCAGCATTTTGCATGGACTGAAGAACAATGTGCATGTTTGGGAGGCTAAAGGGGAGAACGTGGCAGTAACCAAAATGGGATATAATGAAGGCAGATGAACTAGATATTTGGTGTGGGGACTGAGAGAAAAGAACAAATCTTGGAAATGAAAAACCTTTAATATCAATGTTTAATTTAAAAGCCCCCATTCTTTAAGACCATGGCTTACTCTATTCATATAGTTATTAAGTGATTGAAGCTGCTTTCAAATGACATATCAGGCCCTAAAACAGCCAACTGAAGATACCATCCTCCCATTTTTATTTTAAGTATTTACTAAACCTTCATTCCTGTTGCCTGCAAGGTCCCCTAACTAGGAACTGAGAAACACTGGATCTTGCAGCAAGAGAGTTTGAAGGTTTTCTAAACAAATGAAGTAAAATGGGGTTGAGAAGTGACTCAAAGTCAAATATATTTTGCATCCCAAGGCCCAACAGTCATTTAAACATATTTACCAAAACTTGATTTTTTTTTTTTTTAAATAGCCAATTACAAATACCCAAGTTCAAGAACAAAGCAATGATTGCTGTATATATTATTCAGGACTGCTTCACATTAAGAACATTACAGCTAAAATCTTATTGATTTCTAGGACATACAGAGCTCAGCTAGGAACACAGCTCTACAGGAGCTCAAAGAGCATTCGGCACATCCAGACTCCAAGATACAAGGTAAAATTAGCTTAGGGAAGCACTCTAGTTTCAGTCCTTGCATAAAATTGTATAATTATTTTTTCTAACATGTGAAATAAGAAACAAAAGCTTTTCTTTAACTATTCATAAGGGATTTCCTCCCTCTCACTCCCAAATGGCTTTTGGAATTAAAAAGTGCTCTTGTAAGCTGCTTAAGCAACACAGATGTATTGCAAACTGTAAGAAAATGGTTCTCGAAATCATAAGGAGAGACTGGAATTCAACTAATTATGCCACCTCTACACCAGCTAACTGCCAGACAGGACAATTTAAGTCTGCTTTATATTGCCAATGTGGTGCAAAGCAGTCTTACACTCTGCCAGCTCCTGGCATTTCGTATCTGTCATAAAAGTGAGGGAAGTTTTTAGGGTGAGGTGAGCTATCAAAAGAGCTCAAGAAATAGAACAATATGTGAAGAGCAAGGGGACCTATGGGGAAGGGACAGAGAAGAAACATCACTGTTCAAATCACATGCGTACTACAATTAATTCAACTGGGATTACATACACGACTAAGGTGAAAAATGTGGTTTCAGGACTGGAAGAATGGAAAGGACACACAGATGAGTAAAACATCTATCTAGGATTATAAGGCAATTCAGTAGCAAGACACAGGAATTGGAAAGGGCAAGTCTATGGAGAGATAGTTTGTTTAAAAAAAGAGAGCAAAATGGAATTGGTGAGGAACAAGTGACAAGGGTGATATACAGAGTCCTGTGGCACTTTTAAAGACTAACAGATTTATTTATCATATGAGCTTTCGTGGGAGAAAATTAGTTCAGCCTCCCAGGGAAAAGCTGCCCTGAGCACATCATCTGAATCATCAAATGTTTAGCAAATGACGATTTTAGCTTGAAAGAGAGAAATGAAACAATTAAGGCAGAAAGTGATCACAGCATGACTAAGGGAGCCAAAGGAGGGATCAATGTTCTGGAAGTGGTGAAAGAGTTTTATAGACAAGGGAAACACAGAAAGTAAGGAGAAGTCTGAAGTCAGTCAAGATTTTTGGCCTTCGAAGCAAAGTTTAGACTGAAGTAAAGAAGATGCAAGTTCAATTATGCTGCCAAATCTGGCACAGTTTACTATTGCTAGGTCTAATTAGACATTTTTTGAAAATGAAGTACATTAAAATACATCAGAAATCTTAAAGTTGCTCTTCTGTTAGAGACTGCAATTTTGTTGTGAACCACTTCTAAAACCTCAGTACAGTTGTAGCAATATTAAACCAGTGGAAGAGAGAATTTAAAGATCTCCTGTAGAGTCTGCCAATCTACCAGACCAACCACTTCTAGATTCCTTTTCAAATATGAACTGAAGAGAGAGAAAAACATATGGATTATTTTTCAGTTGCCCTCAAATCCTAATGTAATGTTTTCACAAACTGTCATTTATAGACTCACTTGAAATAAGATCATAAACATCTGTGCAAGAAGTTAGGTAGTGGCTCTTCTCTGCCCAGATTACCTAAAGCAGTGGTTTTCAAACGTTTTTTCTCAGGACCAAGTTAAAAAAAAAATCATTTATGCCCATGACCCAACAATTACATCTTTCAGCGATATAGTCCAGTATTTCGGTGGTGACAGCAGAGGACGTGGTAACCCAGTACCTAGGGTCTGCGATCCAGTACTGGCTCCTGACCATGGTTTGAAAACCACTGACATAAGGAGCCCATAAAAAGGGTGGTAGCAACATTTGTGGCCCATTGATCCCCTCTTTTATAAGCCAACCTGTGTTACCTATGGATTAGGTCAAGGCAACCACATGCAACTGATCAGTTACCCTACCTGTCTGCCTGTTTTGTGAGGCAAGAATTGCACAAAGAAGGTGGAACAGTGACACAGTCGGGCCCCATATATCTTGAGCTAAATTTGACAAATCGGTATAAAGACTTCTCATTAACAAATTATTCACAACTTACCAATTTAATACTCTTTGCAAATAAAATAACTCCAGCTATTGCCATTCCAGTGCTAATGCTCTGGGGGAAAAAAGATTTAAATCCTTAGTTAGTAAATCATAATAAAGAAATTGATCTCATAACCAAATACTAAGTTTTCCAGATCATAAAAATTACAAAGATATTAATAATAGAAGTTGCTCATAATAGTAGATGAATTTAAGAAAACACACATTACAGAAAAATGCAAGAAGAAATTTTCAAGTCTACCTCAAGGTTCAGCAAAGGAGCTAATTCTAGTACCGGTACTTAAAAATATCTTTCATAGCATGACATCTGGATTCAGCTAACGTACTCCAAGGCAGCAAGTTGCATTTTATTGGGAATCCCACTAGTTGTATTACTTTTAACTAGGAATGCAAAAAATTAGTTTAAATAAAAGCCACTTAAACATTCTAAAAATATGTTTAAATGATTTTGTGTGTGTGTGTGTGAGCAAGCTGGGCTGGGCTATGCTCCTCTCCTGTGCTTGGTTCAGTGCCTTCCCACCACTCACAGGAACCCAGGCTGTGGGCTACCTCCACCCCCTCAGTGGGCTCCAAAACTCCAAGAGCAGATCTGCTTTCCCTGGAGGGGAGCTGAGCCCAGTAGCCATTCCCTTCCCTCAGATAAATAATCAGATGTTTAAAACATTTAAATAGTTGATTAGGGGTTAAAAGGTTACACTTTTACATCTCTACTTTTAGCTCCTTTCTCCTTCCTGCAAAGCAGACAAAATGACCCATTCAAATGATATTTGAGAATAAAAGCTATATCAATTATCTCAAAAATGGAATCTTCAGGATATGGATTGTAAATTTTTTTACAAGTAGCTTCTCCAGAGATAGAAATATTTTATGTTGTTTCATTAAGCCAAATGCTGCCTTTGTTTACAACATGGAAGTAAAAAATGTATCACAACTGTAACCAAAAACTGAATTTAGCCCAGCTTCATGTGATGCCTTCTCAAAAAACACATGAAAAAAGTGAGATGAAAAGAAATGCAAGCTATGATTTCTCATGATAATTGTGCCTATGTCATACACTTATTATAATATTATCTGGCTTCACCCTTCATTATAAGCATTGGTATTTGTTTTTAAGTGCTGAATCTCACAGCAACTTTCCTTTAAAAAAAATGTAAATATTTATATTGCTAGAGTACCTGCATCTGCTTTTTACAAGTATAATTGTGTTCATTTTACCAAGTAAAGCATATTACAATTTCTAACTGTCCTTTAAACCACAGACATTTGCGTTATACATCGCTGTACCGTGAAGACTATAACTAAAAAACAGCATTTGTAACACAAGTCTAATATATCCTGCTGACAAAGTGGGATTTTCTCCCACAAAAGCTTATGCGACAAATAAACGTGTTAGTCTTGCAAAGTGTCACAGGACTGCTTCCTTGATATCCTGCCTTAGCACCCAGAGGCAGCAGCATATCACCTGCTCCCTGGAGTGAAAAAAGAGGTGCAGCCTTTGCAGAAACCAGTGCTGTGCCTGCTGACTCTGGCCCTTAGAAATGCTGCTCTGGATTCGGATTAAAACATGCCCGCTACTCTGGATTCGGATTAAAACATGCCCGCTGCTCTGGATTCGGATTAAAACATGCCCGCTGCTCTGAATTCGGATTAAAACATGCCCGCTGCTCTGAATTCGAATTAAAACATGCCCGCTGCTCTGAATTCGGATTAAAACATGCCCGCTGCTCTGAATTCGGATTAAAACATGCCCGCTGCTCTGAATTCGGATTAAAACATGCCCGCTGCTCTGAATTCGGATTAAAACATTCACTAGTGCAGAGCTTGCCGACATCTCTCACGCTGCACGTTATTTCCCTGGCCTTGCCTGTAATCCGGCACTCAGCAGCCAATGCACTGAAGACCCGAGAAGTGACTCCCAGGCCGAGGAGAGGACACAGCCCGGGAGCAAGGGGGGCTTCGCACGGCCCGGCAACCCCGCAGCTAAACTAACCGTGGCCCTGCCCCGGCCCAGCCCCGTCCACACGGGCCACCCCAGGCACCTCTCCTGAGCCGCCGGCCGCCTCGGGCAGAGGCCGGGACCCTGCGCGGGAGCCAGCGGGGCCTTGCCTTTGCCAGGCGGGGGCCGGCGCCGGGAGAGGCGGGGCACAGCAGGCCGCTCGGCTCCCCCCGCATGGGCCCCTCCCCCCGGCGGCCCCGCAGGCCGGGTACCCGCAGGAGGGTGAGATGCGAGTCCGCCCACTCGGAGATGCGGGCCACGCAATTCGCCGGCGCTGCCTCTCCCCGCCGCCCCGCCATGGCTCGCAGATCCCGCCCGGCCCGCCTCGACCGCAGCGCCCCCTGCCGGGGCCGCACCGCAGCGCAGCCAGCGACCACTGCTCCCGCCCGCGTGGCCGCCGAATCAGTGGGTACCGCACATCACAGGAACGCGTTGCCCCTACACCGTGGCTGTGTAAGGGAGCAGGGCTCTGGCTAGTGCCTCTCTTTCGGTGCTGGTACAGCGCCTAGCACCAGCGGGCCCAAAACCATCTCAAAGGGCACTCTGAATTCGCCCCAGCTGGGTCTCCTTGCAGCTGGAAGGGATGTGAGGATGCATGCTCAGAGCTCTCCTTGGTCAAACTGAGAAGGAGCGGGGATAATTATAGACTGCTTCTTTTCCCAGAGACTCCAAGCACCCATCTTTCCCCACCACCCTCTTCAATTAAGTATAGAAAATTCTCACCCCATTTTTCTGGTCCAACAACAACATCAACAAAATGAAAGATTTTGTTAATATTTCTCTGGTGAATGAGCAGAAGAAAAAGAGCTTTAAAAAGTACCTATCAGACCTAGATACTGGATAAAGGAGCAAAAGAAAAAAAAGGAACAGAACCACTTTGTTCTTTTTGCAGGTCACCTATGAAAGCTCTAGCTTTGGTTTTGGAAGAACTATGAGAAGTGTATGACTAATAGTATGAATAGTGGAATCTACCCACCATCCTAGAAAAAACAATCTGAAACCATAGGTGGATACTAGGCCAATAGATAGTGGTTGCTCCCCTCACAACACTACAGAACATTCAAACCTTTGGGCTTCGTTACTCTCACTGTTTTTACAACACTGCATCCTTACTGATTTCAAAATTAATTCTGGTTATCATTATAAATTGTTACTTTACTCATTGTAAATAGGTTATTTTAAATTCCTCCACCCATGCAAAAGTTAGTAGGGAGCTAAACAGAACTGAGACATAGGATCTTAGAAAGAAAGACAAAAATCCCAACAAATGCTGTATACAGTAGAATGCACTTATACTACCCATTTCTCCTGTTCATTGGTATACATTACCAGTTATCACCAACTATTTATTTAAATATCCTTTATTTGGAAGGGGGAAAAAGTACTTCAAGAGCTTTCATTTCAAAAGAAAGTGAAATCCACAAAATAAATAAAAACATCTAAATTGTAACATCACATTGACAGAAGTGGAACACAAGTCCAAAGCTCTTCCAATCTAACGTTTCTATAAACTTGGCATTCTATCAGTGAACCCATCATAATCTGGGGTCCTGTCACACTTTAACAAGTGACTGGTTTAAGTATTTATTACATCTGTTCTAGAAACTCAGACAGGAAGTGGGTGAAGTAATATATCTTACTGGACCAACTTCTGCTGGTGGAAAGCACAAGTTTTCAAGTGTCACAGAGTTCTTCAACATGAGGAAAAGCTTTGTAAAGCTTGATCGCTTGTCTATTCCCCCAGCTCAAATTAATCCAACAAAACCATATTACCTCACCCTCCTTTTGTGTCTCCTACCCTGGGATTAACACAGTGACACTTTAAATAAAATCAGCCACTTGCAATGGTCGATCATGGGCATTTTAGTTATGGTTTCACTGTAGTTTGGTTCCAGTTTAACAAGATTAAAATTCACTTTGAAGTAAATTAAACAATAGTATTTTAAAATGGTAATGCGTTTTATTTCTTTAATTATTAATATAAGCAGATTACATAATGAAACCCCCCCCCCATTTATTAATATGTATCTTCAGGATAGTACAGTTAATAGAAAAACAATGATTTTTGAAACATTACAGTGTATACATTACTATATTTTATTGTTTTCCCTATATTAGATCAACAGTAACTGAATTTCATAATAAATTCATTCTTAACCAGGAATCCCGGATATCAGCCAATTGCTGAAATTGCTTCTCCTCACTGCTGAATTTGAAGAGGTTCATTTATGAAGTACATTCTACCAACTTTAATTAAGAACTGTGTAAACAGTACAGAAGTAATCATAACATACCAAGAGTTATATCCATTTTTATATCTTACAATTCTTTATCTCAAATTACCAGTTTTAGACGTCTTTCGGAAAAGCAGTACATTAAACAATACCAATATGGTCATGACATTTCAGATACAGTACAGAGTTGTCAGAAATTTATAAACCAAGGCAAGAGTAAAAACAGTTCCTGTATCAAGACCCTTTTAACGATATGTAGAAGGTTCAAACTTAAAATACTTCACACAACAGATTTCAGCCTTGTAGATCTAGTAACATGAACTAGAAGGTAACAGTGTATTATAGGATTTTCACTGGAAAAATGTTCTTTGAAAATTTGTTTTACATAGTATTAAGTTTGAACATTTTACAACATTTCAGTAAACTTATAATGAAAAGAGTTCACAAAATGTAAATCCTCGAAACCATTTTTAGTGATAGAATTATAAGGTAGTGACATATCAGAACAATATTTAATAAATTAAAATATACATCCAACCATATACAGCTAGCCTTCAAAGCATCACTTTGCTATAGCTTTAGACAATGCATAAAAATGGTAGATTAAGTACGTGAAGGACTAGTCCTGCAAGATCCCGAACACTCCCACAAGATGCTGCAAACCCTCAACTCCAATCTTCAAATGAGAGCTGAGGATGCTCAACATCTTGCAGGACTGAATCCTAAAAGGTTCAATGGATTAATGCAATATGATCCATTCTGACAGACTGGATAACAGCAAGCCTTCCTAGCCATTCACAGGGTCAGGATGTCACTGGCTCAAATGTCATCCCTCTGTCATGATGAAGAGGATACAAGGCCAAATTTGAACCAGTGGCATTATGACTCTATGAGCGAGTGACTTTGCAACGTGATACACAGGGTTGCAGCCATTCAAATTTGGCTTGGCCACCCCTGCATCATGACAGAGGGTCAACAGGGCCTAATTTAATTAAGTGGCATTGTGACCTGGCATTGAGGATTGCAGTACCCACTAGCACTCTTTAATGCTGACACTAAGAAATACTGCCCTGAAAACTTACTGGGTATTAAGGTCTGTGCTTTTAAAGGTTTCCTATCATATGCACAGTTTGTCATTTGATCTTGTATACAATTCATTTAAAGCAGAATGCCCTTTGTTAGAATCAACGTATTAACAACTTCATTTCTTTCTTGATTACACTGGCAAATCTCATTTTGTGCAGCACGGCTACAAATATTAAAAAAGTCTGGGCGGAGCTGGATCATTAAAAGTTGAGATCCTCTGATCTAACATCTCCTTTTCCTGTTTGATCAAGATTCACGATCTCTACATCGTTCCTTATCATGCAATTGTATATTTATGTCACATTCCTTTTTAGGTAGCTGCAATGTAATTTCACAAAACTACAATGAAATATGACAACATTATAGAAAACTATTATTGATACATCACAAAAGTTGATGCTAGGCTATTAACTTGAGTGTTAGTTATGAACAAGTACTACTAAGCAACTTCAGACACTGTGTAATTGTTAATTCAAAAAGGGGAAAAAAATTAAAGGCTTGTGAAAGGGTTTTGGATTGAGAGCACTAGAGTCAACAAAACACAAAAAACCTCTCGTCACAAAATTTTTGTAAAAGCAGACAAAAAAGTAAGAGCTGTTACTTAAGTGGTTAGAGGACTTCTGGTCATGATGAAAACTGACAACTGCTTTCATATGCTACTAAGGCCTGCAATATGTTCTCTTCACACTTATCCAGCAGACAGGCATGGATTGAATTTAATGCGAATAAACGAAGCTTTATCTTAAAAGTTTTTGGAAAATGAAAGTATTTCACGAGAGCACTGTGCTTTTATATTCAAGTAAGTAGGCTTGATTCTTAATCAGTTATTTGAAGAGATTTAATAATACACATACATGTGCTAGTAAGCCTCTTGCTAAACTGGACCAACAGTGCAGCAAGGGGAAATGAAAGCATAACTCCAGCTATATCTCAACTCTGTGCCTCTCTTCTCTGATGACACCCAATCCAATGCGAGTTTTTTTGGGGGGGCGGGAAACAATCTTTGGTACTGAATCTTTCTCCTAAACCTTTCCTCCCAACTGATGCCAATAATATTTTGCACTCAGACCTGAAAAAAAGAACATCTTATCATTATGTTTAATCCTAATTCAATTAAAAAAATAAAAATCTAGATATAATGTTAATTTATATTCCAGCAAAGAAGTGATTTCTTTTAAAACCATTAAAAGCACAGGTGGAACATCTGATATTTAATTTTATAAGACATCACAGTATTATAAAGAATCAGATAGCAACCTATCCGTCCTACCCTTTAAAAGGTATTTTTAAATATCTTTAAATTGAAGTGACGATGTACAACCTACAACCAACAAAACATAAAAATACCCTTTCCCTGGACAGATAATATCTTATGCAGCCTCTTGAGTGCTTTATTGATAATTCATCTGATGATAATGAACAAAGCAAGCAAATCTCAATTAGAATGTTTATGAGTTTCTGAAGCAACGGTTTGAGATGGAGCAATATAGTTTGGTACAGTTAGTTGGTTCTTAACAGATTCATATGTCATAATGAGCAATTTTATCTTCACCATACACTATATCTCACAAAAGGCACTGAATGTCTTTTGCACCCCCTTCTCGTTGAGCTATACATAAATGTTTTATGACTTCTCACTCATTTTTTAATCTGTATGTTCCAATTCTCACATAATATAAGAACCACATGGCCAACCACTTTTCTCCCTCACAAATACAAATAGAAGTTGGTAAGAATTATGTCAGCTTTTATTACTTTGAAGCCTAATCTTTAACACAAAGAACAGTTTTAATGCACAATCTGATCTTTCAACACTCAAGGTTTACTAAGGGCACTGTGCAGCATTCTTGACATAAATCCCATGTCATAGCAGTTTTACTGCAAAAAACTGTTTCAAAAATTAAATCAACAGAGTACCTTGAAACAAGAGGCAATAAATTAAAAAGCATAGCTTTCAATTTATAAAATATATTTCATGTTTCTTATAAATCTTTAAAGCTTATAAAAAGCTAGAAAATACATTTAAAAGAGACTTTTAAATACACTTTCATCCCCCGATGTGTGGTTATGGTCAGGAAAGTGCGAAGAAAATAACATGTTTGTTCCACATCTATTCTTCCACATGACTGCTATTTTATATATGCTTAGTTTACAAGTTAAATAGATATTCTTTTAAAATGACAGTGCTCCCAAGGCCAATTTGTCAATTGACAAAGCCAAATGTTTCTGCATAACTCTTTTTTTTTTCCAAAATAGTATACGGCACTTAGCTGAAAATGCTGGTTTTGACATGTTGAACGGTTTCCTCTTCTATATCTACTGCACTTCAATGTAAGTGTTGGTTGTATAAAGAGATAAAGGCAGCCATGTCTCTGAAGTAGGAGGCCATAGCTATGTAGTACAAACATGCCATTTCTGAGAATTACTTTTCTGACCTTAACTAGATTTTCACTCAAGGCAAATGATATCACATACACACATGCCACTTCTAGTGGTCTTAGTTTTTTCAACCATTTGGCATTTTAAAAATATGTATACTTCTTTTATTGAGCATGAAATGTCTCTGCACTAAACTAAGCTCTAACAACCCTGCTAGTCCCACCCCGTATTTAAATGACATCACTTTGTCCTCTTGCACTTCCAGGAAGATTGTCCTTCATCCTGCAGCTTTTTTAGTTTGGGCCCAAAAAGCAACCACCAGGCAAATCCCAGAGCAACACATATTATGGATTCTACATAATAACCATCCAGTGTCGTAACACACGAGCCACCAAGTTTTGTACAGATCTGCCAGAGAAACAAAAATATTTATTAAAACATGTCCTCAGTTTTGCAGTGAAAAAAGTGCTTAAAATTCAAATATGTAAGGAACTTCTGCTTTTATCGGACTATATTTTATATAAGCACACATTTCAGATGCCCTATTAAAAACAATCAGCCTTTCTTGTTTTTTTGTAAAGCTAATCAAGTAGGCCTTCAGATTCCCTACAAGAACAAAAGGATAAAAACAAACAAAACAAACCAACCCACCCCAAAACTTTATGTCAAAAGCAAATGTATGACACTATGGTGTATAAAGTGGGATGCAACCCTTTCCATGTGCTGTAGTTAGTTGCCTTTTCTCCTTCCACAACCCTACCCACCAAAAAACCACCATATAGTGCCTTGGCCAAGAAGAAAACTGGGTAGGATCAGGGCAGGGAGAAGAGCCTCACTAAGAGAGAGATGTTTTTTGATACAATATAGTACCTACACCAAGACTCACAGAAGGTCAATGCTGCTACGAACAGCAACACTTGCCACAGTAATGTATGTTCCTGCCTCTAGAGTAGGGTCACAGAGGTCAGTCATAGGCTGGCATCCAATGTGAACATGAACTCAGAGAGGAAACCTTAGTCAAAGAACACCTCCTCATGAGGCAATAAACTAACCAAGAGCAACAGCTATGATCATCTCAGTTGGGGACTTCATTACCCACTGATCTCTGAATTTCTCTTTATTATTCACTCCCTCTTCTTGGATGGTCAAGAGCTTTGCAAAGTTTATTAAAGGTCAAGAACTCTGCAGAGTTTAGCATTACCTTCTCTCTCATGTGCTTTTGAAGAAAGAGGCATATGGGCCTGAGGATCAATTCAGTTATCAACATCCACCCCCCAACTCCACACCACACACCCCTCCAATCCCCCCCCAATACAACAACAAAAAATCCCACCACACAAAAATCCCACTATACCAAGCTTCTGCGCTGGGTAAAGATGGAAACATTACAATCAGTATTCAGAAGACTATGAAAAATGTTCACTCTTACATTTCAGAAGCCTAGACTAATTTTTTAAAAAGTCAGACCACTGCATTATATTGTATTACAGACCTCACATTTTATTGTCTGTTGATCTACACACAGCATTATGTATTCATTTTCTCTACAGTTGTTGTAAGCATACGCATAGATACCAATCTATAGGCATGTTTCCTTATATTTTTTAAAAGTACTCTCTCTTTTCCCCACCAGTGTGTGTTTCAAATGCAAAGTCTTTGTAGTCACTATGCATTTAACAGGAATGAGAAACTATTGAAAGCAAACTCCTTTGTCTGAAGTGCCATCCTTTACAGCAACATGTGGACAGGGAACAGAGAAACATTACAAACAAGGGAGATATGAAAACTGGAGGAGGAAGAAATTTATTCACCCAGTTCAGGGACAAGAGCAGGGCTGGGCAATATAGTTAGTAAAAAGAATGAAGCACAGATTTATTGGGGCTGGAATCAAAAATTTCCAGGATAGAGAATTGGTCTGGTTCAGAGAAATCCTGCTCTGCTCCATACATACTGCTTGGATCCAATATTTATCTCCCTAGAATACTCTGTGTAATTCATGAGCTTCTACAGCCCAAACAATATTCTAAATACTTGAGCCTTTTATGAAGAAGTTTGAGCCATTAAAAAACCCCAAAAAACCCAAGAGGTTTGACTGAAAGCAAGTGTATTACAAGAGACCAGTTATTTTTGCTTCAACAAAGACATGAATTTGAAGCTTTCATTTCCCTAAAGTTCTTCAGTTGTGCTTGTGCTGTTTTGCTCTATACCGTGTGCAGTAGCACAAAGTGTTCTAGTCTACAAAACATTCACAGGAGCATTTAAGAGAGTGGGAGTGCAACCAAATTTCACTGCTCTAGAAGCAGCAAATTATCAGATGGCCAGGAAGAAGGGATGGTCAAAAATAGGAGAGCAAAAAAAAAAAAAAAAAAAAAGAAAGTCAAATCAGAAAGAAAGAATCAGAAGGAGGGAACCCTCTAAGGAGGAAAGAGAGGGAAAGAAATATAGAAGGGCAGGAATATATCAATCAATCAAAAAAAGTACTTAATCACAATATTCCAAACTGAGCCTGTAAAAAGATTCCTACCCAGGTGTGAGGGGTGTAAGCACATACTCTATTCCTACTGCTAATACAATCCTTCACCACATCCTTGAGAAATCTCTTATTCTCATTCTCCTTTCTCCACACACACACCTCTAGTCCCCCCTCTGACGTCCCACCCAAAATCTATAAAGGAAAGTAAACATCCTGAAGATGTAGTTTTCTATCAGGAGTTTATATGCATGTTTAATAACTGAACAGTATAGACTCAGTAGAAAAATCAAACTTCCTATTAGTGGAAGTTTAATATAAAAAGCAACTGGACATGAGACACTTTGAAGGCCTTGGACTGCGGAAGGCAGTCAGAGGAACCATCATTACAATTTTAGACAAGCACCAGAGTGAAGACTATCACACTTCTCATACTTACCTCTGCAGCAGCTGTAGTTCCACAACTCTGGTCCTGTATTCCTACACACTCTTTCACTGTAAGTGGATCCACAAGCCAAAGAGCTACTGTGGCAGGCCAGTTTCCTCCTAAATTCGACACTGTGTTTAGGAGTGTCATATATGTTCCTCCAATCAGTGGATCACTAACTTTGGCATTGAAAGCCATTATAGCAACATACATGCTGTACAATGTAATCTGATGTGGGAAAAATAGTAAAGGTGAGTCAATTATTCTTATTCTGTTTTTAGACTAAAGACAGTTAATTAATTTAACAGTTTAATTAAAGACAATTAAAATCTAGTAACATTTATTTTACAGGAGAGCAGTTATCACTAGAAAAGTTGATTTGTGGTCAGGATTTGTCTATATTTAACAATGGGCGGGAATCTTGCCATTTGCTTTGGCTCATGTATAAGACAACCCTGCCTCAGATATTTTGGAATTATTTGAAATACATTTTGTTCGATAGACCAGATTAAATATGTTTTACAAATATAGGGTTGTCAATCAGATTATTTCAAGACACTTCACAAACACTGGTGCCAATTCAAAGTCCACTATAGTCTATAGACTTTGTATATGACCCTTTGTGCTATTCCTAACAGTTAATAAAATGCTACTTTGTAAGCTCTTTAGGGCAGAGATCTCACATTAATAATATGTGTTCTTTTATGGAGCTACATAAACATCATATTGCTCAAATTCAGAAAGCCAAGTGGTGAGATTCCCGATGTTTATTCAAATTGGGTTCTTTAGCCCAATTTCAAAAAAATAATCTTTGGAAAATAAAAAGCAGATCTAGTGAACAAAAAGGTGGCAGGAAATCTCTGATGCACCACATTAGAGCAAAGATAAATCATATCAGCAGGCTGATTGATGCAGAGTTAGTTAACTCCATTTTAAAATAAAATGGATTACAAGTGAAGTTAACTGAATAATAAAACCAGGGCTGGCCCTAGGGGTTTTGGCACCCTAGGCAAACTATGACTTTGGTACTCCACCTCCACATTTTATAAGAGATAATATATTAATATATTTTTTCAAATAGATTTTAAAAATTCAATTCTGTCTAATTTGGCACCTCTCAAAGCCTGGCGCCCTCGGCGACTGCCTTGTTCACCTATATGGTTGGGCTGGCTTCGAACAAAACCCATAGAGTAGAATAGATCAGTCCCCCATTATCAGATCTCCAGTATTATTAAGATGAGAACAAAGCCAGAAAATTTTATTTTTACAAAGGGTGAGTTATAAAGATAGAATCTTTTTGCAGAAGGCAAGAGTAGACTATCTTTATGATGATAAAATGTAGTAACTTGTCACCTGGTGTAAAGCATAACTCAGCAACACCACAATATAGTAATAGATAGGAAATCCTCCTTCATGTTGTACTTTAGGAGTCCACCAAACCAAAAGAGCAAATTCCAAGCCTAGCAGTAACCTGAAACAAAGAGGGACAGAATTTAGTTCTGGTTTCTGCATGCAAATATGTGGGTATGAATCACTGCACACCTTACAAAACCTATTGCATTTGTGTGCGCGCGCAAAGAGGCTTTTTAAAATAATCAGGGATGTGAAGATGTATCTGAAAGATTACAAATAAAAGATGGACACCAATTGGTTTGAAACTCATTTGACTACTTATGTATGAGTAACTGAAATAAACATTTCACACTAAAGCTAATTTTGATTGACAGTGAATGATATAACTAAGGTTATAGGGAGTCTCCAGAAAATAACCATTTACATCTTCGAATGCTCATTACTTTCAAAAAACTGTTTTCTTTTGGGTTAAAACAACCACACAATTCAACTAAGAGTGTGTGTGTGTGTTTGTTTCTAATTGGAAGCAAAAACTACTTCATTTTTGAGTTATACAGAAGCAAAAAAGATACACCTTTTTTTAAACTGCAGAAAAGAGTAAAACTTTTGTATATACATATCCTGAAAAAATGTCTGAACTTAACATGCATAAATCTGTAATAATACTATTTATGGAATTACTGAATAATGTAAGTATTCAATATTGATGTTAGTTATATAGACATGGTTTTGTGCTATTGTATCACTGTGGAATTTCATTTGTTTGACTGTGCTACAGCTATAGACGTATACAGTGAAATCAGCAGAATCAAATTCCCTTTTTTAAAATTTAAGTAGGATATTAAACGCTAGACAACGGTGTGATAACTTTAGACATTCAAGAGCCAAAAAATGCAAATGTTAGAGTTTCTCATCTTTGATGCACTCACATTGCATAAATAGGGCTATTACTGTTTCCCTTATTCTCACAACTGACGCCAATGAAGTATATGGGCCTACTAGCATGAGTATATCAAGTAGGATTTAGCAAATGAAATAGTGTGGATTACTAGTTATGGGCTAGATTTTGTCATCCTTACACTGAGAAGTACCTTGTTATACAAATACCACCACTGGTTTTAGTGAAACTTATTGCAGAGTAAGGTACTACTTGAGTAAGGGTGAAAGAATATCACCCTGTGCCATCAGACGTACATCTTGCTTGAAGTAAAAGGGGAAAAATCCTGCTCTGAAATACACGTGCCCAACACTAACTGGTTTCAACAGAAGTTGCACAGATGTACAGGTGGGAAAAATTGGGCCCTGTGGACAAATTTATTATGAGAACATTAACTTGCATAATTCTTTGAGCCTGTATGTTTGAAAAGTACAACCTTCATATCATATTAATTATTTTTTATTTATACAGAATATACATCTCAAATATATTTTATAGAAATTCAAAGTAAAACTCTATCTCTACTTCTTTACCTAAAAGGCATAGCTTTATAAAATGTGTTCAATGGCTGTGGACCTGCTGTGTATTTGCTGATGATCAGAGGCAATATTATCTGCAGAGGTACCATTGGAACGGCTAGTAGAGCTAAGTGTTCTTTAGGTACTCCTTCTTCCACCAATTTAAGTCCTGTTACTGCATCAGCTGCTGAGAAGCCAATCTGCAACGTAAATTATAAAGATTACGAAAACCTGAAACCCAATGACAAATTTGCTAGACTATCAAAATTAAATTTCTTCAAATATTTAATACCGAGTAGTTTGGCCATTAATATTAACTAGGGTTTTTTTCCCCTATGTTTACCTCCTAATATAGATTCATTCCCGCTGCAAATTCTGCATTGGATACTGCAATGAGAAGTGTACAAGGTCATACTAAGAAGATTAAAAGCAGCAAAAAATGTCATGGTTATTTGAGTGCTGCAAGTCACAAGGAAGACCACCAATATAAAACTATGGAAACTTATATTGCACAATATTGTTTGCCATAGATATTAAATCTACAGTGCCACAGTATTCCAAAGACCCTGTAAATACCCAAGTATTCTCCAAATTAGGTTTTAAAATTCCAAATTAGAGGAAACTCTTAGCTTTGCCAATATATTGGAGATACAATCAAAATTTCATACAGAAGCTCAACTGTGTGTTGCAACTCTAATTTTAAAATATCTTTACAATATGTAAAATGTATTTAATTCACACCAAAACAAGCAGTTTAGATGCAAATCTTTTATACAACTCTACTCAAAAACACTGTATAAATTATGCACACTTTAGATAATTTGCAACACGTAAACAATGAAAAAATCCCTTTTCTGCCATGAAAGATTAACACAGTTTGTAACCATAGCCCACGTTATCAATTATTATTCCTAACTATATTTACTTACTTTTGCCGTTAAAATCAGGATACAGAAAGTGAGGACTGCTGGCATTCTGACTATCGAGAAGAGCAGTTTGTATGTATCGGTGATGCCTTTTGTCTCTTCTTTTGATGGTGTTACTTCCTTGTTTTCCTTTTTCAACAGGGCAACTAAAGTGGTAGTTATTAAGAAGACAGCTCCCCAGAAAAATAGGAAATCTGAAAGTAAATTATCTCATCATAATTCAAATACAGCACCATCTATTTTTGTTAATTATTAGCTCAGTACTGGAGATAAACTTACTCTTCTTCAAGAGCACACACTGATACCTTAGTAGGCAGGAATTACAAACACACCAACCATGAATAGCAACATCATTTAAAAACCCATATAACCCCCAAAACTGACATAAATGTTCTTAAGTCTGTAGCCAACTCTTGGTTCCCAGCTTCACCTGGAGGAAAAATGGCAAACTGGTATCATTACAGGGATATTTTGTATATTTACTCAGTGAGCATGTTGGTGAGGACCAGTCTAGGGTAAAAGTGAAAGTGAAATGTAAGCAGTTAAGGCTTTTTAAATTCATGTATAGCCTTTTATCCCAGAAGATCTCAAAATACTTTACAGAAAAAGCACTGTGTGGTGGTTAGAGAATAGGATGGGAAAAAAAGAATTCAAAATTTCATTCTCAGTTCTGCCACTGATTTACTGTGTATCCTTGAGCTAACAACTTCTCTATTCCTCAGTTCTACAGTCACAAAATGAGGATTATGTTCACCTGTATCACAAAGATCATAGAAAGTTTTAGGTTTAAAAAGTGTATCAGTTCCACAGATGAAAAGAAATACAAAACATTTGGTCAATTAAAAAGTCACTATACTACAATACTTTCATTGGAGGGGAAATTATATCAATAAATTGAGGTTTAGAAGGGAGGAATAGCATAATTCAGAAAGATACCAATCAAGTATTGTAAATTAAATCACCTAGAGTGATATTCTGTGCTGTGCCTCGCAGAGGTGTAGGATAGCCAAGGAAAAGATAATGTCCTCCTGATTACAGGCAGCTCCAAGGACCAAGGAGGCCCTTGGCATAACTAGACAGTACACTGTTGTGGAGGGCCTAGAGCAGGCCATTACCGTCAGACACCATGAATCACTAGAAATTAAGTCACACACAAACTATTTTTCCACTTCTGAATATTTCTGGATGAGAGAAGAAAATGATTTAAACCATTTTCTCCTGTTTGCTGCCTCCATGATGCTTCCCCTCTTTCAATATTTCAGTAAAAAGGAAGAGGCCAGGTGGTTTGACAAGACTACATTGTTGATTTAGTTAGTAGTACCTCCTTCCTAGGTTACTTATTCCTCTAGACAGACACATAGGAGCCTCAAATTACCATTTATGTGAAGTAAAGTATGAGTTTTCATTGTGTTGTTCTAATAGGGGATCTCTACATTCACAACAACTTGAGAGCGTGTATAAAACCTGCACTGTTGTAACCATGTTGAAAAGGGGTCACAGGGGAGATTTGCTATTAAACCCATATTGGTGGGATCCAAAGTGGTGAGGCAAGAATTAGCAATGAACCCTTTAAAAGGTTAGTTTTTTATTCTGTCATTGACAAGTATGCTAAGGCCAGATGAAGTAGTTTCTTATATAGCTAATTTACTCGGATTGTGATGCTCAAAGCTTTAATCAAAGATATTCCTGTTTTATACACAAGCCTCTAATCAATACCGTCAGCTTGCACCAGCTGCACTGAGTAGTTTAGTGGAGAAAAGTATACAGAAACAAATGAAAATCAAATGAACTGTTAAGATTGCAAAGCTTAAATTTAACTTGGTAAAAGTAACATATCCTGCCATCCAAAATGTCCACTGCTGGTTAATGTGCATAGGGAAAAATTGACATATCTTTTACAAATATCACTTTAAGGCCAATAAGCTTGTATCTGAGAGAGCACATACATGAATTACACTCATTCCAGTATTCCAGGATGATAGAAGTTCAACAGTGAAAAGTGTTGAGGCAATTAAGCGGTTATTAATCCAGTCATCCTTAATGGATCCTATTTTTCAGTTATTAAAATTACGTCCAATCAGTAAATGATTTTTTTTTAGGGTTCTTGCTAGTGCCAATATTTAAGACATTGATTACTTCCAAGTACACTAATGGAAACAGTGTTATTTCTAAGCCTACATTATAGAGTAAAATTCATTGGAGAGATTTTATATTTCTCAATGTTTATTTACCTAGCTCAAATGATTAACTGTACTGAGGTAACTTGCCTTTCTTACCAGCATCCAGTTCAGCACTCAACGACAAGTTAAACAGGTTTGGTTATTTTCTTAATGAATGTTTATGTAATAGTCACAGATCTCTTTTGTAAATACTACTGTTCATGTCAGCAAAGGTGAACTGAACACTGTGGAGCAAAACTGAACCTTCTGAACGAAAGAGGAATGCACAACCTTATCTGGCAACTGTTGGAGGAGAACAACCTGTCGCCAAATCATGGTGGAAGGAGCCAGGAAAGTAACAGAACTAGGGAAACAAGGAAGCTGCAAGAGGGAAAATGGTAGAGTACCAAACCAAGGAAATGTAGTTCTATTGGGTAAGCACACACACAAGCCTGTTGCCATGTGTGCAGCACTTTCACTATAATGATAGTATTTTTTCCTATATAAATTAGCATTTAGGAGCTTAAAAAACCAAACAAACCATGAGAAATTTAGTGCTTGGTTAAGGGACCAGCTCACCACCCTGGAGACTGAAATCCCCCATTTAGTCACAGAACAGGTACAGCATATGGTCAGACAGCTGATAAGCCTCTGTTAACTCCAAATTAGAAAGCCCACCCCTCCAGGAAAGAGGCGAGTTCTGGTTCTTCAGCCTCTCTGGTGAGGCTGCTTTCTGAGGTGCTAAATGTGGAGGTATTTTTGTGGAGGGAGGGAGAGGAATTATTTGAGTACCGCTCCGATGCGGACACAAGAATAAATGGTTACAAACTGTGCATCAGGAAATTTAGGCTCGAAATTAGATGCAGATTTCTAACTATCAGAGGAGTGAGGTTCTGGAATAGCCTTCCAAGAAGAGCTGTCGGGGCAAAAAACATAACTGCCTTCAAAACTGAGCTTGATAAATTTATGGAGTGGATGGTATGATGGGACTGCCTAGTTTGGTAACTGACTGATCTTTGACTACCGGTAATGGATATGCCAGTGGCCTAAGAAGGGAGGGTAGATGGGGAAGGTTCTGAATTATTACAAAGAATTCTTTCTTGGGTGACTGGCTGGTGAGACTTGCCCTCATACTCAGGGTTTAACTGATTGCCATATTTGGGGTCAGGAAGAAATTTTCCCCCAGGGCAGATTGGCTAGGGCTCTGGGGGTTTTTCGCCTTCCTCTGTAAGCATGGGGAATGCCTCACTTGCTGGTGGATTCTCTGTATCTTAAAGTCTTTAAATCATGATTTGAGGACTTTAATAAATCAGTCATTGGTTAGAGGCTTATTGCAGGAGTGGATAGGTGAGGTTTTGTGGCCTGCATTGTGCAGGAGGTCAGACTAGATGATCATATTGGTCCCTTCTGACCTTAGGGTCTATGAGTCTAAATGAAGTGTGATCATCTAACTTAAATAGCCAACCCGTGGTAAAAGTTTCAATTCACTAGTAGCTTGGTCACACTGATTACCAGTGACATGGAATAGCTCCCAATTCAGATCGTCTGAATTATCCAAGTCCCTCAACTTTAGTTACCAGTGCTCAAGCTTGGGACAGCACATATGAAATACCTGTGCTTTAACTACTTCTGAAATATCTGGGCAACGGACCTAATAAACACAGCCTACATATAGACACTCTTTGAAAAACAGCGTATCCCTAAATCCTGACCTAACTGCCGGGGGTACTACCAGGTCATTCGGATCTGTGATTCCTTTTTTTTTTTTTAATTGTTATTTACACTTCCACTAATCAGGCTCAGAAGATTCTTAGCACATCTAGTCCTGAACGTTTATATTTGTGGACCCACCATACAAGAAACAGCACTGTTCCTGCAAATGCAATGTGATTTTTAATCCTGGGAAAGAACAGCAGGAAAGAAAATTATGTTTGTCTAGAGAAGGATCGTCTTAAAATAGCCATAAGGAGCTAATCTTCATTGATGGCAGCAAATACACCATCAGTTCAAACTTCCTGGTTTGACTGAGGGGTCTGTGAAGACCCGTTCAATCAATCGGTAAGTCAATCTATTAATACCACCCGAACAACTGGAGTAGTGCTGAATCGAACAACGCCCCTCCCTTCAAACACAGCACAGTGGACGAGCAAGGCGTTAGGCAAGCAAGCTCAGATACAAAAGTTATTTTAAGTAACTTGCCTATCTCCATTTGACTGCCACTGAAAACAGCAGGCAGTGTAGACCTGCCCAAGGTATTTTGATCTATATAGAGTAAACTTTTAAAGTTCAAATAGTGCAGACCTGACAGCTCTGAAAACTTAAATTCCTCTATTCCTATGAAAGCCAAGATAATGACAATTCAAAGTTTCACCACATCACTCTCCTAGTGTGCCTTAACCCTGAGCAAGAAGGATGACTTTTAAGTTTAAGGGATAGTAACCTTCCTGGTCAGTGTCTCTACAGATACTGCCAATTGCACTAATTTATCCACTGGGACCTTCCTAGGTTAAGACCATACATTTCACCTAGACCAAGCAATTTTCATTTTGAACTTGGCTAACAGTCAAACCTTTAAACAAATATAAAAGATTCCAAGATCCATTATCACTATCATGATTTGAACATTATATAGGTGATACCTGAAAGGGTAACGATTCCTTTGGGTTGAGGTTGAAACCGCAAATATTTGTTACAGAAGGAGGCAGATTCAAGGGCCAAGAACAAGACATTTCCCAAGAAGTAACCAGCTGTTTGGCCAACAGAGTTACAAGTGGAAGCATAGCCAACATTCTCCCGGGACAGCATAGTCAGTGCCCAGCCATCCACGGCAATGTCCTGTGTGGCAGCCAGGAACTCAAACAAAAAGAAAGTCAGAGTGAGAGCCACCACATCAGGACTCTTGCCCTCATCCCCTAACAGGAAGTCTACCTGTGTGGACAAATACATCATAAAAAAGCCCAGTATGTACTGAGTGGGCACCAGCCAGGACTTGCGGCGGCCAAAGCTCTTGAAATAGACTGCATCCACCAATGGTGCCCACAGCAACTTGAGACTGAAAGGCCAAAAAACAAAGCTGAAAAAAGCCTGGTCCGTGTAGCTGACATTCTTGCTCTGCAAGATGAGCGGGATGCTGCCTGCCAGCCCCAGAGGGATACCCTGCAGCACATAGAGAAAGAGCAGAAGCAGGATACTACCCAACTCTGCCCGATAGCCCCGTGGTACCACGTAGGCTGGCAAGTTAGGTCCCTGGAGCAGTGCCTCTGTGTCTTCATCTCCTAGTGTCTCAGCGTGATTATCCCCACATACTGTCAGCGGCGGAGGCTTGATCTGCATGTCCATGGACTGGTGGTAACCGGCAGGCCGGCGCTGACGGCTGCTGTCCTTGTAAGAGATGGTGGGGCTCATGTCGCACACGAAGTCCGGGCCCGTTTGGGGGAAGGGATCCACGGCTCCCCAGCACTCTCAGTGCGGCAAGTGCAGCTCTCCGCTGCGGGTCACGCTAACCCCCCCCCCGGCCCGGCTTTTAAGGGAGGGGTGCCCAGCTTTCCCCACCGCACGGCAGAGGCGTGCCAGGGCCCTCAGCTGGCCAGGCCTGGGGAGATCGGGGACAGGGAAGTCCGGCTCCTCTTCCCTTCGCTGGGTGCGGGGGGGGGGGGGGGGGAAGCTCCGCTCAGCCGGTCCACGTGTACGGGGGTCTGGTCAACGGACACTGCGCGGGCAGGTTCGCGCCCCTTTCCGGCTCCTCTCTCCTCCCGCGGGATCTCCCCTTCCCTCCGGCCCGCCGCTTCCTGACACAGCGACCCACACTGCGGGTTACCGCTGGGCTCCGGCGCAGCACTTCCGCCTCTCCCGCTTGGCTGGGTCCGTCCCGAAATGGCTCCCCCGGAAACACTCGCCGGTACAAAGCTTCCTCCGACGGGAAAAGAGCGGAAACGCCGCGGCAGCAGCGCCTAGCAGGCGTGGTCGCACCCCATTGGTGGAGAGGAGAGTGACGTTTGGGTAAAACGAGACCGCTCTGCTTTACGCCGTTCCACTCAAAGACACGGTGCAGCGCCCCCTCTGGCCGTCTGCTGGAGCTGCTCCCCGCTCCCCGGCAGCGCCCTCGCTGGTTTCCTTTGGGTACCGCATATAGCTCTGGATTCTACTAGCCGCTGTAGCGTCGCTTCCCGAGTATTATCCCACTGTGAGACTGTCCCATTTTCTGATAGACTAGGACAGGGGTAGGGAACCTTTTTGTCTGAGAGAGCCATGAACGCCACATATTTTAAAATGTAATTCCGTGAGAGCCATACAATATGTTTAAAACTAAATACAAGTAAATGTGTGCATTTTATGTTTTAATTAATTGAATTTGAATTACTTTTAATTGAAATTTAATTTTAGAAAGGTTTTTAAAAAACCTTTAAAAAAGGTTTTTAATTAAAATTAATTTTTAAAGGTTGGGTTTTTTTAAAAAGGAAGGAAAAAAAGAAGGGAGGAAGGAAGGAAGGAAGAGAGAGAGAAAAAGGAAGGAAGAGAAAAAAGAAAGAAGGAAAGAAGTGGAAAGAAGGAAGAGGAAGGAAAGAAGAGAAAGAAAGAAAAAAGAAGGAAAGAAAAAAGAAGACAAAGAAGGAAAAAAGAGAAAGGAAGAGAAAGAGGAAGAAAGAAAAAAGAAGGAAGGGAAAGAAGGAAAGAAAAAGGAAAGCAAAGGAGAGAAAGAAGGAAAGAAAAAGGGAGAAAGAAAAAAGAGAGAAGGGAGAGAAAGAAGGAAGGAAGAGAAAGGGAGAGAAAGAAGGAAGGAAGAGAAAGAAGGAAGAAAAAGAAGAAAAGAAGAAAGGGGAAGGAAAAAAGAGAAGGATGAGAAAGGAAGGAAGCAAAGAAAGAGAAAGAAGGAAAGAAAGAAAAAAGAAGGAAGAGAAAGGAAAGAAGGAAGCAAAGAAAGAAAGAAAGAAAGAAAGCCAACGCCGCCGGCGGGGGAGGACCCTACCGCGGCCCTGGGAAGCCGCCGGTGGGGGGGGGGGAGCAGACCCCAGCCCCGGAGGCTGATCCCGGCCCCGTGCTGGGAGGCCGGGGCCGTGGATTAGCCCGGCCCCGGCCCCAGCCCCGGGAAGTCGAGGCGGTCGGGGGGTGGGAGCCCGGGATCCCGCCGCTGCCGCAGCCACCCCGCTGCCCCAGCCGCGTGGGGCAGACAGGCAGGCCTGCGCTCCTGACCCGACCCTGAGCCTGCCTGTCCCGCCCTGGGGGAGGGGAGGGCCAGCCCAGAGGCCGGGCGCAGGCCGGGTGTGCCGCGGCCCCAGGGGTTGGAGGGAGCGGCGGGGGCTGCCGGGCTGCGCAGGGGTCCCTCACTGCTGCGCGGGGGGTGCGACGGCCGCTGTGCGGCCGCGCGCCCGCACAGCTTAGAGGGAACACTGGCAGCGAGCCAGATGCAGCCATCAAAAGAGCCACATCTGGCTTGCGAGCCATAGGTTCCCGACCCCTGGACTAGGACATCGTCTTTGGTGTCCCCTGTCATGGGAGACCTAGGGTTCCAGTTTCTGTCAGGCGAGGCTATCTTCTATGGTGTCCCCCATCACGTTTTGAGTCTTCTCCCTTCTCGCATCCTTTGGTCCAGGGGACTCAGATTGTGATGGCTGGTGTCCCCCATCACATTTTGAGTCCTCTCCCCTCTCGCATCCTTTGGTCCAGGGGACTGAAATTGTGACCACCACATAAAAATATGAATAGAACTGTATTATTTTCTAGTTCAGACAAAATAAAATTAAAGGATCGACAACAAGAAATAAGGGAATTTTAAATATATAGGTCTAACGTGGCTGTGATAGGTCTAACATACTTGGGGAAAACAAATAGCTAGATGAAGGAGTTTAAAAAAAAGGGGGGGGGTTTAAAACTAAAATTAAGGTAAACTGAAGAAAAGCCTTCCAAGGGGAGCTGTGAGAGCAAAAAACATAACTGCTTTCAAAACTGAGCTTATGGAGTGGATGGTATGATGGGACGGCCTAGATTGGTAATTGACTGATCTTTGACTACTGGTGCGGGATATGTCACTGGCCTAAGAAGGGAGGGTAGATGGGGTAGGTTCTGAATTATTACAGAGAATTCTTTCTTGGGAGCTTTTGAAGTCCTCTGCCCACACAGGCTGCCTTTTTTCTTTGCCTCCCTCTCCCCGTGTCACATCCCCAACCTTACCTTTCCTCTCCTCCATTCTGGGGTTCCTACCCTTCCCTCTCCCCGCTCATGGCTGAAGACTTCCTTAACCTTTTACTCCAACCTTCCTAGTGCCCCCCCCCACTTCTTGTAGCTGCAGGTACCTACAAACGCCAGCTGGCCTCCTCCACCCCTCAGCTTTCGTCTGGCCCAGCTTCTTCAGCATCCTGCAGCCCCTGCCCTTGAGGCTTCTGCTGTCTCATTGGCCATGGGTACCTCTGCCTACGTCTCTGTCTGTTACTCATCCCATTTTGGGGGGACAGGTAAAACTGGCCTTTTCTCTTTTTCAAGGAACAGTACTCGCTTCCCCTGGCACCACCTTAAAAAATAATCAGGGATTATTATACTGTCAGGATAGAATCAAATATAGTGTGGCTTTGGGGGAAGAGGGAAAAGAAGTAGGGGAAGGAAGTCCAACCCCACATGGTCTTCCTGTGCTATAGGGAAGACAATCAAGTAAGCAGGAACATGAGCACAGGAGAATTGGTGGAAGAGTTAAGCTTTTTGGGCACACAAACCCCATAATTTCTCTAGTTTACCTAATAAGTCAAATTTGACTTTTAGAGCCTGGATGTATTTAGAGAACCTCCCAATTTAGAATTCAGAAAAGATCCAAATTGGCACTTAAGAGCATTATCTTTGGTTCGTGCCTTATCATCATCATCCAAATGCAAAGGGGTGGCCAGTGGCCACAAATGCTGATAGCCACCATAGACAGCCTGCTTTTTCACCCAACAAAGTCTGAGTATGAATATTTCTAGTACATCTACATTTGGTTTCTCTTTGGAGCCACACTAATGAAAAAAAGAAGTAATGAACAATTCAATTGTAAGAGCAAACACAGGCAGGGCCGGCCCAACCATATATGCGAACTAGGCAGTTGCCTAGGGCACCAGGCTTTATGGGGTGCTAAACTAGATGGAAGTGAATTTTTTTCTCTATTTAAAAAGAAAGTTATCATTTTTGTCTGTATTAAATATGGGGCAGTGGGGTGAGGGGCGTGCCAAGATCATAGTTCGCCTAGGGCACCAAAAAAACCTTGGCCTGGCCCTGAACACAGGCATATTGTAATCTGAATGGTAAAGAACTGGATATTGATATAAAAAGAGTAGTCAGAAGGATACTATAAGTGTAAGAAATGTGAGGTGAATGCCAATTTCTATGTGAATAAACACACACACTTTCATATAATGATCTCATGTCATTTGTATAACGTAATCCAGTGCCCCATTTTTAATATAGGAGACAGAATTTCTCAACTCATACAATTGCACCTACCAGTCGTTCAAGCACGCATCTATATGTAGAACTGAATATATCAGAACCTTATAATTTGAAATGACTCAGTATATCTACTATTGAAAGGTAGATAAACAGTACTGAACATAGCTCCCAGACTATGCACACACTGTGAAATAAGTTAGAGATCTGTAATCAATAGACAGGTATAGGAAACAGAAAAGGCAGTATAAAATTATATTTTTTAAAGATCTTTGATCAAGAAAAGACTACCAGGACATCATCTTTAAACATTTTAGATCAATATAGTATGAAGAAAACTATGTAATATCACCCACACATGATAAATTGCTACAATTAAATAAGGAAAGAAAAACTAGACCTAATTTATAATAATATAGTAAAATTATGTATTATTAAAAAGTAATTGAAAGTTTCGTAATAATATTCTGTAGGCAAATCACTAAACTGACAAGAAGCTTGAGAACTAAAGGAGGCATTTTTTAAAAAGATGTCAAGGGAAAACGGTAGCTGAACCAAATCAGATTACTCATTTAAAATTCTTCATTCTCTGAAGATCTGTGTCTATCAGTCATAGAAGAAAGATGTTTGAAATTAGGGCTGTCAAAAGATTTAAAAAAATAATAGCAATTAATCACAAAATTTTAAAAAGTCACAATCACAGTTTTAATTGCACTGTTAAACAATAATAGCATACCAACTGAAATTTATTATCAATAGTTTTGGATGTTTTTCTACATTTTCATATGTATTGGTTTCAATTACAACACAGAATACAAAGTGTGCAGTGCTCATTTATTACAAATATTTGTACTTTAAAAAGACAAACAAAAGAAATAGTAATTTTCAATTCATTTCATGCAAGTCCTGTAGTACAATCTCTTAAGCGTGAAAGTACAATTTACAAATGTGGATTTTTAAAAAATCAAAACTACACTAAAAAACAAAACAATGTAAAATTTTAGCACCTACAAGTCATACCATAAAGGGGCATATACATATTTAGTATATCTGGCATGTAAATATCTTTCAATAATTCCATGCAAATGTCTGTTCTCACTTTCAGGTGGCACTGTAAATAAGAAGCAGGCATCATCATCTCCCGTAAATATAAACAAGCTTGTTTGTTTTAGCTATTGGCTAACAATAAGTAGGACTGAGTGGACTTGTATGAAGTGAAATGAAAAATATTTCTTCTGTTTATTTTTTTACAGTGCAATTATTCACAACTATTTTTTAATTTGGTTAATTTGTTTTGCATTAATTGCATGTGTTAATAGCAATTAATCAACAGTCCTATTTAAAATATTTTTTCTAAAATAAATATTCCTGATATTTAAAAATATGACTACATTTGTGAAGTCAGGTAACTATAGTTAAAAATCTGCAGAAGAGGGTGTAACATGGAAACAATTTAATTATCAAAATGTTAGGAAAACCTGGCCACACCTGCTACTGCCATTCATTGAGAACACAACCCACAGGTCATATCCTGAGTGGGAAGTATACTTTAGGGGGTTGGAGCACTGGATGGGGAGCTAGACATGCCTGAGTTCTAATCCTTGCTCCACTATTGACTTGCTTTGTTGATCTGGTCAAGTCACTTAACTTCTCTGGCCCAGATTCTCAAAAAGTACTTAGGGGACTTCTAACTTTTCTATTCATTTCAATGGAAATTCAATCAGTAAGGCAGTGCTAATAATACTTACCTACTTCAGGGTTCATAGTAGATTAATTTGTTAACGTTTCCAGATGTAACTTTAATAAGTGTTAAATATTAATTGCCTCCCATTTTGAACAAAACTGTAACGTAATAAAAACTAGGGTGTGACCCCAGATTTTGTAATAACTATAATGTAGAATCCCTCTTACACACTAATTATACAATCCTTACTGAACATTTTGTCTTGCAGCTAGGTACAGTAAATGAAAGCTCTCCATCTTTGTCAAGTGGATTTTATAACCTGATATACAATATGTGACCCATTTCCAATCATTTCTTTAGAAGCCTCAAAAAGAAAATAGAGTGGTATTAGGAATGTCTACATATAAACAAGACATAAAATATGACTAACCCAAGCTAATTGATCTGCGATAGAGACCAAAATTATAGGACCAGTAGCACCACCCATTATTAAGAGGGCCCAGTCAGAATTAACATGGGTATGTCTCTTATAGCTGGGAATTACCTCAGCTCCAAGTGTAGACATGCCCTTAGAGTTTAACAATGAAAGATTTTGAAGTTTTCATCTTCACTGAGCATGCTCTATCCCCTCTCACTTCCACTGAGAAGAGGCTGGGCACTGCAACAAAACAGGGAACCTGTCTCACCAGTGGTCTTAATGACTTCCCTGCTGGTGCCCAGTCAGTGTGGAAGAAGAAGCCAAATGACTTGAAAGCGAAGGGGAGAAGAGCTGGACTCTGGAAATGCAAGTGGAGAGCAGATTGGGACAAGGATCCTGGTGAGACTGGGAACAGAGATGAGGACTGTTTGGGCAAAGAGAATGGAACCAAGAGCCAGGTCGGCGATGGGAAACTGAGATTGCCTGGGCAAGAAGACTGTGCTGTGTATGGCTAGGGGAAGGTCAGGTCTAGCTGGAAAAAGAGGCAGGTACTGGGTGAGCATGGAGATGGGCTTAGGATGGAGGAGAAGACACTGGCACTGGAAGTCATTGTGGGGAAGACTGGGAGGCAGTAAAGAAAATAGGGTAGAGGAAACCGGAAACCAGTTGGTGTGGGGAACAATGAGAAGGAAAAAGGAGCCAGGCTGCTTGTTGATTGAAACTGGCTAGACAAGGAGACTGGAACTGGGATGAATGGGGAAGGGGAAGTTAGGATGAGAAGCCTCAGGAGTGGAAACTGAGCCTGGGTAGGCAAAGAGAATGGGACAGGGAGCAAGCATGGAGAAGGGAAGAGACAGGTTGGTAGATACGGGACAAAAGTTTATCAAACTTGGGGTGGGGGACAAGACAGATAGGAGGGTATGCATCTACTAGAAAACACCTCCTTTCAGAATGGAATAGAACTCAGAATTCCTAAATTTTGGAATTATTATTATTATTATTATCATCAAGAGTCAATGATCTGTGAAATAGAGCTAAAGGTTCCAATCCTAATGATAACCCATCCTTTGGTAAATGACTAGGAAATTACACACAAAAGTATATTAGAGTGACAAGCTGGGTGACAGTAATATCTTTTATTGGACCAGCTTCTGTTGGTGACAAGAGACAAGTTTTCAAGCTTACACAGAGCGCTTTTTAGTTAAAAGCTAGGAGATGCCAGAATTAAGATTGCCTTGTGTGTGCATTATGATATGCTCATTGATTCCATGATCACATACAATTTTTTTTCATAGGACCCTGTCTCCTTCAGTGCACAGGAAGGACCTGCTCTGGAACTGGAACAAGGTTGTGTGCAGAAAGAGACCTGTTTGTAGGACCACTTCTTTATTGGCTGCAGAAGTTGGATGGTGCTTGTTAAATGGGTGATTAACACCATTAGTTTCCATATTTTCTTTAAACCAATATCTTGAAATGTGGTACACGGGTCCTTATATTCTGCTAGTTGCAGGGGAAAGACCCTAACATCTGATGTGTCCTTCTAAATTTTTAAACATGTCAAGTGGTTTTACTTATTCTATGTTTCCTCACTTTTCTCTTTTTCACAGGAGTTTTGATTGACCAGTTACTTTTCCTTGCCACCTTCAAGGCTTTCCACTGGGCCCAGAAGACAACTGTAATACGTTGAACAACGAGGAGCTCCCCGTTTCGTTGCTTGCTTTCTTTGTAAGTTGAGTAGTTCTCCAGTCGTACAGAGCAGCAGCAGCATGACAAGAGAGCATCTACCGGCCGCTTGCAGGGGAGCTCGGCTCTGCAGCTGTTCCGTGCGTGGGACAGCAGCTGCCCTGCAGAAAGGGGGCAGTTTCCACTGGTTTGCAACTCACTGCTGGTTAGTCAGGGCTGTCCAAGCTGGAGGCCACCGAGGGCCGTGCGCGCCTCTACCCGAGCTTTCAGGGGCAGGCGGTGTGGAGGGAGACGGCGCCTCCTTCAGCAGCACTTGTTGCGAAATGCACCAGGAAGGAGGCAGAGGGGCTGAGTTAGAGGCCAGGCGCCCGGGACTAAGGAAGCCAGCAAACCTAGACGGCGCGGTCACACTGGACGCCTCTGAAATAAGCGGGGAAAGGGAGGCCAAGGCGTCACGGCAGAGCTGCTCGGGCACGTCCTTTGCTCCCCGTCCCCGGCTGGGCCCCGGCCATAGGCCCTCGCTCCGCTGCGCCGGAGAGAGCCGGACCAGGATCCCCCACCGCCGCAGGCTCTTGCGCCTCCTCCTGGGCTGTCTTGGCCGCCCCACTCCGGAGCAGCAGCAGGCAGGCCCAGCAGCGGGGCGGCGCCGGGCCCGGCTCCTCCTCCCCGTGGCGGGAGAGGGGGAGCGGAGGCGCACACGGGCAGGATTAGCTCATCTCGGCGGCGGCTCCTCGGCAGCCTCTCTCTGCTCCGGGCGCTCGCTCCTCGTCCCCGGCCGCGCGGCTCGGCGCCCCTTCCGCAGCCGGCTCCATGGCTCTGTGCAATGGAGACGCCAAGGTCAGTGCCGAGGCGGGCGCCCCGTCCCCCTCCTCCCGCCGCTCGCCCCAGGACACTCCCCGCGCCGGGCCTGCCAGCCTCCTCCCGGCCGCTTTGTGTGCTCGGCTGGCGGGGCCGGCACCCCGCGCTCCCCGGCCCCGCGCCCAGGCCCTTCCTCGGCCTCCCGCCCAGGATCACCCGCGGCGAGACCGCCTCCAGCGCAGGAATGGCGCTGCCGCGGGTCCCCGGCCGGAGTCCGTCCCCGCCGCGGGAGGAAGCGCCGCACGGCAGCCCGGGGCACATGGTGCAGGCAGCGGGGGAGGAGGCATCCGAGAACCGCCAGCGCAGGCGGAGGAGGAGGCATGTGGCTGGAGGAGGCTCCCTGGGGCAGCCCCCGGAGGCTCCCCAAGCCGGAGCGGTCCATTACCGCCGCCGCTTCCCCCCCACCGGTGCCCGGCAGAGCGAGAGGCCCAGCCTTTCCCCTCTCTGGCTGCGGGGGGAGGGCGGGGGAAAGGCACGAGGGGGAACCGCTGTGCTGGCCGCAGACTGGGGAAGGCGCCTCACTGACCCTCCCCACTGCCCAGCCCAGGGGTGTGGGGTGAGAAGGGTGGAGGTGCCAGCTGCACACCCGCCGCAGCGTGGTGGAGTCCCGCCGACTGGGTGCGGGAACAGCCCACTTGCCTCCAGACCCGCGCCTTCCCTCCTACCTTGGGCATGGCCCCCGGGAGTCCTGGGCTCTTCTTTTCTCCATACCCCCACTGGGGAAAGAGCATAGGTTTCCCCATCGCTAGCCTTCCTGCGCTCCACAGCTTGGACAAGCAGAAATCCCATGAGTGGGGATAGAGATTTTTTTTGAGCCCCAAACTGCTATTCCTTTTGCATTGCCAAGTATACGGACTCTGCCCCTCCCAGCCTCGGGGGGAAGGGTACCCCTTTCTCTCCCACTGTTCCTAGGTGGTGAAATTGCAGTGAAGTTATGCTTTAGTTAAGCACAGGTTGTTGCACTCCCTGCAGGGGTATCTGTGGTTACAGTTTAATGGCTTGTAGTGTGCAGGAGGCCAGGTTAGGTGCTTGGACCCCTCTGGCCTTTAACTCTATGTATTTATGAAAAGTTGAATATGGTGGATGGTATGTGGTCCCTGGGGCTTACTGGGGAGGGGCAGTGTCCTGTATTTCAGAGCCCATGATCTTCCTGAAAGGATTGGGAATTGACCATGTGATGGGCCCACTGCACAGTACTGCAAACCCCTGCCTGTAAAGAGCTGCATATGCCTGGCTGCTGTGCTGTTTCTGTTACTCATAGGCCTTCAGGATGTATAGGGCAGGAGATTCACAATGACTTCATTATAGCTCAGTTCCAGGTCAGAGGAGCTTTTCTTCCGTTTACCTTAATTTTAGTTTTAACCCCTTTATTTTTTAAACTCCTTCATCTAGCTACTTGTTTTCCCCAAGTGTGTTAGACCTATCTCAGGCATGTTAGACCTATATATTTAAAATTCCCTTATTTTTTGTTTTCGGTCCTTTAATTTTATTTTGTCTGAACTGGAAAACAATACAATTCTATTAATATTTTTATGTGGTGATTTTTTTCCTGAAGAATCCCATATTGCTTTAAAAATGTTGGTCCCAATCCTGCAGTCAGATCCATGCGAGATTTGCTATGCAGTGCCTAGTTGATTTCTTTGAGAGATCAGGGCATATGTATTTGAAGCAGTGGAGTGAAAGTGTGAGCTCTCATGATTGAATGCCTTTTCTAATGATTCAGGGACACACTTTGGCAATAAATAATATTCAGCTTAGTGTAGTAAAGACAGTAATTCATGAACTCAAGTAATGTACATAAGAGAGCTTAAGTCAAAGTGAATTTACTTGTTTTTCTCTCTACTGATAGAATCATATTCCCACTTAAATTTTATGAGTATAATTATATTTGTGAGGGCATGAGGATTTTTTGCTAACATTGACACCCCATTATAAAAGTACCTTATACTGGAACAGCTTATTTCCCAAACCAGAATAAACTACTCTGATGTAACTGTCCATATTAGGTTTGAGTATTTTTGCCACTTTATATCAGTATAGATAAAGCAGCAAAAATTTCCGCTACAGACAGCCCCCAAAGATTCCTTTCGTTAGGCTGTTTTAAGGATATGTTTCTTGGAAGAGAGTTAATTGTTGAAATAACTCCCAAAAATTCTCTCTAAAGTCTTGTCTGCCCTGGAGGAGAAAGCACTGTGTTAGAAGACTTGTTAACTCATGTGAAATAAAACATGATTTTGGCCTTTATTGTGGAGAAGGACAGTCCTCTTTAAAAGTATCTTAGTTGGCCATAGTTAACATGTTTTCTAACCCAGTACTTCTTCCTAGCATAGACAACACTAGGAATGAGTTCTCCTTTTGGGCCCCAGACCTTTGGAACTTGCTTCCCCCCCCCCCCCCCCCCCCCACCTCTTCTCCCTTGCAGGTCTATAACAGCCAGAGTCTATTAGCCCTTAGGTACACTGCAAGGCCCACCCCTTTGCCCTTGTCCATGAGGAGCTGGATGTAGAGTAGGATTAGGTAATGGTAGTCTGGGTCTCTGGAAAAGAAGTGTGGGTGGGGTTGGTTAATTTGTTTTATTAATGTTGTTGCTGAGTAATTTGAGCTGATCTGGGGTAATTGATGGTTCCTGATTCATTTATGTATATTTTAAAAAGATTTTCAAGGGTGATAAGAACACTGGACAGGTGCTCTTCTGTCGTACTTTGTGACAATCCAAATACATTTTTGTAGCTTTTTTTAACCAAAATAAAATCTGCAGTAGCTTGAAAAGACAAGACCTCTCAGTTTTTGCTTCTATAAGCCACTGATTTCAATAGGAGCCATGGGTGATAGTACCTGCAATAGTCAGGCAACTTATTTAGGCACCCGAATATAAATTCAGGTGCCAAATTTCAAGCATTCTAGAATGCATTCTTTGGTCTGAACACCTCAGAAAACCAGATTTGCTACTCAAGTACTGTATACATTTAAAATGGGTTAATAGAAGTCTTACAATATACTGTTTATGTATTACTTTGGTTATAGAACAGTATTCGGAAATTGAGAGACATTGATGAGTAAGATGTTTGTAATTTATTTTTTTATATATATGTACTTCAGTAGCAATTCATGTTTTCTGCGGGACTTGTTTGATTATTACCACGGTCAATTTTTAAAAACGTAATAAAACAATTCTGTTGCATGACTGTCATTAATACCACACGAGAGTTAATAGACAGCAGTTTGGATGGGGGATCAAAACCAGAAATCTTAGCTTTACTGGGCTGTAACTGATGATAATGTAATTTCAGTGTATTGTCTGATTTTGAATTTCAACTTCCCGTGTCAGAATTCTAAGATTTCTCTCTGAAAAACTACAGGCAAATTAAAGATATAAGATGACTATTTTGTAGTAACGCAATGGGTTTATTTGGCTGACCAGTCACAGATAACTGGACATTTTTCACATATGTCATGGTATTTAATGTGGACTCTTGTGACTTAAATGAGTTGAATATATATATTTTAATATCCCAAGAAAAAAGGCCCGGCTATATTTTTGTTCTGTACTGTCTCCTCCCCATGCTTTTCTTGTCTCAGCGAAATCTTTCGGTACAAAACTTAAGAATGATGTGTTCATTCTATGTTCATGGTTGCCCCTTTTTCTGTTGTTTTATTAAATAAAGCTTCCTTTATCTAATAGATTTTGAGATCTCTTATTTTTAGCCAAGTTTTAAATCACTGAGTCAAATTTTGTACTGACTTATATCACCCATGCTGTCTCGTTGCTGCCATTGGGCCATGTGAAGGTCCAGTCTACACTACAGAATGTTGTTGACAAAAATCAGCTTTTGTCGACAAAATATTGGAGGTGTACACGCTGAAATGCTCCTTCCGCCCATGTAACCCCCTGCTTCTCTGGAGAGCTGAGTGACTGGAACCTGTCCCATCTGGGGAGTCGGGGTGAGAAGCCTGGGTAGCTGGGCCCTGCTCCTAGCTGGGAAGAGGGAGGTAATTGAGAGGGACAGTAGCTGGGTTCCTGGTAGGGAGCTGTGAGGCTGGACTCTGAGCTCCCTACACTGCCCCTCTTAGGTCAGTGGAAGCGCTCTAGGTGAGGATGCACACCATCAGTCCCACAAGGGTAGTGTGGACATCAGCTGCTGCACTAATTAATGCAGGGATTGTAAACTGACCTGACAGGTCAACTTATCTTTGCAACCTAGATGTGGACTTCGAGTTAATGTGTAAGTTAAACTAAATTAGATTTGTACCCTATTAGATCTACTTACAGTTGCTTAATGAATTCTGAATTATCTATCAAGGGCCTAAAGTGGCTTTTCTATTTTTTTTTGGAAGTATGTTAAATGGAAATATTACAGGAGCATGGTTAAGAATGTAGATTTTAAAGAGACATTGTTAAGGGCACAAGAGCAAACTATCCCACTGTGTGGGAAAGACAGGAAGTGTGATAAGAGAACACCCTGGGTTAATGAGGAGATCTTCAATGATCTGGAACTCAAAAAGAGTCATACAAGAAGTGGAAACTAGGTCACATTACAAAAGATGAATATAAAAGAACACCACAAGCATATAAAGACAGAATTAGAAAGGCCAAAGCAAAAAACAAGATTAAATTAGCAAGGAACACTAAGTGTAACAAGAAAACACTTTACAAATACTTTAGAAGTAAGAGGAACACCAAGAATGGGGTAGGCCCCTTTACTCAATGACAAGGGAAAGACAATAACAGAAAATGCAGTAGTGGCCGAGATGTTAAATAAATGCTTTTTTGTTTCAGTTTTCAAGAAAAAAGTTAGCAGTGATTAGATGACTAACATAGAGAGCATCAGTGTAAATGGGTTAAGATCTAAAGCTAAAATAGAGAAAGAACAAGTTAAGAATTACTTAGTCAAGTTAGATGTCTCAAAGGCCTGATAAATGTATCCTAGATTAGAATACTTAAAGAACTGATTATCTGTGAGACATCATGCAGGACGGGGGAGATCCTAGATAACTGGAAAAGGGCAAATATAGTACCTATCTATAAAAGTAAGGACAACACTGGAAGTTATAGAAAAGTCAATTTAATTTTTGATATGTGGAAAGACAATAGGGCAAATAATCAAGCCATCCATTTGTAAGCACCTAGAAGAAAATAAGGTGATAAGTAACTGTCAACATGGATTTGTCAAGAAAAAATGTCAAATCAACCTAATACTCTTTTTCACAGGATAACAAGTCTTGTGAATGAGGGGAAGCAACAGATGTAATATATCTCAGTTTTAGTAAGGCTTTTGATACTGTTTCACATAAGTATCTCATAAACAAACTAAAGAAATACAGCTGAGGTGAACCTGCTTCAAGTGTCTGACAAAGTGGCATTTTCTCCAATGAAAGCTCATATGACAAATTTGTTAGTCTTTAAAAGTGCCACTAGACTCCTTGTTTGTTTTGCTGAACTAGACTAACATGGCTGCTCCTTTGGAACCTGCTGTAAGGTGCGCATGCGCACAACTAGTTGGAAAACTGTACTCGGTAGTTATCAATGGTTCACAGTCAAACTGGACAGACAGATTGAGTAGGACCCTACAGATTTTTCCTGGGCCCAATTCTGTTCAGTATTTTCAAATATTTTGGATAATGGCACAGAGAGTACACTTATAAAATTTGTGGCTGATACCACATTGGGAGGGGTTGTGCACATGCCCAGTGCCCCGAGTCTGGTGGGGATCTGGGGCCTAGCCGCCACTGGCCTGATGCGGCCCCCGCCAGGATCGGGGCATCAGGGCCTTGCCACTGCTGGGGCTGGGCCGCAGGCCGGCGGTGGCAGGAGCCCGATCCAGCCTCGGCTGGGGATCCAAGGGATGGAGTGGGCCCCCCAGATGGATCGGCCCTGGCCCTGAATCTCTTTTCGGGGCAGCGACGCCCCTGGTTACAAGTGCTTTGGAAGACAGAATTAGCAGTCCAAATAATCTTGACCAACTGGAAAAATGGCCTGAAATAAATAGGATGAAATTTAATAAAGACAAATGCAAATTATTACACTCAGGAAGGACTAATCGATTGCCCGAATACAAAATGGGAATGGTAGCCTAGGAAGGAGTACTGCAGAAAGGGATCTGGGGAGAATAATGGATCACAAGCTAACTATGAGTCAACAGTGTAACACTGTTGTAAAACAAACAGCATTCTGGGGAGTATTAGCAGGAGTGTTGTGGGCAAGGCAGGAGAAGTAGTTCTTTCCATTCTACTCAGCATTGACTATTATGTTCAGTTCTGGGCACCGTACTTCAGGAAAGATGTGGGCAAACTGGAGAATGTCCAGAGGACAGCAACAAAAATGATTAAAGGTCTAGAAAGTGTGACCTATGAGAAAAGATGGAAAAAGTGGGTTTATTTAATTTTCAGAAGGAAGAGTGAGGGGGAACATAAGTCTTCAGGTACATACAAGGTTGTTATAAATGGAAAGGTGATGAATTATTCTCCTTAACAACTGAGGACAGAAGTAGTAATGATCTTAAATTGCAGCAAGGGAGATTTAGGTTAGACATTAGGAAAAACTTCTTAACTGTAAGGGTAAATTACCTACAGAGGTTGTGGAATGTTTGTCATTGAACATTTTTTAAGAAGGATAAGGTCAGGAATGGTCTAAATCAGTGGCTCTCAACTGTTCCAGTTTACTGTACCCCTTTCATAAGTTTGGTTTGTTTTGCATATCCCAAGTTTCACCTCACTTAAAAATTGCTTACAAAATCAGCCATAAATATACAAGAGTTACAACATATTATTAGTGAAAAAATTGCTTAGTTTCTCATTTTTACCATATAATAATAAAATAAATGAATTGGAATATAAATATTGTACTTACATTTCAGTGTAAAGTATATAGAGCAGTATAAACAGTTCATTGTATGAAATTTTAGTTTGTATTGACTTTGCTAGTGCTTTTTATGTAGCCTGTTGTAAAACTAGGCAAATGTCTAGATGAGTTGATGTACTTCCTGGAAGACCTCTGCATAACTTTAGGGGTTTATATATCTCTAGCTGAGAACTACCAATACTTATTTCTGTCTCAGAGCAGGGGACTGGACTAGATGACCTATTCAGGTCCCGTTTACTGATACATTTTTATGATTCTAAGAATGACATTTTAACTCCAAAACTGCAGGAAATAGAGATTTACATTCCCATCACAATTTGAACTCTAAACTATTGTATTCTTAAAGTAACTTTTAAACATATAATGCTGAGCAAAATAAAAGCATTGGCTATTAAGTGGCTTTTTAGCTTCTATGAGAGGAAAGATGATCTTGTGATTAAAGCATGGAACTGGGACTTGGGAGTGTTGGGTTCAAATCACACAACTTCCTGTGTGACCTTGAGCAAGTCACTTTATTTCTCTCTGCCTCAATTTAAAAATGAGGATAATACTTCATTACTTCAAAAGGAGCTATAGACGTGGTAGATGGACATCAGACTGATACTTCCCCTGGGTGTCATCTGATCCAAAGGCCTTATCTGTGTTTCGGGCAGCTTGAGGTACTCCCTGTAGCAGCAGGGCTCTAGCCGCCATGAGTGCCAGCATTCATGGCAGCTGGAGCTCTGCTCCTACTTGTCAATTTCACTGCTCTGCTAGAGCAGTGGAATTGACAAGTATGCAGCTCCCCTGTCCCGGAGTGGCCTCCATTGGCACTCTGGGACATTTCCAGAGGTTGTCTAACCCACAGTGAGTGTACACACACAGTCTATTGCGGGACAGACGATCTGTGGTAAGCATTACTATGATCGTCTGGGTGGTTTACCTGTTGCGCGGCAAGAGGGCTGTTGCCGCCCAACAGGCAACATTGTAGTGTGTACGCTCACAGCCTTATCGCACGGTAAAGCTCCTTACCGCGCGATAAGGCTGTAGTGTGTACAAGGCCTAAGACACCTGCAGTTTGACAGCAGGAGATGAAAGTTCTGGTTTGTGTGCGTGTTATCTATCCTCTTTAGCAACAGCTGTTGTCTTCAACACTTTCTCTTGCACTACATGTTGGTGCATGAACTCTTAATCAACTCCTGTAGTTCGTTCGTCCTGTCAAAAGCTGTTAAATAATATTCGTGTTTAAAGTGAGGATTTAAAAGTGTAATTGTTGTAGTTGGTGCAATCAGACCTTATTCTGACTCTGGCAGTATACTGTTAAAGGGTGATTTGAATGTGGTAATGCCATCTTCTTCATTTGTTCTTATATAACCTCTGTAGTAAGAGTTGACTCTCTGATTCTTTTAAAAGACTACACTACTAGGATTCTTCAAGGGTGGTCATGTTAGTCTTTCTCTTTCTACTTCATTGCTGCTAGATTATTAATGAGCTAACACAAAGCATGGAGGAATGGTCTCAAAAACCCAGAAAAAAATCCTCTCTTTTCATTAATCAATTTAATAAACCCACGGTTTTAAAATATATGCAAAACACAAGAAGGAAGTGTGTGTGTGTGTGTGTGTGTGTGTGTGTGTGTGTGTGTGTGTGTG
>ML685789.1:201872-252992 GCA_007922175.1 Pelusios castaneus | reverse complement strand
GATTTTCTCCCACGAAAGCTCATGCGATAAATAAATCTGTTAGTCTTTAAAAGTGCCGCAGGATTCTGTTGTCCTGCATGTGTTCTTGTGCACTCCACCTGAGTCCCTAGGCAGTGGCTCCCTTCTGCAGTCAGGGGGACAGAAGATCAGTGCTCCCTTCCCTCTGGCTCCAGCAGGGACTCTAGCACCTGGAGAGTGCTATGCTGTGCTATCTAGCAGAGTGCCATGCTGTGCTCCCTGTGACAGCTAGGTGGAGGGGAGTCCCGATATCCCATCCACTTGGCTGCAGCAAGGATTTTGCAGCAGTCTTTTAGTCCCAGAGAAACATGTTCCACCTGGCTCCTTAGGCAGCGGCTCCCTTCTGCAGCCAGCAGGAGGAGGAGTGGTGGGCCACTTTAAAAGCCCCTGCAGAGGTCGCTTTGGTGCCCAGGCCACAGGTTGGAAACCCCTGCTGTATACAAACTCTTCTCTTGGTTCTTCCATAAAAATAGCACAAGTAATACTTGCACTGTCCATCTTCAGCTACTGCTGACTTTGGATTCTACTATACATTTATCATCTCTCTCTCTTTTTTTTTTTTTAAAGGTTTAATAGCCATTTGCTTCTTTCGTTTAGCTCAGTGGTACCCGACCCGTAGCCTGTGGGCCAAAAATGGTCTTTCAGAGTGACCTGCAGCTCTCCTCCCACTGGCTGCAGAAAGGAGCCCCTGCCTGTGTACTGATGTGGAGTGTGTTGCTGGTGCAGGCTCCTTAATGCAGCCAGGGGACAGGGAGCATGGCAAAGCACTCCACCTGGGTTCCTAGGTCCTGAGTCCCTTCTAGAGCCAGAGGAAGGGGGCATTGATCCCCTGTTCCCTTGGCTGCAGAAGGGAGTCACTGCGTAGGGACCCAGGTGGCACGCACAGTTCCCTGCTGTTCTTTATTTGGTGTAGAAATTTACCCAGACTTTTATCGATGCTGAACAGTGACGACTGAAACTTTCAGAAAGGTTTGAGTTTATGAAGGAAAAGTGGCTATCAGCAATGCGAATATGAAAGTGTGTACTGTGATAGTAAATGGGATTGCCCTAGAGCAGTGATGGCGAACCTTTTAGAGACCGAGTGCCCAAACTGCAACCCAAAACCCACTTATTTATCGCAAAGTGCCAATACTGAGGTTTTAGTTTAGAAAAAACAACTTATACATTAACATCTTTTGTCTTAAAAGAAAACCACAATAACGGAGCTTTCAATGATACAAACAACTTTTTATTGAAAGGCAAAAGTTTGCATTTAGAATGCTTTTGAACAATTAATGTGATTTTTGCTGTTGTATGCATGTTGATAATTTGTCTATCCTTGGCTCATACTTTGGAGGGGAGGTGAGCAGCCATAGCGTGGCTCCCATCTGCATGCTGGGACCAGACAGGAGGCGAGCTGGCCGGGCCCCCCAGGGGAACCCACCCCACACCCCCAGTCCCCTTTAGAAACCCCGAACCCGAGTCCCTCTGGCCCGGGCACTCTCCAGGCCCCCCAATCTCCGTTGCCCAGCAGCTCCCTGCCCCCGGCTCGCTGGCTGCAACTCCTCAACCTTCCTGGTCACCATTGGCTCCCGTTCCCCGACCCCCCAGTTCCCCATTAGCTTCCCAGCCCACCCGGTCCCCGTTCCCCGGCCCCCCAATTTCCCATCGGCTCCCCAGCCCCCGTTCTCCAACCCCCCAGTTTGCTATTGGTTTCCCGGCTTGCCCGTCCCCCATCAGCTCCCCAGACTGCCCAGCCTTCCCGGTCCCAGCTCCCCAGCACCCACCCGCCCGGCCCCCAAGCTTACGTGGCCAGAGAGCTGTAGGGGTGTCTGGCGTTGGGCTGGCCAGGAGGCTGCTCCCGCCCTGAACTTGCTCTTTCGGAGCATGCTCAGGGTGGGAGATTTGAAAACTCCCCAGCCCGGCTGGCTACCGCTGCTCCCAGCTGAGCAGCAGCCTGCCTGCAGGGCAGGGCAGAGCGGAACCTGCGTTCCGCCGTAGTTTTCTGGGTTCCTGGGCCCCGGAATAGATTCGGGGCTCAGGCTTTTCTACCCGGGGCCGGAGCCCTGCCAGCCCGACGACAACAACGCCTCTGTGCCACCCGAACCCCAGGACTGAGCTGGGGGGCCGGCTCCGCTTCGAGCCAGCCCCCCAGCTCAGCTCCCAGGCTTCGGGTGTCAGCAGGCGCTGCGGCGCTTAAGCACCGCAGCGCCTGCTGAGACCCGAACCAGCTGGGGGATCGGGTGGCGGCAGAAGCTCCACCAGAGCTTCTGCCGCCACCCGATCCCCCAGCTGGTTCGGGTCTCAGCAGGAGACCTCGCATCATTACAGGTCCACCCCTGGGCGTGTGTGCCACCAGAGAGGGTGCCGAGTGCCACCTCTGGCACGTGTGCCATAGGTTCGCCACCACTGCCCTAGAGTAACAGGCAAATCAAAAACAAGTGTGTGTTTGAGAACTGAGCCCAGGGGAATTTCACAAGATTCACTCTTCAAAGATGAAGGGAATCTGTGTATAAACAAACCATTTAGTTTGTTAGAACGTTGTGAAACCAGTCGAATGCAGAAAATGTAATGCTAAACCTTAAACAGCAAAATTTCCTGTGAAATTATATACAGCAAACTGTAAAGTAATAGGAAGGGGAAGAACTTACAAATCACTGTCAAAGTCACTGGTCACTGCTTATAATTGCAGCAGAAGATTCCATACTTTAGAGCTTGAAATCTGAGATGAAAATGGTTGGTCCGTTATGTACTGAGCAGAAATTTAGAAAGCAATAGCAGGATTACAGACACTACCCTGGGATTAAATGAGGATAGATGGATGTCTTTTTCCACGTCTGATCATGTACCACAATATTAGAAAGTGGACCAGTATTTTCAGTTGGTTTATAATGTCATTTGGTAAGGGGTGCCAGATTTCAAAAGGTAAGCATGCCTATTTGTGTATGCTAATGTGCAGGCAAATCAGATATTTGCATAAGCATGTGGTCATTTATGTGACTGGCCATGTGTATTGGAGACCTATTTGCTTGTGCATATTAAGTATTTGTAAACACAAATATATGTATGCAGTTTTATATGCTTAGCTTTGCAAATCTGAACCTTAGGCTGTGTGATAAGACTAGGCATCAAATGGTTCCAAAGGCTGATTCTAATCCTACACAGCTATGTAACAGTATGTGGGCTGTGTCATCAGTATAAATCTCCTGCATACTAATGTAACTCCTGTTAATTTTGAATGCTGTTATAAATTCCCTCTAGCACATGTGAAAACAGGCCTCTTGATTCCCTTGCAACCAAGAGAAAATTACAGTGCAAAGAGAAGCCACATTCATTGATTTGAAAGAATAGAAAGGGAAATAGAAGAGCCTGCCACTAAAGCTCTTGATTTAATAGTATTAATGTTGTAGTTGCCTACCTAACATTTTGTAATAGGAATGGCTCCCAGCTACACTAAGAGGAGGCCAGCAGAAGAGGAGACAGAGAAATAATGAAGATTCCGACTAATTGGCAGTAGTATTCTATAACAATGCCAGTAGCCTGGTCTACAGCAGGTTTCGGTGGCTAGTAGATGGTTTTCATGACCAGCAGGTTGTAGTACAAGGAGAGCAAGATGAATATGTTAAATGGAAATAATGCAGGACTGAGAGAACTTGTACTGTAAGGTAATTACAATGTTTCTGTCTTGACAGATGATGAATAAGGTATTTGGAGGCACAGTGCACAAAAAAGATGTAAGAGAAGATGGAGTTTTCAGCATTACTCTGGATAACACATGTTCACTGTTCAGGTATGCAGACATTTGTGGCCACAAAATTGGTAGGAGAAATACCATTATAGAAATGAAAGCTAGTAACAATATAAACACAGGCAGATTTATAAAGTAGAAAATGGAGTTTCACCCACACTTACGTGAAATTGCCCATCATTTGTTTATATAGCTATTGCAACTGTGCATATAAATTAGGCAGTTGTACATGCATGCAAATATTGAGCCAGTTAATTGCCCAATTAACTTCATATGTAGGTACGCATATTTGTGTGCAGAATTCTGGCCCCTGCCTTTTTAAAAAATAAACAAACCCCTATGTTGTTTTCTTTTTAAAAAGAAAAATCACACTATATTTCACATTTGCTTTAAAAATAAGGGGCTTTCGGCCTATATTCTTCACCCTTAGATCTTTTATGCATGTTACTTGGGAGTGCTCTGCATCATCAGATTATAAAACAATCTTTTTAATGTTTATCTTAAAAAACAAGGAGAGCTTTATTGGTGAGACGCCATAAAATGTGCCACGGACCTCAGATCAGGAATCTTTGTATTAAGGCAAGTTCTAGAGCTATTGCTGCATTGTGTTGTACAGTAGATCTATTTGGTGTTGGCTAGCATCCATTAGGTGTTGAAGTTCCTAAAAGCCATGGAAAAACCGAAACCATTAATGAGGTCGTCTGTTCCTTTAAACTGTTTTTTCGTGTTCTGTAGAAACAAAATTGGGTTCTCAGAATTGCTACAGCATATCTCTTTGAGCCCCTTGTAAGAATTCAGTCAATATACTGTACCACAAGTTCCGAATCCTGGTGATTATTTCTTCTTCCAGAAGTGTCATGGAGCTTCATACCTTATCCTGGAAAGTTTAAGATCCACCAGGACAAGTCCGATGTTATGACCTTTCCTAAATTCAGGCTAAGGAAGCTTTGTTAATTCATTTACAAAACAAAACACTGCCCATTTTCCCCCTTAACCCACAGATGTTCCAAAGAGTGTATGCTTGGTTGTCAAAAGAAGCATCTGAATTTGTCTTGAACAAATAGATGAGTTCAGAGTGATCATCAACTTGCATGGAGGACCTACTGTAAGAAAAATGAAGCAGCCTCCAAAGAGAAAATTTAACAACGGAGGAGCTGATTAGTAAATTTATAGTCCTGGAAATAGTCTCACTTTTATTTAAAGCATGTGCTTGATCTGTGGTGTCTTAGTGGAAGGAAGCTGTGGAAGAGTTTGATAGAAATCTATAAAGTGGTGAGTCACAAATCAGTGCACACTTTGCTGTGTTGTCCAGGCATCATTGGTTACAGCCTTTGGTAGAAGAATATTCTAGATGGCCTGTAATCCCACCTGAAAATTGGATTTCTTGGACTGGTGGGGAAGGTCCCAAGTGTTCATAGTGGCATATAAAATCCGAGAGAGAAGGGAAAACTTTCTTTAGCTGTAAATTACCTTTCCTTGAGATTTCCTATACCAGTATTTGCTGCTCTCCTTGGATGACTGCTGCAATATCCTTGTATTAAGTTTTATCTTGGTTTTGTACTTATTTTTGGCTAGTAAGATTGAGGTTTCAGTGAAATCCTATGAACTGGCAAGTTCTTTATATGTTCAGGGCATGTCACCTAACATCTTGACAGAATTTATTTTCTCTCTGGCTGGGAGAAGTTGTATGGGATTGAAAACAGGCTGAGTTTGAGAGAGGAGGTAGTCTGCAAGTTGATTTGTTAATTGATCATGCCAGTGGTTCTCAACCTATTTACCACTGTGGGCTGCAGATGCAGCCCTCGCTGTTTTATGTGGTCACATCCGCGCAATATATACTACCTGTATGGCTCTGTAGATGTCAGGTGGGCTGCAGGTGTGTGCTGATTAGGCTGGAAGTGGCTCGAGAGTTGAGAACCACTAATCTATGCTTGGAAAAGATAGAGAACTTGTGCCCTAGACCATAAGTCAGTCTGAATTAAAATGCCTTTCAGCACGGTTACTATGGAAATATGAAGTTGTATCAGAAAATCTGTAGTGTGCTTAAATGTTAAATATTCCATAATTGACTATGCAAATAAATGTAGATATTCTTGTTTGTATTTTCATTTGCTCTGTTTTTATCCTGTGTTTAGGGGCCTTCAGAAGGAGGAGATTGTGCTCCTCACTCACGGAGATAGTGTAGATAAAGTAGCTGATGGGTTCAAAATTGTTGCACAGTCTGGGAATATTATAGCAGGTATGTATTCTGCACAATTATGATGTGTCTCTTGAGCTTTTTTTAAAGGGAAGCTATTCAGTGCAGTGCCGGCCCAACCATATAAGTGAACGAGGAAGTTGTCTAGGGCACCAGGCTTTAAGGGGCACCAAATTAGATAGAAGTGAATTTTTTACTCTATTTAAAAACATATATTAATATGTTATCTCTTATAACGTGGGTGAGGGGGCACCAAAATCATGCTTGCCTAGGGCACCAAAAATCCTTGGGCCAGCCCTGATTCAGTGAATTATGGCACAGAATTTAAGTTTTGTAAAAATAAGCTTTTATGAAACTCAAGAATATTTGGAGCATTTCTCTGTAGTGTTTTAACCCAAACATTGCAACATGGTACTAGTGATGAAAAAGACTGAAATGAAATGAAATTGAAAATGACTAGTCTGGTTTTAAATATTCAAGTTGAGAAATGTTAGAAGAGGCATCAGGGAAAAGCAAGAATTCCTTAGTTCTTCTTTGAGTACTAGCTCATGTTCATTCCATATTGGGCATACGTGTGCCAGATGGACCAGTGCCAGAGTGTCTGTAGGGCTGGCTCTAGCACCCTCTGCAGTGGGGCATAGAAGTGCTGGTATAAGGAGTGCTGCTCCCCCCTCCCCTGTTTACCTGGTCTAATTGGGAAGGGGCCATATCAGGTAATCAAAACAATGGATCAATTGGAGAATGGGAAAATCAATTGGAGAATGGGAAAATGGGATGATGCAGTGCCATCTTGTGATCACAGGGGCAATCACCCGCTTCTGGCCCTGGGGTCCTGGTGTTCCGTAAATACGGAGAGCTGGTTAAGGGAGAGTTGTATAAACGGAGTTCTGCTGTAACTACTCTTAATAGACAAAATTGCAGCAAAGAGAAACTTTAAAAAATAGCTAGCTGCACACTTTGAAATTCCACTCAAAATCTCAGAGATGAAATCTAACGAGGACAAAACCCAACATCATTATATGGGGAAGGCAGTTGAGCAGCAGCTCTGTGAGTTTTTTACCTCCTCTCCCTAAGTATTGACTCCCCCCTTCCCAAATGTGGAAAATGTGGCATCTCAATTCAGCAACGTCTGACAAAATTACTGCTTTAATATCATTGTTGAGCAAAGGAATTGCATCGTAGAAAGCTCTACAGCACATTAATTTTGTGTGTAAAAGGAGAAGTGTTAGGAGGCTGTTTGATAAACCCAATTCTAGTGACCACAGTTTTTCAAATATTTTGCTATGAATTAATGAGCCAGTTTGTTCAAACCTGAGTATTTAAAGGCACACAGTATATGTTTTAAAAATTATGTATGGCCTTATCATGTTGCAATTTTTAACACCTGATCTCTACATCATGAAGGTATAGCAAATGAATCTAAAAAACTGTATGGAGTTCAGTTCCACCCTGAAGTTGGCCTTACGGTGAATGGAAAAGTGATCCTGAAAAATTTCCTATATGATATTGCTGGATGTCCTGGCACCTTCACAGTAGAAAACAGACAACTTGCGTGTATTCAAGATATCAAAGAGAAAGTGGGTTCAGCAAAAGTCCTAGTAAGTAGGTTTACAACAGATTTTTCAACTTCTACCAAAAGTATTAGAGTCTTATGAATAAAACCGAGACTCGTAGCTATGCTGGTTACTTAAAAAAACATTGCCAATTTTCATGCGTTAGGTACAAATTAACTAGCTGTTGAGGAAGCTCATTCTCACTCACTGCACAATTCACCTGGGTGCAACGTTTGGCATTCTATTTTCCTCCAAAGCACTGGGAATAGTTTGATAGGTAGGGTTAGTCTGGTCTAGTTATTTGTTGCAGTGCTGGTTGTAGCAATATTGATGCCACAATATTAGAGACACAAGGTAGGTGAGATAATATCTTTTTTTTATTGGATGGGCCATAAAAAGATTACCTCACCCATCTTGTTCTGATCATGGTAATTCTTTTATTCAGTCTGAGTTTTCAGCTAACTTATTCTCCCATTAGATGTTTGGAGAAATCAGATTTTTTTTTCCCCCCCCCTCTGGCCCTAATCTAGGTTTTACTCAGTGGAGGTGTGGACTCAACAGTATGTACTGCTCTCCTGAACCGGGCTTTAAATCAAGACCAAATAATAGCTGTACACATAGATAATGGATTCATGCGCAAGAGGGAAAGTCAGTCTGTAGAGGAGGCACTCAAAAAACTTGGAATTCAGGTCAAAGGTACTGTGTTTCATGTTACTTATTTTTCATGTAAATGAGGATAGGATGGCAAATCTTCTAATGGAAAATCCATAATCTTACAGTTAATCATGCTTTTATTTTATTACCTAATGACCCTGACGTGCACAATTTTGAAAATGTAAACATCAAAATGTAGCTGTTCCTAGTAGCCCTGAACATGTACTATATTTAATATTTGTATTAGGATAGTCATCAGAGGTCCAAATCAGGATTGAGGCCCCATTATGCTACTCATACAAACATGCCTACAAAAACACAATCCCAGACCTAAATAATTTAAAATCTCAGATGAGTGTTTTCTATGGATGATCGAAAAATGATATCCTGAACTGAGAGATTAAACCACGTCATCATTGGTAGATATTGAAGAACTGTGTGATTACCTCAACTTCGGTTCCTTTTCTTCTATTGGTAAATGAGTCAGTTGCCTTTAGCAGTTGCAGCGCGTTGGTCATATGAAGGGTTTTTTTCATATTGAAAAGATTCGTTCTCAAGCTAAATCTTACTTATTTTTTTAACTTTGCAAGCCACTTTGAGTGTGTGACATGTTTCTGATTTTATATTTTTTCATAAGCAAGTTTCCTTTTGAGGTGTGTGTTGTCCTGATGGCTTCTGGGCAGGTGCCTCCTTACTTATTTTAACCTATTTTCAGAAAAGATGGCTTGGAGGCATGCTGGGGGTTACAAGCAGTACACTGAGAGATCAGATGGTGTCCCTTTTTGGCCAACAAGGTCTTGGCTTGTTTCTCCACTGCAATGCAATCGGATTGGAGGGGACAAATGATGCATGTCAAATTTAGGCAGTGAAATATCACATCATTCATGCTTTTTACATAAAATCATATAAATCATGAATAGCTTTTGTATATTGATAAATCTGGCAATGAATGCTATTGTGTCTAATGACTTTTTATGCTCGGATTGTCAAAGCATCTGGAAACATGGTGTGTTAGACAGGCAACACATTCAGTTTAACTGCCAGCTCTGAACACTGCAAAGAGCTGCTGCCTTCAAGCTTATCACAAGGAAGACCTTACCCTGAATAGTCTAAGCTTTGTCCCAAACATATGCCTTGTCCCATACTCTGAAGGTTAGTGACCTTGTACTCTGGTAGATTGCCAGAGGGAACCAGATCCATAGCTGAGGCAGACCTTCACTGAGAGTGCCTGACTTTCAGCAATGTAGATCAATGCTAGGGATTGTCAACAAACTTTTGTTAAGTTCCAGAGGGATAGCTGTGTTAGTCTAGGTCAGCAAAACAAACAAGGAGTCCTGTGGCACTTTTAAAGACTAACAAATTTATGTATCACATGAGCTTTTGTGGGAGAAAATCCCACTTCATCAGACTTATGAAGATGGGGACCTTACAGAATGGGAGGAAATTAAATGCAGGGAAGCGTGACATAGGATCAGGTTGGGCTGTAACAGCAAATCAAAATATATGTTGAGATTCAAACACTGGGGAACAGCTTATAGAGGAATGTGAGGTCAAATCACCTGTTGTAATGGGAAAAAAAAATCCATAGCCCCTGTTTAACCCTGAGGCAACGGAGTTGAATTTACATACAAGTTCCAATTCTGCAGTTTTTTTTTGAAGCTGTGATTTGTTATTCATTTGTTTGAGCCCCGCTATTAACAAGTCAATGGAGTGAGCAAGGAGATTGAAGTGTTCTCCTACTGGTTTTTGAATGTTGCGATTCAACTTTGAGAAGGTTTCTGTGTTAAGAAGGTCCCATGTCACATATTCAGAATACTGTAGATGCATAGAGGGTTATTTAATTGTGTCTGTTGAAAAGGTATTGGGAAAGTTATCAGTCTTCAAATAAAAAACAAACAAGGAGTTCTGGGGCACTTATAAAGACTAACAGATTTATTTATCACATGAACTTTCGTGGGAGAAAATCCCACTTCATCAGACACTTTGAAGTCTTTAAATAGTTTCCTTTGTCATTTGCATGGTCACTTTAATTTTAACATCTGAAGGGAAGAACAGTAAGAGCAATTGTATGGTAGAATAGGTTAGTACGGGAGGTGGATGAAATACCTTCACCTCATCTAATCTTTAAATGAGTGGGTGCTTGTGTAGCTTTGTAAAATGCAGAATACCTCAAGATATGATCGCCAAGTAATCTTTTTCAAGAAATAAATTTATTTTCTGCAATCCTGTTTAATGTGAAGGCTTGGTTTTGCCAATATATGACTGTATTTTATGCAGTGGTAAATGCAGCCCATTCGTTCTACAATGGTACAACAACTTTGCCAATCTCTGATGAAGACAGAACTCCCCGAAAAAGGATCAGCAAGACTTTAAATATGACAACAAGTCCTGAGGAAAAAAGAAAAATTATTGGTGACACCTTTGTGAAGGTATTGTAGCACTTAAAAGGGACAGTGTCAATTAATTATTTTTTAAATGTAATCTACTCCACTGGTTGAAATACCCTCTTTCAAGAAAATCATTTTCAGGCTGTGTACACTTCATGACATCCACTATCATGTATGTTTGGCCATATGGATGTTGGACATAGGTGAGGATAGAATAGAACATCTTACTTCAGAGCCCAGGTCTCTAACATGTAACTTCAAGCAGAATTAGGTCTGTGGCTTTTGAAGGTCTGCCACTGATTATACTGTTATGATCACAAACAGTTGAGTAGATTTACTATTCTGTCCATTATACAGCGTAGTGGCTGACTCATGGGTAATGGCTAATATACATTACGCAAACTTTAAAAAATAACATACTTTTACCAAATGGCCAATGCCTTAAGTGGTAGATAATGTCTTGATTTTTGATGTGTTTCTACTAGTGCATCAACTTGCAGCTACTTTAACTTCTGTTCATCATTAATGATTCAGGGAGGATGCATACATGGCTGGGAGCAATGCTAGCATTAGTGTTAATTCAGGTATTTTTTAAAAAAAAATTAATTAGTCATTCCTCTAAATACATGACAGACAAATGCGGGCAGGATTTTTGGCTTCTTCCTTTCAGGAGTTGAGTATTATCATGAGCAATCTTTGTATTCATCAGTGGTGGTCTAAAGCAGAGGGGATTGCACTTCACTAGTCCTAGGTATGTTTGCAACATGATTCTGGATCCGTCATGATCAATGTAAAACATTTTTTCCCCCCCACACTCTAGATTGCCAATGAGGTAATTGGAGAGATGAATCTGAAACCTGAAGAGGTCTTTCTTGCTCAGGGAACCCTAAGACCTGATCTTATTGAAAGTGCTTCCCTTATTGCAAGTGGTAAAGCTGAAGTAATCAAAACTCATCACAATGACACAGAGCTGATCAGAAAGCTGCGAGAGGAGGTAAATAAAAATGAGGGTATCACATTTCTTTTGGTGTAACCCAAACTGGAAGTTAAATTTGACAAAACAGAAATAGTATAGCTTTCTGTCAGTATAACCGTCCACACTAGGGAGGCTTTGTATGGAGCCCAGTGTGACAGGGCCCTATGTTGGTCAGGGTCTTTTGGAGCTACTGTAATGTATATCTGGCTGCAGTTAATTTACTCTTCATTTTTCTAGCTTCCTGTTTCTCTTAATGTTGGTGTTTGGAGTATATTAGGACAGTCCTGAATAGTTGGGAAAAAATTCACAAATTGTCAGTTTGATGAATTTCAGCATGAATGATTTTGTTTAAAATTGCATATCAGAAATTTTTGCTTTTCATCATTTTCCCATTTTGAAAACTGTTTTCTAATAGGGGAGCAGAAACAATACCCAATGATTTAGGGGGGATTAGAGGGATTTCCCAAACAATCAGGACCCACCCTCCCTGCACTTCATTAATCAATAGCCTGCCAGCATTCCCAGTGTTCAGTAGGCTAACTTTTCAAGAAGATCTGGACACTCTCCAAGGGAGCCTTGACCCAAGATGAGTGAATCCAAGCCAGGCCTTTCCTGGTTTGTAAAAGAGAATAATGGGCAATTGATGCCACTCAGGCCTGAAAAAGCCAGCCCCTCATCTAGGACGGAATCTTCCCTTCTCCTTCAAACACAATAATTCAAACAAATCTGAAGAAACTCAACCTGGTTCTAGCTCAATTATAGCCAAGTGTCAAACCTTCCATTCCTAAGCAATCTTATAGAGAAACTAGCCAATACAAGTTTATCTAATTGAAGCTAAAATCCTAATCTGGTAGTTTGGATTCAGGTCAGGACGTGGAACAGAAATTAAGTTAATGGCATTGATGGATGATCTACTGTCAATGTATAGAATGCAGACATTCATTTCGATCCTCCTGGACTGCTCTGAAGCATTTGACTATGTTAACCATAAGAGAGTGTTCTCATGCCAAAGAGAGGTAACAGGAGTTCAGGTTAACACACTAAAATGGCTTGAATCCTTTCTGGAGAGACGTGCCCAAGAAGTAGTGATGGGAAACTGCACCTCTACTACTTAGACCAGTGGTTTTCAAACTTAGGGTGGGACCCAGTACTGGGTCACAGATCTTCAGGCACTGGGTTATGGCACCCCCTGCTTCCACTGCCAAAGGACTGGAATGCATTGCTCAAAGACTTAATTGCTGAGTTGTGGTCATAAATTATTTTTTTCAATGGGTCCTGAGGAAAAAAAATTGAAAACCACTGATTTAGACCCAGGGCCATCCCATGGGGGGGGAGCGGGGCCCAGGGCCAATTGGCCAAAGTGGGGCCTCACCCTCCGTGCTGGAGGGGAGCGTGGCGGGCTGACTGGCCTGCTCCGCCCCCCAGGGAGCTGGCCCTGGGCTGGGAGGCTGAGGCTGCTGGTGTAGGAAGCCAGCCATGTGGAGCAGGCTGGGCCCCACGTGCTCCGCCCCTGGGCCTGCCTGCTCCGCCCTGGGGGTGGGGATGGCTGGTCCAGGGGCCGGGAATAACCCTCCCGGCCTGCCCCACCCCCCTGCCTTCGGCTCACTGCCAAAGGCAGAGGGGTGGCTGTGGGAGGAGGGGGCTGCACCGCACGCGGGCCCTGCACTGCCCCGCTGGGAGCGGGACAGCGCGGGGCCCACGTAACCGCGGGGCCCGGGGCGATCACCCCATTCGCCCCCCTCCTTTCCCTCCAGGGACGGCCCTGCTTAGACCTTCACTTGTTGAGTCCATAAAGATCAGTTCTCTCTCACACTGGTCTTATAAAACATTGACATGCAATCACTTAGGAGAGCTGGTCAGACAACATGGATACAAAATATGCAGATAATACACAGCCTAACCTATTCTTCACCACATATGATCACAACACGACTGTCAAGGTGGCCCAAGGCTTGGATGAAATCAGCTCATGGATGAAGAACAGCTGGTTGAAGCTGAAACTGAGCAAGACAGAGAAAGTACTGGTTGACAAAGGAAAACATTTTGAAGAGTTTCAACCACAGTGTAGTCTCCTTTGGTTGAAGACACACTCCCACAATTTGTCAATTCAATCCTTTGCTTTAAGAGTGCTGGCATTTTGTCCAACGTCTTTGGTGGCTAATTTGAAGACTTCTGAGTTGGCTTGTGAATGATTGAACCAAAAAAAGTGTTTAACTTTTTTGCCTTATTCACTACAAATAATTTAACCAGCTCTAACTGGAGGCATATCAACTCTAGCAGCTGATGGAACTGTTCTAGTTTTCACTATCTGCACCACAGATTTAGTTGAAAGATTCATACTCATCCATTTTCCTTCTTATTTAGCATTTTCTCAAAGCAATGTTCATATGCACTCTTCCCTTCCTATTCTGGTATTCATCCCCACTACTGGCAGTTGCTCACTTTTCACAGGATTAATTTGATTAAAACAACATTATCTGTCAACATTAGTTGGAATTATTGCTAGGGTGCAATTTGAACATGGCAACTTGAATGTAAATTGCTTTATTTTCTGTGTAGGGTAGAGTAATTGAGCCACTGAAGGACTTCCACAAGGATGAAGTAAGAGTGCTAGGGAGAGAGCTTGGTCTACCGGAAGACCTGGTCTCAAGGCATCCATTCCCAGGTATGGGATTTAGGGTTAAAGACAAAGACTACAAATGACATTACTGTTCTTGTTCTAATCCTCAAAGTTTTATATTTGAATATAAGAAAAATTCACTTCTACAATGTTGACACAGCCTTGGTATATCTTTATATTCAAGCTGATTTTGTATTTTCTAGAGATGGAGCACTCCTTATAAGAGAGCCACCGTGCTGCTCATCGTAAGAAAATAATATTAGTCTGGTAGCTTTTTTCCTATGCTTTCTCCCTCAGCTCCAAAAACTCAGGCCAAAAACTCCATTAACAGTGAGGTGTAACTGAATATTACTTGTGCTGTCCAGCTTGAAACACTAATATAAGTCATTCCTTCCCAGAAACAATTGATGTTTTGTAGAAATGAGGGGCTGTAAGAGACAGCATCAGCTCTTGATCAGACAGCCTTAGAATTGTATTATATTATAGAAAACTGAGCCCTCCTAAAAGGGATGTCATTATTTTTAAAATATGCAAGAAAGAAAAATAGTCCTATAGGTTTTGCAGTACATTATAGCTGGCAGTTTGCACAGACCAGCCTATTAGTAATACAAGCACTTCCTTAACCTTGAATTAATTTAGAATTACCACCATCCTTGTATTACAAGAGCTATTACTAGGACAGTTGAAGCCAAATTACAAGCAATTTTGTGTTGATCATCTTTATTTTCTATGTAGGGTAGAGTAATTGTTCCATTGTCAGCGTTATTCAGCAGAATGATAGACTTGTAACATTTTTCTCCAATCTCCACAACTTTTGCATAGAAGTTGTAGAACAAGAGGAGGTCACTGTTGTATCACAAACCTTTCACTTTCATGGTAGCAAAATGTCAGTTACCAACCACCACATGATACAACCATACAATTGTAGGTTAACAATGTCTAAATGTACAAGTTAAGTAACAGAAGAGCTGCTTCAGAACAGATTTTGTATGTTGTACAATCTTGATAGAAATGTTTTAAGCTAACTAATACTGTAGGCATAATAGCAAAGTGAACAGACTGTTATGTAGGGATAAATCTGTGTCTTCCAAGACTTATGTTTTCAGTGTGACAGTTCTTGCATGTTCTAGACTGTAATGCTGTTCCCACTTTGCATTTCAGGTCCTGGCCTAGCAATCAGAGTAATATGCGCCGAAGAACCTTATGTTTGCAAAGACTTCCCTGAAACTAACAACATTTTGAAAATAGTAGCAGATTTTTCTGCTAGTGTTAAAAAGGTAATTACATATTATTGGAATGGAAGAAGGTGGGTCTCATGGGAACCAATAACATGAAAGAAATGCGAAAACTAATTCCTTGGTGAATTATGGTGAGATTTATAGTATAGTAAAATGTAATTGTTGCAAGCAGTAATTTTGCATTGTTTCAGAACTGCTTGGTATTAATTTGTGTGAACTTAAAGATTTTCTGTATAGACAGCTAGCATTGTTGGTGCTAGAACAAAACTGCATTTAAACATTTAATGTCTCTTTAGAAAAAGTTGATTTTCTGCTACTTTACAGCAGCAGAATGAGTTGTTTCGCTAGTACAATCTAAAAGTTACTGTGCTAAGAGGACTTTGGAGGTAGTTTCCAGTCACATAGTATTAGCAAAAATTAATTATAAAATAGTTGCTCCCTAAAATAGTTGCAATCTTCTAGGTTTGCTGGCATGAACTGTCATTGCGTAGCTAGATCATAATGTGAGAAATAAGGCTCTGATATATTTGTGAGATGACACAACCAGGAACTCTGAGCACTAGAATAAATTGATAGTGTATCATTTCCCTTCCTTTGCAGTCATTACCATAATGGTAACCTCAGCTGGATCTTCTGTCTAGCTGAAAAAGGCTACCAATTAGCCAACAGGAGTTCACTAAGAGCAGTGTGTTCATCACACCTGTCCATAATTTGCCAAAGAATCACCTGAGCATGTGATTCTTATGATCAGCAGGAGCCTAAGAAAGGGAATTCCAAGGTTATATAAAGATCTGTTTCTTTTGTGAGGATGCTGCTGTGTTGCGGAAGAAATTGCATAAATGGAAACCTTAGTGAATGATCGATTTAGGGAGCAAACCTAAGGAGAAAAATAACAATCTATTTTTTCTGGAGAGTTGTGCCTCAAACAACACTAAGTGTGTATGCACTCTGGTGACCAGAACAGAGGCTCATAGACTGCACTGCTCCTCATAATGCTTGAACATTGTTAAAAAAAACCGTGCTGGAAATAGCTCTACACTGAATAAAGCTGTCATAAATGTAGACTAAACATAAATAATTGGCTATGTATAGGTTTTCTCTCAATGCGTCTTTTTTACAAAAATTACGAAGAGTGATTTTCTGCTCCTTTGCACAGCCACATACACTGTTACAAAGGGTGAAAGCATGCACAACAGAAGAGGACCAGGAGAAGCTGATGCAGATCACAAGCCTACATTCACTGAATGCCTTCTTGCTCCCGATCAAAACTGTTGGAGTGCAGGTTAGTGGAGTGACATTGTAGGGGTGTGGAAGATTTTCATGCTGAATACAGAAGGCTGCAAGATAGTGTAATAGATAATTAATGCCGTAAGAATAACAATAAAGAAAATGCTATGGTGGCCCAAGAAAAGAAAATTAAAGGAATGTGCAAGATATATCACTTCTATTTTTAATGTATTTTTGTTGGTGTGTGGGCCTTCAGGTAATCTTAGGTCCTCAGGAAGGTAACCCAGACCTTACAAAAGTGACTATGTAGCTGTCTGAGGTTCTTAAGATTAAATAACACCTATCAGATGCTGTGCCAAAAGATTTAGACTGCCCAGTCAACCTATTAAAAGGCTCATTGTAATTAAAAAGAACACCCTACTAATCAGTTTTTAACAATAAGGGTTTTTTAAAAAAAAATGTAAAATAACTTTTACTTATTACCAAAGTGGAAGTGCAGGCATATCAAGCTAAATGTCTTCTGCTTTGATAGGCTGTTCTTAGATGTTATGCATGGCAAGTTTCTTTAATTTAAATGGGAGGAGGTGTGTTCAGCCTGCCTCTTTGTGGGGGTTGGCTTTTCTGTATTTAGCAAACTTTGTGGTAAGTGTCCGTTAAATGACATTGGTTATATTTTAAAGATATTTTGTGGGGTTTTGGCATATTAAAAAAGGTTTGACTTTTTAAAATAAGTGTTAAAAGTCTAATTTAATAGATAATAACACTGGCAAATTGAGACTGAAATATTGTCTTTTAAATTCTCTGTAGAGCATCACAGTTTTGTTGTGTATCTGATATTTAAGATCACTGTTCAGAAGCCCTTACAATACCCAGGTATTACAAGGCAAATTAAACATCTAGGGTCAAGTTCTGCCTCAGCTATATCCAGGCAGTCGCATTGACTTCAGTGGGCTTATAACCGTTTTATCAAATATTGATTTGTTGGCTAAAATTTAGTTCTCTAACTTGATTTTTAACATCTACAAAATAAATGGGAATATATTTTATATTGTTTTATATGTTTGTTGGTTGAGAGATACGAGTTGTTCACTTTTTGCTACTTTCCAGGGTGACTGCCGCTCGTATAGCTATGTATGTGGGCTCTCCAGTAAAGATGCTCCACACTGGGAGTCTCTTATGTTCCTAGCCAGACTCATACCACGCATGTGCCACAATATAAACAGGTATATATTCTCAATTTGGTATGCAATTATTTTTGGTTTTGGCAATCAGTTTACTAATAATTCTTCTGCATACAAGTTAGACAAAAAGTTAGTAGCTGAGTGAGAACTGAAAGTAGTTAGTATAAGTACGTTTTCCTTAACATGTTATGGCCTTCATTAAATGTACTTCGAGATTTATTTATAACCACTGCCTATTGAGTTCTGATGTTAAGTTATTCCAAAAATGTACAAACTTGAAATACTCATCGGTGGGTTTTCTCCCCTTGTGATGATCACTGGATAAGACAAAATACAGTAAAACTTGGACAAGGGCTTTTCTAGGGAACCTCCTGTCTTGCATGGCGGCTCCAATCAATAGACATACTGGAATAGGGTTTAGAAAATCTTGAGTAGTCCTAATTCATCTGCCATTGAAGTCGCTTGTAAAGCTCCCATTGATTTAAATAGGACCAATGTTAGGCCAACATTAAGCAATCTGAATAATCCAGTTTGTTCATCCTTTCATTTGGAAACTACCTCTGTTAACAGCAAATTTTCTGAGCCCTTTTGAGTGTCTCAAGACATGTTTCTCTGTCTATTATGAAACACTAAATCAATGACGAATAGATGGCATTTATCAGAAAGTACCTATGGAAGACCCAGGTGCACATTACTATAGAATCTATACAAGGCAATGTAGCAGTTCTACCATTCAAGCTAACAGTTGAAATAGTTGTGGCTGAAAGGAAAAAAAAAAATGTCTTTTGGTTCCTCTCCTGTAATGTAATTAAGCTGGTAGCGTTGCCTGTTATTAATGTTGCGTGACACTTCCCATCATAAGATCCTGGTTTTGGCTTCTTATAACTTTAACTGTTCAGGATGGAATTTTCCATGCTTGGTTTCTGTCTGGCTGATTTTTTTATTTTTTTTTATTTTTTTGGCGTGAGGTGGGGTGGGAAACTTCAGCCAACATGGTTAAGCCATTTCCAAGACTGAGGCTAGGGAAAAATATGTTTTGTCCATATTAAATTCTGGTGACCTCTACTTCGAAAAGCTCTAGCACCACCCATGCTTTGGCGCAAGGATTTGATATTTGGCAGATGCTTGGCATTTAGGTCCGAATATGCTTTTTTGCCAGCCGTGTGAAAATCTGCCCAGGCCTGGTCTTAGAAAAATCGCAGTTTGCACATGCTCAGTTAGAATCTTTGAAAATTCCATCCTCACTGAGCATGCTCGAGCCTGCTGCAGCTCCTTGCACTGATCATGCTACGCACGGGCATGCGGTAGCCCTGGGCTACAAGGGCGCAAAGTTTGATTTTTCCCTGTAATGTCTGCTCCTGGCTGATGTGGGGCCAGGCACCGGAACTGAGAGCAGACAACCTATTTCTTCCGTGCTCTCAGTAAGCCCCCTACTGGCATCCAGGCAGTGTGGAGGCAGAAGCTGTTTGATTCAAATGCAGAGGGAACAAAAGCTGGATGAGGAAAACCAGTAGATGGGGATAAAGTTTGCTGAGACTGGGGCTGGAGGAGGAAGGAGAAATTGACACAAACTGGATTGGCAGGAAGACCAAAAGCTGGGTGGGGAAGGTTGAGACTAATTGGACCAGGAGACTGGGAGATGGGGGAAGACTGGAACATGAATATGGTGAGGGGAGGGAGGACTGGGAGCCAGTTTGGGGTGGGGGAAGAAACTGAATTCAGGGAGCAGCTGTGGGGAGACTCATAGTAGAAATCAGAAACGGGATGGGAAGGAGGCAGCTCTGCCCAGGAGCTGGAGTGCATGTGGGAATTGGGGGGTGGTTGAACAAAGAGACTGGGACAAAGAGCCAGGAGGGAGGGTACTAGAGCAAAGAGAGAGGGTGAGGATACAGGGACTGGGACCAGTGGGCACAGTGGGGAGGCAGGTCAGATGAGATGTCATAGTGAGGGAACAGACATTGATGGGATGAGGAGTTTGAGGGGTCGGGGGGAGACCTGGGACTTTCTGGGGAAAGAGTTTGGAAACAGAGTGCGGGGAGAGGAGGGGAAGAGACTGGGACTCAGGCAGCAACCCCAGCAGGGAAGTCTAGGACTGGCTGGGCCAGAAGACTGCGTCTTGGGTGAGAAGCCCGAGGAATAAAACGGGCTAGGTAGGCAAGGAGAATCCAATTGTAACAAGGATCCAAGGCTGGGAAGAGAGGGCACTGTGCATAGAATGATCCTGTTCCAGGGTGAAGCTAAGTGATACAAGGATGTAGGACCCCTGCCTCATTTGTTGCATAGTAGGTAGCGAGTGAGGCAGAAGATTGAAAGAAAAGAAAGGACTGTTTCAGGGTTAAGACAATTGAACGTGGGTCTGGAATACTGGAATTTATCCCTACCTTTGTCACAGAATTCCAGGCTGAGTAAATCACATGAACAAAACTTTTCACAGCGGGTCACTAATTTTTTTTTCTCACTTTCCGGTTGCCCAGCTTGATGCTCTTGGGTCTGATATGCAGAAGTGCTGAGCACTTACGTGAGCAACTAAAGTCTATGGGAACTGTGCCTTGAACATCTCAAGTATTCTTAAAAAAAAAAAAAAAAATTGGGTCTTGGGCATTTCAAATCAAGCACACACAATTAGTGTACATTTTTTACCTTAATCGCTCTGTGCCTCAGTTGCATCTGTAAAATGGGGATAATAGCTTATCTCACAAGAATGTTGTGAAGATAAATTTATTATTTGTAAAGCACTTAGATACTACAGTGATGAGCACTTGGAAAGAGGAAATTAATAATTCTAAATTAAGATTTGAGTAGTGTGCCACAAATAAGGCATACACTGAACTACAAGAAGAAAACACAAGATGTGTGCTGAATAATTCAGGATTCCTGTGGAAAAATAGTCCTAATGAGTCGATAAATTCTACCTCATAATGTTTATACACAGAAGCAACCTTAATTCTGGCTTTACCTACAAGTTTAATAATTTCCAAAAGGGTAGCCATGTTATTCTAGTTCAGCAAAACAAACAAGGAGTCCTGTGGCACTTTTAAAGACTAACACATATATTTATCACATGAGCTTTCATTGGAGAAAATCCCACTTTGTCAGATGCTTTGAAGATGGGGAATTTACAGAATCAGAGGAAATTAAATGCAGGGAAGTGTATGACATGTTCCTTTAGCATATTTTTTGTGTGTGTAATATTATTCTATTATAGGCTGCGTAATTGAATGTTACTTATTATTTTCATTTGGTTTGATATGTCTTTGGGTTTTATGTGTGCCCAGTGCTTGATTCTCAAATTTTCTTTCTTTGTTTTTATAGGGACTTTACAGGGAGAGGAGGAAATTCACTTTCGAATAGTGTATCAAAATAGAGTTCCAACTTAATCATTTCACAAATTTAATTCTATAACCAAAAAACAGAATTGAGAGAATTCACACTTGCCTATATCTTTAGTTTATTTGAAGACAAGTGTGCTTGCATTTTATTTGCATATGTCCACCAATTACATGTATTTATATTGACATGCATGGATATTTAGGTCTACAAGTGCATTCAGACAAATGTGTTTCAAAATTTAGAGCAAAAATTAGAAATGGCTGTTACCAGAATTTAGAGCTAAGTTAGCTACTAGCCCATGAGGAAAGATTATTGCTGTTTGAGTTTCTGAACTAACCTATTCATAACTACAGACTCCTGTTGGCAGGGTTATTTGGCTTTTGATTTTTCAAGTCTCAGTTTGTTATGGCAGATTTATGTTTAGTGCTTCTCTGCTAGTCAAATCAAGGACATAACCCTGTTACATGTCAGAATTTAGTATTGAACTATAACATATACTAAAGATGTATTCATTTGTCCTATCCATCAGACCTTTAGTCTATATTTCACCTAACTCTACAGCAAAGGGAAAAAAGAGTCCATTGGAAGTTCTAACTTGCATAGTTTACCACTGAAATTTAAATTGTCACCTACACTGTAAGGAAGAGTGTCTTTATAAACTGCAGTAATGCGGTCCTTTCCATTTCTTGTTACAGAAGGTTTGTTTACTGAGGGATTTGCTGTTTAATTAAACAGTCTGTTATAACTGAAGAACCTTTTCTATTCAAAATCTGAACAGCTTTATGTTCTATTTTTTTGGTACAGTACAGTTAGATAAAAAGATGGTGCTGGGTGAATCTGCAGCTTGAATTCAGATTAATTATTAATCATTAATATAATAAACTACTGAAAATTTATAAACAGCAATAAAGCCATGTATTCCTAGAACGGTGTTATTTCTCAAGCTGTGAGGTTAGTCTCCTTGAGGAGGCTTTGATCTCTTTTAAAGGAGAGATTCCAAAAGAAGCAGGAAGAATGCGTATGTAAAATTCTTATTAAATATTATTGGAACAGTCTGAGTTTTCGCTGTCGTCAGTGGAAAAGTGAAAAACATCCTCAGGAACTTAATGAATGGGTATTTTTGTTGAGTGGTTCAAAGGAAAAAACAAGTCTAGTGCTGTTGACATTGGATATAAGAAATCAAAATAAATAAAAGTAAATGTATTTTGGGTGCCAAAAATAAAAAAACAAAAGGCAGATCATGTTTACAGAATGACAGAGTTTACAGTCCTATTGAACTGTCTTGTCTCTATTTTTTAAACTCAAGGTAGCGGATAAGGGCCAAGGTTAAAAATTCACATTTTAGTTAATTTCTTGGTCTCCTGTGCTTTGGTGCAAAACCAACGATGCAATCTCCAAGCAACCTATCTTACTCTTTAGATGTAAAAGGTATTTCTTTACAATCCACTTTCTTTCTAGAGTTGTGTATGTGTTCGGTCCACCAGTGAAAGAATCTCCTACGGACGTAACACCCACTTTCCTGACAACAGGAGTCCTCAGCACTTTACGCCAAGCTGATTTTGAGGCTCATAATATTCTCAGGGAGTCTGGTAAGTGTTTGGCCTGGGTATATTAGCTTGTGCTTGTCCTAAAATGCTTGTAATTCCTAAATCTATATATAGTTATAGATATAATGTCCAAGAATTGTGCTGTGTATCTTAAAAAATATATTTTTAATGTGGTAGCAGATTTATTTTAATCTGGAGTTAAATGGCATGCATCACTAGATGTTGTGCAAATAGAGTGAAATTTAGAGTCTTTAACAGTATTATTTTACAGAAATCACACCAGAAAGTAATTTTTGACACTACATAATGCTTGATTATGAAATTATCCTTTGATAATTTTCCTTCTCCAGCACTTTCCATTCCTCTATGGAATTGCCTGTATGAATCACGATATTGTGAAATTACAGATGATAATCTTACCCTTTTCACTTGTAGTGATCTTCATTCCTTATCCAGTCATTGTGTTTGAGAGACCATTTAAAATATTAAACCATGGGAACCTCTGAATAAATTCAGCGAGACCTATTGAGAGAATACAAAATGTTACTTGTTATCCAAAGTTTGAGAAATTTCTTCAATCTGATGAGTGAACAATAGTTTTTCCTACATTGGTCTTCTTTGAGGGCTTGAGAAGTGGCAAATTATTATGATATGATGGCTCAATAGTGAAGATAACTCCTAAAGGGACTTTCAAATAGAAGACTTCTAAAGAAATTTTTAAGTGATGATTATATATAGACAGGAATCATCAGTGTTTACCTGGAGTAAATGAATTGTGCAAAGTGGTGATTTGATCAGGGACAATGATTGCCTAAATGGGAAGAAGAGATGCATATATATATATATATATATATATATATATATATATATATATATATAGGTCTCTCTTTAATTTAGCACAGAAAGGCATTACAAGACGCTTTAGCTGCTAGTTGAAACTGGAAGTAAGGTGTACATCTGTAACCAATGGAACCCCTTACCAAAAGAGGAAGTGGCTTCTCAGCTATTCAGGATTGGGTGTCTTGCTAAAAGAGAGATCTCCTGTTCATTCACAAATTTCTAAGGTTATTGTAGGCATTACTAGTGGAATTCTATGGCCTGTGTTACGCAGGTCAAACTCTCTAAGGTCCCTCTGGTCATAGGATTTATGAATCCCAATAAAAGAATGGAGAGCTTAAGTTTTTTACATCTGTCTGTAATTCTATCTCCCTGCCAGTGCAGAATTGATTCCTACTCTTTATTTTTAGTGTTTTATTCAGTCTAGTCCTATATGTTGTTCTCTGAGTGATGGTCCCTGTTTGTATTTCACTGTGGGTACACATGTGCTCCATGCAAGAATAGATTGAACAGAAGAATTTTGCTTGCAGTTTCTTTTAGTCCATGCCTGTGCTCATCACCTTGTGCTCCAGACTGAGGATATAAGGCGTGGTGCAGACCAGCAGCGTCCCCTGCTCCTTTCTACTACCTCCTGCTCTTAGATGGAACCCTTCAGTTTCCACAATTAGTCTTTTAGTGTTTACCTGTAACTAATATAAATACATCTGATATATTTAAATAGCTTTCAGTGTCATATCCCTTCTTTTCTGATGCTAAATAATAGGAGAAAGTGATGTGCTTGGATAATATCCCCCACATGCACAAGATGCACTGAAAGTCAGCTATTTGTATAAATGAATTCTGCATTCTGTATCTAGTATGTAAAACAGGCCTCTGCTTATGACTTATAAGACAATATTTATAGTTTAAATCTACAAACCACACCGTGGAAGTGTGATCACAATTTTCCAATGTGATTCTTTATGGGGGAAGGCGGTGACATGATCCTCTGAGGCGGTCCCAAAACTATAGCTCGAAAATTCGCTCTGCATGCTGTTGTCTGTCTACGGTATGAAAATAATGCAAAGCTGTATTCCATCACATGCACATCTTATTCATATGGCATAATTTTGGAGAAAAATATTCTCTTTAGGACAACTTTGTTAATATGAAGCTTTTATCACCGGTTTGCTTAAGGTTATGCTGGAAAAATCAGCCAGATGCCAGTAATTTTGACACCGTTGCATTTTGACCGTGACCCCCTACAGAAACAACCGTCCTGTCAGAGATCTGTGGTTATTCGAACCTTTATCACTAGTGACTTCATGACAGGCATTGCAGCAACTCCTGGCAATGAGATCCCAGAAGAGGTAATCATTCCTTTCTAAAACTGATTGATTTATTTTTCCTTCTTGGTGTGACCTTGTAACCCAAGATTTTCATATTGTCTGGTTTTGGGGATGATTTATAACTTAAAACTTTAAAATCACTTTTTAAAATGTTATGTAATACTTGACTTCTGTGTACTATTTTGACTTGTCAGTGTACTCTGTTTAGAAGGAAAGAATAAATATGTATGCTTATAAATTTTTTGGCTTGGGTCAAGGAAGTCTTGTGTGATAGATATAAAAACATAGATGATTTAGTATATTATGTTTACATTTTAACTATTCTGGTGTACACATGTAGGATCTTCATTTTAACTGGGAATTTAATTTTCTAATTTAACATCTTAAATGTATGTTTTGTGCTATAAAGCTTTAAATTGTCTCATAATATTGAATTGTAACAAAATAGCATTGACTGTGTAGAAGAAATGTACATTTATGGAAGTAGCCGCAGTTAAAATTCCAGCAATATTGTGTTGTGGCATTTGTATATTAATGTACTGTACACAAGAATAGGATACTTGGAACAAAATATATAATTATACTGTCAGAGCACCTCACGCTGTGGAAAATTGGCAAGTTTTCTTTGTTTGCAAGGAAAGTGACTTTTTCTTATTGGATCAACACATTTTTATTCAATACTCACTTTGGGGCACTCCTGCTGACACTAATTAAATTTGGACACTGGACGGCAGAAGGCTGTCAATGGAGAATGTTTTTCTCTGGAACAATCTTTCTCTGATGTTCCTAGATTTCATTTGCTTATCTCCAGGGCATGATTTAAAATTCAGATTTTTTTTACTCAGGCTGTTGCTTTTGTGTGAGTGGAGGTCATGTTGAGGAGTACAATTTTATACTGTGCCAAATTGTTTGAAATGATTGGCCATAGTGTTTTACGAGGCACCAAAATGTGGTCTGTTTGCATCAATTTAAAAACATTAAAGAAGTTTATTTTGTCAAGTGAAATGCCTTAGTATTTGGCTCCCACTTTTTTATTGGCATTCTAATTGTAACAGGGAGGTCAGTAAACATAAGGGTTTTGTGTTTTTGTTTGGGTTTTATTTCTGTTTTTTTTTTTTTTCTTTTTGGTGCCAATGTAGTACTAGTTGTTGAAGCCTTCTGATTGCCTTTAAACTACCCGAGTAAAGAACTTAAAAAAAAAAAAAAAAAAGTCCATTTTTCTAGGATTTGGTTTTTCCAAAGTAAATAGTGTCACAAGTGCTTGTTTCCTTTTAATCATAGGTTGTACTGAAGATGGTGACAGAGATTAAGAAGATTCCTGGCATTTCTCGGGTGATGTATGACTTGACATCAAAGCCACCAGGGACTACTGAGTGGGAGTAACTAACTATTTTTTCTATTAAAGTACTGTGTGCAGTTTAAATTATATCAGAAACCATTCCCAGTGTTGACATGCAGTACTGTGAAAAGAGTGACTGGAGCTGCTACGTAACATCTGATTCCTCTCCTGGAGCATAAATCTGCAGTTAAGAGCTATGTTGGGGATAACCGTAAGTGGGGCTGAGGATTTGTACGGGTAAATAATCATCCAGCTTTGCCTGTGCGCAGACGGATTCATATTGCTTTTGCCTTTTGTCTTACTGATTCTTCATGCGTTTTATTGTTACTGTCATTTCAACGTCTCTGTTTTTGTACACTGTGTAAAAAGAGACAGTTTCTTTACTTTTACCAAAATCATTGTTACAGCCTAAAAATGTAAAATGATTTATTAATGTGACCAACTGCTTTTGAACAGATTTATTATAAATAAATATTTTGCCAAATGGAGTAGAGGGTACTGGTGACTTGTGGAATTAATGTGTATCTGTTTGCTGTGTACTGTTAAGCCTGTTCTATATTGTTGGAAGTATTAGCCCATGGCAATAACATTGAGTTCTGAAAGATTGACGCTAAAATAATATGAAATGTCCTTCCATCTTCCTTTCTTTGCTCACTCCCTCTTGAATCACTTTCTCTTGACAGATAGAATACGTACATGGACAACAAACACATACATCTTAGACTTCTCATCAAGATTCAGTATGCATTTAATGATGTTTGGTACAATATGTATATATACAATGAAATACAGACACCAGTAAAATATAAGGCAGTATACACTCTGAGGACTCTGTTGCAATGGGAACAGTGGGAGTGAAGTTTGGGCAGTTCGTTGCATCAAAACCACCAGTTCTAGGTAGTGCGACCTACTTCAGTTTTTCTCTTTGTAGACTCCTATACAACAATCCGTCCCCCCTCCCACTGCCTGTCCCTGAACTTTTGTTTATGCTTTGTAAGAGTTGACTTCACAAGTGGAGTATTTGTATGTGTTGTACTGAATTTGATTTAACATTGTTATGCTCTTCGAGTATTGAGCTGTCATCAGAGGTGACTTAGCCCATCAGAATACAGATTACTTCAGTCATTTGTATACTGCTGTTTACCATTTAAGCAAGGAATAACTCACAAGAAGGGATATGGTCTTATTGGACCACCATGTTTCTCTAGGATGTTGAGGCCAAAGGCCAAATTTCCAACCACCTAAGAAGTTTGGGAATCTCAGATAACTGCAGTCCTTGAAGTGTTATTCTTGCAGCAGCGAAAGGTTCTGACCTGAGCAGCCTTACTAGATAATTGCACAGTTGGAACCTTAATTATGTACCCAGATTCAATCTTTTAATTATGTCCATTTTTGAAACTGTTGTATTTTATTCAGTTGTGAAATTACCTTATTTTATAGGTTTTTGGCTATATCTGTTAAATGTATTTTATAAAGTGGGATAATTCAGAACTGTCTCTGATCACTTATTTCCGATTATATAGGTTTTTGAACTGGAATAATGGCTGATAAACATTTATTGTAACAAGTAGATCACCTTTTGATTTCACATTTTCCATTTTTAGTACTATTGCATAAACTTACACTGTAAAAGTTCAGTTTATTTAGTCACTTTTTCATAATACTTTTACCAATGCCACTTGTGATGGGGTGGGATATTGTACTAAAGCATCTTCCTGCTTTTTTAAAAGTTTCATGAACATCTGGTAGTGTAGACATGTTACTGGCAAGGAGGCAGAAGGCTTTAGTGGTGAGAGCACATGACCAGAAGTCAGGAGACTTGTTTCCAATCCCAGCTGTCCTGTTAGCATGCTTTGACACCTAGAAGAAGTTGTGTAAACTTAACCGCTATGTGCCTCAGTTATCTCATCTGTAAAATGGGGATAATAAATAACCTACCCATCCTTCTAGAGTTATATGAGCTCTTTGGATGAAAATTGCTATGTAAGTGAATTATTGCTATTGCATATAATGCAGTGTTGTTATTGGACTATGAACTGTAAAAACTTTCAATTAGAGTAACTTTAATGACCAAAAGGTAACAAGTATCCATTGGGATAGAAGAATAGTCCATCTTTCGGTTCTATTGAAAGCAGCCATATTAAATCCTCTTCCATCATTCAGTTTGAACAAAAGTCCCAGATGAGATTATGGCCTTAAAACTATATTTTTAATTTTTGTCATAACTGAACTGAAGAAAGCTATTTTCATGAATGTAGAGTTATACAATACACAAAGCAAGGCAATTCCATTTCTGTAAGCTGTAAAGATACGTCATATTCTGTAAATTCTAGCTACATAGCCTTTGTCACTCATTGTAGATAAACTTGCTGTTATAACTGCTGTCACCAGTTCTGCAAATGCTCTCCTAAATTAGAGCTTGAGAGCAAATAGATGGGAGAGGAAAGAAGCACTAAAGCTTGTTACTGAAATTGAAGAACATGTCATTAACTCTTAGAATTCTGGTGTTTTTCTGACTCTTCTTCTAAGACATTTATTTAGTTGGCATCTGTGTTAAATATGGAGTATATAGTCTGATAGTTATGATGTAACTCAAAAGGAGATACAATATAGAGTCCGTCCATACCAGCCAAATGGTTAAATACTGTGTACCCCATTGACTCCATTAAGAGTTTTGACATACTTTCAGGCAGAATATTTTTCATAGTTGGTGCATGTCAGATATGTAAGTCAAATTGTCATAGGAGTTGCATCTTAACTATGGGTATCATGTATACACATAAGTATGGTATGTGTATTGAAGTTTGATGTACACATTTCCATCTTGTCTGATCTGCAACATAGTACGTTGCTTTCAGGTCTCTATTCATAAAGTTGAGCTTCATATACCCCATATTTTTAGGGACATCTTTTTTTACTAGAAAAAAATGAATATTAGAATATATTTAGGATATATAAAATATTGCATTATAGGCAGAATGTCTTATTTCAATATGATTCCTAGATCTTAAAATATCACCCACCCCTTTTGTTCAATACCCATATTGTACAATTGAGAAGTGTTGGATTATTCGTATTGAGGTTGACATCAATTGCCATCCTAGCAGTTCTTGACCACATTTTATGAAGTCAACATTTGTAACACAGCCAGATGCGACGGGAAGATAACACATTTTTACATTGGGTCATAAGTAAATTTAGCATATCGCTTAATAAAGACAAAGTGTAGCTAAAGTGTAGCTGCCCTGTACAACTTGTTCACCTCTGGTCTTCAGTGAGACATGTCAACATTTTAAATGGAATTTGTATGAGGGGTGTATTTCCCATCAGTCTCAATTTTTTAAAACATTTTTCTGCTTGTGAAATGGTATCAAGTACTGTGAGCCTTAATTTTTATCCACAAATAAAAAACAACAAAACAGTATGTTACTTGTTTGAGTATTTGTGTGATTAATTGCGGTGGGGGAGAAGGGCTTTAAAGCAGGAATTGCATTTGAGTGGATGGTCTATTTTGGAGCCACAGTGAGAGAAGAGCAAAACAAGATAAAATCACTGTGTCCGTGTCCTGAATCACTTTCTGAAAAAACATCTAGGAGCAAGGAAGCGCATCTATAAGGCCATGCCCTGCTTCCCATAACAATAGAGTGTGAGATGCATTTAAAGCAGTCCTACTGATGATTGTACCTAACTCCTAAGAGCAGTGGGAGGATGGATGTGGTGTACAAAGAGGAGAATAGATGTGTCCTAACCTGACAGTGAAATGAGGTTTGAATTTAATCTTGACTTTATTGTGATTGGTAATATTACTTCTCATGTGAAATTCCTTCAAAGAATAGTATTTAATTCATACTTGTTTAAAAAACAAACTGTACCTGATGGACCCATGCTGTTTTATGAATCCCCAAATGCTATTTCTCTTCTATGACTATGTCTACAATAGTGATCAGCCTATGCACGTCCTAATTTGCAAATTCAGTACCGCATATAAATTGTCCCTTTAAAAAAAAAAAAGGGTGGGGTAACTGAATGCTTTTGCTCACAAGACACAGTTCCACATGCAATCTTAAGTGCTTGCTGTCAGCAACAACAGCACAAATGAACATGGAACGATTAGTCATTTATCTCACTTCTGAGTGAATTAGGTATTTTCTTAAAGCATAACAGCTGTAAAACTGCCCTTGAAATATGTTTTAATAGTTGAGCATATATGACAGAAAATATCAATATCGAGCGTTCAATCTCAAGTGTCACAGTCCATTTGGATGCATTGCTGATACTCCTGAGTACTACCTTAAAGAAAGGAAGCAAAGAGAGTCCTGCCAGAATTTGAATCTGTACTTCTAGGGGTGCGGACAGTCTGTTCACTGCAATAGACGAAAATGATCATGTCCTAAGGAGATTAAAACCTAACTGATTCCTTCAGGATTCCTTACTAATATTCCTGTGTATTACACAATACTCACATGCCTGTTTCTAAATTGTTCATTTTATTACTGCAATGGCTACATGAAAAAACAGCAGCGTTCTCTGCAAACTGACCCTTTCCCTTATTCTTTGATAGTGGAAATAGTGTAGCCTAAAGAATAACCAAACGATCTATTAAATTTGACATCAAAGGAGAATAGTAGAGTTAGGGTAAGCACAGCTGACAGATACACATTGAGAGAGATTTTATGTTTTTCCTCTTTAAACAACTTCTGTGTGAATCCTTCAAAAGATCGTTTTCTTTTAAAATAAACCAACCCAACACGCCAGTCAGTCCTAGTTAGTATAGTTGTAGATTGGGTTAAACCTTGTTAAAAATGTTGGGTGTGACTTCTACCAGTTATTTAAAATAGCTGTAAGAGACAAGTAAGCAGCCTCTGCTTAAGACAAAGGATATGAGAGCCCATCCAGGAACTTGCACCCGATGGACAGAGGGCTATTGCTCGGCATTGTTTGGCTAAGAGTGTGTGTGAATGAAAAGCAGAAAAGGAGATGTGGCCTGAACAAGGAGCTGGTGGTACACCGTCAGAAAAAGTCTAGAAAGCAAGGTCATGGTGGTTGCTGACTGAGAGTTTCTTTGCTCACAGTACCATCTCTTCCCGTTTGGTTTCTCCTGTATTCAGTGAAACAGGATTCTTCTTCGAGTAGTGTCCTTGCAGGTGCTCCACTCCAGGCATTGGTGCATCCTCGGATCCTTGGTTGGAGATTTTGTCAGCAGTGTCCATTTGGGTTGTGCATGCACTGTCCTCATCTCATGGCACATTGGCACCCTATTTGGTGCACATGACCTGACCCCCTCAGTTCCTTCTCAGTCTTTTTTGGTCTGAAATGAAGACCTCAGCAGCTCTTTGTATCCTGTTTGAGAAATCTTTAATAATCTCTTCCCCCCCCACCATAAAGTTAGTCAGTTTACCTGTAGTTTATATTAGTTTACCTTAATTCCCTCAGACTTATAGTTGATAGAAATATTATGGTGTGCTCTCCTGGCTTCAAAAAGTGTGCTTCATGCAGTAATGTTATGCTGGCTTCAGACGGGCACTTCATCAGATGCCTCGGTGAAGGGCATTTCACCCAGAAACGCATCCACTGCAATCTTGAAGTCTAGAGCCTTGACAAGGAGGACTTTCACTGCTCCACTAAAGAGCTGAGAGATGAAACAAAACAACCCTGATCTGAGATGGCCCTATGAAAAGTAATGGTCCACAAAATGGCGGTAATCACTACAACATTGGCATGGACACAGACCTTGGCGCTGACAAGCGGCATGGCACCAGCACATACTGATTTGCCAGCCCTCAGCACCAATTATACCTGTGGTGCCTATGGCACCAATAGCAATTGAGACACCGATGTCGCCGAGAATATTCACGGTGCCGGTAAATATGTCTGCACCGAGAAATGTTTCATAGCAGACTTCAGCTCCAACATTAATGACGAAACTGATGACGCCAGCCCCACGAAAGCCTACTGAAAAATGCAGGCACCATGAGAAGGAGAACTAATTCTTAACATCCTCCCCACTATCTCCACTATATGGGACTGACACCTGCCTAATGCAATTCAGTCAGGAGTAGCACATTTCTCCTATTTCCTTCTCGAGTGATGAGGAGTCTGATGGTGAACATGCTATCGTCCCCCTCCCCCTACAATCATCATTTAGGGAGCACCCTACTAAACACCATCTACATTCTAGGCAACCATCATATCAATGGTTTGGACTGTCACGGCTTACACCACCAGTCTCATAATGCATGCACTGGCCTGGATGGGACACCTAGTCTACTTATTCAACATCGCACAGCAGACCATCAACCGCCTAGAGATCTAGGAAAGCTCATCTAATATGCTTACTCTACCAAGACCCAAACCGACTGATCCTACAGAGGAACAGGATGAGAATGTAGAGCAAGAAATAACTCCACCTGCACAAAACTCATCCTCTTCAGCCACTAAGGCAAGAGTTCCTCCTCCTCCTGCAACTGCAGATGACTTCAAGGAGCTACAGGAACTGTTTAAGGGTGTGGATGATAGCCTAGGGTGCATCTACACTTACAAATTAAGTCGACTGAAGCTTGATTAAGTCAACTTAATTTACTCTGCGTCCACACTGGCATTTCCTTAAGTTGATTTAAGCAGCTGCTTAAGTCGACTTAAGGAAAATTTAAGTCGACTTTATTAAACCTCGTTTTAAGTTGACTTTGCTGGCTAAGTCGACTTTAGAAAGTCGACTTAGCCAGTGTGGACGTGGAGTAGCCCTAAGTCGACTTTAAGTTGACTTGGGTGCTTTAGGGCTTCCCCACTGCCCTCCCTGCCAGGGTGGCTGGCACAGCCACAGCCTGGCATGCCCCCCACAGGGCAGGACAGAGCCTTGCCCACCCTGCTGCTGTGCCCTGCCAGGGTCCCTGTCAGGCTCAGCCCCCATTGGTAATGCCAAGAAAGAGCAAACAATCTTTAAAAGGGAGGACACCGCCCAACAACCTTCAAACAGGAATTCTGGTAATATGGGAAAAACCCTCCATCATGATCACCATGGACACATCACTAATTGGATGGGAAGCACATTTAGAAGAACACACTGTTCAAGGAAAATGGTCAATATGGGAAACAAAATCACATATAAATCTACTGGAGTTCCATCCGCAGTGCCTGTCTGTCTACATTTTCTACCTTCCAAAGCAGGAAAAATTGCTAAAAAGATTATGATGGACAACACTGTGCGTATGTTTTACATTACTTGGCAAGAAGGGGCAAGATCCAGCTCCCTATGCTCAGAAGCGATAAGGCTATGGAATTGGTGCCTATGCCACAAGATGCATATTTCAGCAGCATACTTACCTGGTATTCAGAATGCCACCGGAAACAATCTGAGCAGAAAATTCATCATCAATCATGAGTGGGAATTACACAACAAAGTCCTGGAAAACATATTTCAAGAATGGGATTACCCCACAATTGATCTATTTGCAACAACAATGAACCACAAGCACCATTACTTCTGCCCAAGAGCAGGCCTGGGCAAAGGCTCCGTGGGAGACACATTCCTTATCAAAAGGAATTCAGGTCTCCTTTATGCATTCCCGCCATCCCCATAATATCCAAAATTATACACAAAATACACAAAGCCAAAGCCAAGGTGATAATGATAGCATCGGCGTGGCCCAGACAAATGTGGTTTACTTATCTAACACAAATGTCGATTTGCACACCAATCTCTCTCCCACTATTCGACAATCTCCTCTCCCAGGACAAAGGATGCATCATCCATCCCCATCTGAAGGAATTACATTTCAGAGCATGGCTCCTAACTGGCTCCAGCAAACTGAATTACTGTTTACAATCAGTAAAGCATATTTTACTGAATAACAGAAAACCTGCCATAAGGAAAACTTACCTTCAAAAATGGTGTAGATTTTCCTTACAGATCAACACGATAGTAGCACCAATCCCCATAATACTGGACTATCTCCTGGAAATAAAAAAATCAGGATTATCAATTAATTTATTTAAAGCACACTTAGCTGCTATTATCACCTTTCATGATTGCATAGAGGATCACCACACTCTTTGTACACCCAACTGAAATGTTTCATGACTGGTATACAAAACGTGTGCCAAGACATATGTCCACTCTAGCAGTATCCACACATGACCCACCTGTAGGGTGCCTCCTGGTGATGCTTCTGGGGATTGTTGCTCAAGTGGTCCTCCTGGTGGCAGTCCGTGGTCTGCCTCTCCACGCTGGACTCACTCTTTGAGTCCTCTTCTGGGACCTCAGCCCTCTGGCCAAGTCCCTTCAGTCCACCCCTTCTGGGTCTTCCAAGCCCACTTTGCGGCAGTGGCCAGGCCTAGTCCTCTGACCACTTAAGTGTGGTCTAATCTAGCTCTCCTCTGTTCCAGCCCACTAAGTTAAAAGAGTGAATGGGCCAGCAAGCCTGTACCGCTCCTGGCACCCGTGCTGCTCCTCGCATGCAGAGGGAGTAGGGAGGGATCTGGGCCCACCCCTTCTCCAGGCCCTGGCCTAGGGACCCTATGCACCTCTAGTGAGGCCTTCTCCCTCCCTCCCTCCAGTCCTCCACCATGGTCAGAATCAACTCCCTGAGCCACTTTCCCCACGCTGATTGGTTGGAGACCATTGTGCAATTACATAGGGTTTCTTTTCACAAGCATACATTTTTAATTAGATGGACAAGAAGAGTTAGTGGCATTGAAAGCACAGATACAAAGAAACCGATGTAAAAAAGACTAAATGGGATTCTGGAGAGCAGCTGCAAGTCTAAACTATTTTTGTGGCTTTTTAGCTCAAGATTGGTTCAAGAGTGTTTTAGGATTTGCAACTGGAAATTACTCTTAATTTAATTTCCCCTGGATCACATGTCTCACTGCAGAAGAAGAATTCAGACAAAGTACTTTTATTGTCATGAGGATAGCCACTTCCTCATAAGCATATTATATACTTAGTGATGTTTTAAGGTATATAAAATCTAATTCATGGGGAGAGGATTTAATTACTATTTCTGATTCTGTAGTTGTTTAATGCATAAGGCAGATGATGTAGTTTGTACAGTAATAGAACTGCCTCTCAAAAAATAAATATCTGAATAATTTGAACTATTTGGTGGGGCTTTGTACAAGTATTTTCCTTTCTAAGTTTGCTTGCACTGCTTTTCAAAGCTTTACTTGATGATATAAAAGGGGTACTTCCAACTTACCATCCTTAGGGTTCAGAAAATTCCTTCGGATGCAGCATAAAATGAGTTAAACCAGGAATTTCAAAAATTAGGCTGAAATTCCATTGCAATCTTGGCATTCAGTGCTGCTTAAGTATTAGCTACAGCCTACAATACAACTTGTACTACAGTAAAGCCTAGAGACCCCACTGTGCTAGGTGCTGTACAGATAGGTAGGAAAAGCCAGCTCTGCTCTGAAGCGCTTACAATCTTAGTTAAAGATAAGACACTCTGGGTGCGTCTACACTTGTAAATTAAGTCGACTTAAGCTTGCACTTAAGCAGCTGCTTAAGTCAACTTAAGGAAAAATTAAGTCAACTTTGTAAAACCTAGTTTAAAGTCGACTTTGCTGGCTAAGTCGACTTTAGAAAGTCGACTTAGCCAGTGTAGACGTGGAGTAGCCCTAAGTCGACTTTAAGTTGATTTAGGGGACTCCAGGGCTTCCCCACTGCCCTCCGTGCCAGGGTGGCTGGCACAGCCACAGCCTGATGTGGCCCCCCCAAAGGGCAGGGCAGAGCCCTGCCCACCCTGCCCCTATGCCCTGCCAGGGTCACTGTCTCCCTTTGCCCCATTGTCCCCAGGTACCCCCCTGGCACTTGACACAAACATGATCAGAGAGTTGCAAATATTCTAATATACCTATGTGGAAAAAGTGCCCTAAAAGAAATGTGTCCAGCCACCTGAAGGAAGGATAGGATGCACATTGATCTTTAACTCTAGTTTAATGAATTGTAACTGAAATAGTTCTTAGTACAGTGTACTGCTCCTTTCTGGAAGAATCAGCTGGGTATGGACGAGTTTGAAATTAAACAATAAACATTCAGTTGTTTAAAGACAACAGTCAGAACCCCATAGGCACCAAGATATTAAGGTGACTGGTGCTCTGAGGCAGACAGACTGCACAAAGTTGCCAAGTAACTGCAGAATGACAAACAGCATGGTTCTGAATAAAATATGTATCCTTTTGCTAAACCACATCACAATTGTGCATAACCTTGGCACATCAGGGGCTTTTGATTTCATCTAAAGCCTTCATATTTAAGAGAGAAGATATTTTTATAGGAAAGATGTTTTTTTCCTCTCAATCAGACTAATCATTTTCTGAATGTATCTCTTCCATTTAAGCCCACTCCATTAATGTGTTGCAAAATAAACTGTGTATATTAAAAGCTGCAATTTCTTTGGATAGTGTAAAACTGGCAGATTTTGTTTTTTGATCAAACAGCATTCTGAAAGCACTGAAGTTTAATTGGACTCTCACTCTTCCTGTGTCCTATGCTATGGTTTGTCCAACAAGAGGATCGACAGTTAGGGTTATAAGAAGATATTCTTGGCATTGTCAAGAAGGTATGTGTCTGCCAGTTCAGAAAAATGTATAAAGTGTATCAATAATTCCCACGATTGCTAGGAAATCACTGGTGTCTCAGGCTATGTACACACTACCATTTTTAACGCGCAATAATCCTCTTCCGCATTAATTCTCCCGTGGCTGTTGTTGCGCGAGATCGCGTACACACTATGCTTGCTCTAACGGAACAAAGCCCCCCCCCTTCTGAGCGCAGTCCTCCAGGAAAGCGAAGGGGATTGTGGGTACGTATCCCAGAGTCCCCAGTATCATCTCCCGTGGTGCATTCCGCTACTGACGCTACCCAGCGGTTGCCAATAGCAACGAGCGCGAATTTCAAATTGAAGCAACCTTCTTCTCGGCACTGCCTTTTCAGAATCGACATGGATTCAGCTGTGATCTTGAATGCTGCCTTCAGCATTGTGAACACAGCCCAGATTCTGTTGCGGTTTGCCTTTGGCTATGATTCGGAGCATGACACGGATGACTCGGTCTCGGATGATGACAGCATTGAAAACCAAACGGACATTCTGATCAGTTTCGCGGACCAGCAACACAGCCTGAACCGCCGTGTTTGGTCCCGGCAGACGAGCACAGACTGGTGGGAACGAATCGTCCTTCAGCTGTGGGATGATGATCAGTGGCAACAGAACTTTAGAATGCGGAAAGCCACATTTATGGAGCTATGCCAGGAGCTTGCCCCTGCCCTTCGATGCAAGGACACGAGGATGAGACCCGCCATGACCGTGGAGAAGCGTGTGGCTATCGCACTTTGGAAACTGGCGACTCCAGACTGCTACCGCTCGGTCGCAAACCAGTTTGGGGTTGGACGCTCGACCGTTGGAGTGGCACTGTCACAAGTATGCAGAGCCATCAACCGTATTCTGCTCAGGAGGATGGTGACCCCGGGAAACGTGAGGGAGATCATCGCAGGATTTAATGAGTTGGGCTTCCCGAACTGTGGGGGTGCAATAGATGGGACTCACATCCCTATTCTCGCTCCCGACCACCTTGCCTCTGAATACATCAACAGGAAAGGATACTTTTCGATGGTTCTACAGGCACTGGTGGACCACCGTGGTCGCTTTATGGACATTAATGCTGGCTGGTCTGGAAAGGTGCACGATGCACGCATCTTTAGAAACTCTGGACTATTCAGAAGGCTACATGCTGGCACATTTTTTCCAGACGAGAAAATAATTGTGGGCGGTGTAGAGATGCCAGTGGTGATACTTGGGGACCCCGCCTACCCACTGATGCCATGGCTCATGAAGCCGTACACCGGGAAGTTGGATCCTGACAAGGAGCGTTTCAATTACCGGTTAAGTAGATGCAGAATGGTTGTGGAGTGTGCCTTTGGCCGTTTAAAAGCGCGCTGGAGAGCGCTGTATGGCAGGCTAGATCTCCACGAGGACAGGATCCCATTAGTTATTTCGGCTTGCTGTGTTCTTCACAATATATGTGAAAGCCGGGGGGAGAGATTCAGGAACTCTTGGACCACTGAGGCACAACGTCTGGAAAATGCCTACCAGCAACCAGACACGAGGGGTATCCGGGGGGCGCAGCTAAGGGCAGTTCGCATAAGGGATGCGTTAAAAACCCATTTTAGTACTGTTGGTTAAAATTGTACCTTTGAATATAGTTACTAACCATTTCCTATATGTTTCAACTGTTAAAAATTAAGCTTTAGAAATTTTGTGTTTTTCCCCTGTAAACATTCATTGAATCAAAAACCGTTAATGTTAAATTAATGAAACAAATAAAGAAAGTCTGATTAAGTTTAACAAGGATTCAACTTTATTTAATTAACATTGATCAAAACTCGGGTTTGAGGGGAGTAGGGACTAAAGGTGGGTGTAGGTGCGGGACTCAACTACATATGTTGGGGGAGGGGTTCTGTTAGGGTTACACCATGGATGTCCATGGTGGTCTAAAAAACTGTCTGGGGGGGGAATGTGGCGTGGATGCACTGAAAGGCATATGAGGCTGATGATGGGGGGTGCGAGCCTGTAGCAGACCGACCATGGTCTTGAGGAGGTTGGTCTGCTCCTGCATGATGCCTATCAGGGCATCCTTCTGCTGCTCTCTCCTCGCACTGCTCTGTCTCCTGTCCTGCCTGCACTGCCTCCTCCATTGCCTTGTCTCCCTCGCAGAGGCCTCATGGAACTGCATGAGCTCCTGGAAGACGTCTTCCTTGCTCCTGCGAGGCCTCCGCCTTATCCTCCTCAGACGCTCAGCTGCAGCTGTAGACTGTCCACCGAAGGTCATTCCTGTTCAGATATGAAAAATGTAGAATGCCGCTATTGTTCTCGCCACGGTCAGGAGCAAATGATGTTGTTCTCCCCACACATTCCTTCAATACACAAGAGGGGACCTATGGGGGGGCGGTAACAGATTTCCCAAAGCTTGGTACGGGTTGCAGAGCTAGTACAACGGAGAGTTGACTATTGCCACACCAAGTTCTGATCCCGTGCCCGAGATGGCTGAAATAGAGGCAGATCTCACACTGCTTAGAGTGCCTCTGCAAGCGAGAATGCATCTCCTTCATGTTGCCGACTTCAAGCCGGGACCTTACGCTGCAGGACTGTGCGCAGCAATGTTGCCCGCAGGAGTGCTTGCGAGTCTGAAAGGAAGAGTGTCCCTGAATGGTGGAGTGCAAAGGAATGCTCTACCATGTAATTTGAAGAGAAGACTCTGGAAATATTTGGATGACGCGTTCAGTGAGTTGAAAGGGAACGACTACTTGGAAATCGAGGCATACATCGATGACGTTTTTAAGTAATGCTAGTAACACCTTTACAGTTCTGTAAGGAACAGAACTGAGGACACCGAAAACAAAAACCCCTTGCAAAAAAACCATGTCTACGCTGAGCTGTAGCACCTAGAATAGAGGACATTGCGAACGGGACTTACCAGAGCTGCCTTCTGATGATTCCTGGGTAGGCGTGGAGAAGGAATCAGTGGAGCTTGTTTCTGGCTGGGTGGAAAATAACTCCTGGCTCCCCGGGTCAGTGGCTCCGTTCTCTCCGTCCTCGTAGTCTTCTTCTTCTGATTCCTCGTCCACAATTGCCTCGTCGCCTTCTGCTTCCTTCTCTGTCTGGGGTGCAGTCTCCGAGGTGTCTACCGTGCAGTTCGGGGTGGTTGTGGGATCGCCGCCCAGGATCGCCTCCAGCTCCTTATAGTACTTGCACGTTGCTGGCGCGGAGCCAGAGCGCCGGTTAGCCTCTCTGGCTCTGTGAAATGTTATCCGCAGCTCCTTCACCTTTGCCCGGCACTGCAGGGTGTCTCGCTCGTACCCCTTTTCGGTCATGGCTTTGGATATTTGACCGAAAATGTCAAAATTCCTCCGGCTGCCACGTAACTGTGACTGCACGGCGGACTCTCCCCAGATGCCGATCAAGTCCATCACCTCTGCTGCTGTCCAGGCTGGAGCTCGTTTGCTGCGGCGCGACGACATTGCGAGCGAAGCACACAGAGGCAGCAGCACCGAACAGCGAGGCAGAAGGGAGAGTGGTGAATTCAAAAATTCGCGGGACAGAAGAGGAGGTCGGGAAAAATGACGTCACGACGATAGAGTACAGGCGGAAGTGCAGAAGGGATGGAATTTGAATTGTGGGCCATTTCCGTTATATTCACATTGCGCGATAAGCGTACACACACTGGCCATCGCGCAACAACTATTCCGCGTTAGCAGCAACCACGCTCGTTTAGGTGGTTTACATTTTGCGCAAAAAGAAGGGACTTAACGCGGAATAACTGTAAGTTGTGTGTGTACGCTCTGTTTGTTATTGCGCATTAAAGGGCTTTATCGCGCAATAACTTTGTAGTGTGTACAAGGCCTCAGTCATTGTTAGAGACATACATGTTTTAATATCTGAACCTATGCAGATGGAAACAACTTTTCTCAGTTCTCATGCTGCCTCCCCATATGACAGATATATGGAGATCAGAAACAGTGAGAAAATGAATTTACAAAGAAAGGCATGAATGAGAGATGAGGCATGAAAATACAAAATAAAAAAAGTTAAAATTGAAACTAATCCTTAGATCAATCTGAAATCATTTTTGTTCACGGAAACTTTGAAATGACTAAATCCTTTGTGAAACTGAATTTCCATTCTTCATACAGCTCTAATTTTCACATATTTAATCAATGAATAAATCTAGTGAAGAAATTAATTATTATTAAAGTTTTAGGAAGGAAACTGCTTAAAAATTTGTTTATAAAATATATTTATAGGTATTCATTCCTTTAAGTTTGAACAATTTTGTATAACTGGAAATGGTACATAATTTATTTCAAAATGTTGTTTAAATGATACTTTGCCATATTTGCTTAGCTGAACAATATCATGTTCTTGATTAAAAACATGCACCGATTGATTATTCTTGTGATGCATGGTTCAAGTATGACTATCACACAAGGGAACTCAGACACAAGCACTTTGTTGATAGTAATTTTCAGCATGCAGTCAGAAAGAAGAATGTTCTATTGCAGGATATTGCAGCTCTAAATGTGACATCCTGGCAGTGTAATAAGATGATACGCTTCTTAGGGAAAGTTACAAGAAGAAAATACCCCAAGAGCTGTAGTTGTTCCCTTTGAAGTCAACATAAACTTTGCTACAGAGAGAAGTTAGAATAGAACTGGGTTTAGGATTTGACACCTCCAAAGATTCTTGTACTGTAGAATCAGTCAACTTTAGAAAGATTTTAATCACTATGGGTGGGATTTGCAAAGGTGCCTAAGCAAGTTAGGTGCCCAACTCCACAGAAAATCAATAGGTTCCTCAAAGACATTCTGATGCCTAACTCTCATGGAAATCAATGGCCATGAGGTGTCTGAACACCTTTCAGCCACTTGGTATAGGGGACAAACTCAATTAGGTGCTTTTGAAAAATCGTATTCTGGGTCTTTTTAGTGCACATTAAAAACATTGTATTAGCAGCAACGTAATTGTTTTAACACAACTAAGTACTTTGGGCCTGACTTACTATAGTTTTATCTAAAGCACACCCAAATCAGTAGTAAATTTGGAGGAAGATGGCATTTGTTTGTGGATATATAATAGGACCAGAAGGGAGTTTTTTCCTTTGTAAATTACTATTTCAAATTATATCCTATGGGTCATATGTTGTGATAGTAGAAATAATACACTCAAAGATACATAAAGTGAAATCTCTTTTTTACTTGTTTTTTTTCCATTCTAGAGAGTTCTTGTATAAATGTACTCAGAATACAAATCTGTACTTTGTAAATATTTACATGGAAGCTGAATATTCATCATCATTTAAAAAAGTTGTTCCTTAGTGATTTTATCATAGAGGTAGCAGTAAGACAACTTCAGGCATGATTATTTTTAATGCCTTTGGAATTGTATTATCAATAATAATATTTTTATTGCAGAAGAATGTACTTTTACATTCTGGAGGAAAGAATGAAGCCACATATATTACCTACACACTTGTGCCATGTAAGTAACTTATTACAATGAAAATATTAAGTGATGTTAAATGTTAATAATTTAGAAGTAGATTGAATTTTTTTGCTCAAAGCTTTAAAACTTAAAAGTACATCTCTTAGGATTTTACCATCAAGTACGGTAGCTACGTGAATTAAGAGGCAGGAGCAGCAGTTTGTAAGTAATTAATAGCACAGAGCTATAAACACAATGCCGTGGCCACATGTGATCATTTAAGATACTTTTTTTTTTCTCCCAGAGGAAGGTGTGTTTGCCTGCCTCCTGTCCAGATTCCAGGGAGGAATGTAATTATACTGAAGTAAGTTTATAGTACAGACCTGGCCCTAGTAAAATGCTTTGGTGAAGCCCAGTTGAGTGAATTCAGTACATGAAAGATCCCTTGGAGAGCAAAATATTATGGTGCAGTACATACACTAGACTTGTTGTGCAAGGTATGTCTTCACTGATGGTGGCGAATTTGCCACTATCAGATTGATTCTTCAGAATTGATTGAGCAGAAGTAGAGACCCACTCAGTTGATCCGGAAATGGACTCAATAAATTCACCCCCAGAAAAAAAGCAATGCTGCTATGTAACTTGCGTATCTCCCATCAATTGCTGCCGAATTTCACGGTAAGTGCAGCCCAGGCTTAAGTCGGTTAAGGAAATACCAGGTAAAGGCTAGATTTAATAGAGTTAGAGGAAAGCACTAAACGATGCGATCAGTGCAGCTATAAGAACAAGCACACTGAAAACACTGCAGTTCTGGTATATGTGAGTCAGAAGAAACTGAACTCTCTCCTTGCACCCAAAACCAAGTGTCTGTAGCTGCTCTCTGCTGAAACAAGCCATATCAACTATTTCCTCATGCTCTGCACTAGCTGGCCACGTAACAAATACAGGGCTGAACGGGCTCTGAAGCACAGTCTGCGACTGAGGATTCATTCCCTCAGTTTGCTGCACTTCTGAAGCACCCTTGGAACAAAGCCCATTCACTCTCAGCTTTGGCTCAGTAGGGTAGTCATAGATTGTGAATTACTCAGGACAGGGTTTGTATTGTCTCCTTTGTACTGGGCCAAGCACACGGGTGATGAATAAGTAGCGGTAGGAGGAGTACAGGTAGGCTCTGATCAACCACTAGAGTGGTTCTAATGTTCCACCAGTAGAGCAAGCCTGTAGTGCACATATTTAACCCATTAGTCTGTATACTACACTAGCTCCTATTAAGGTTAGTTAGAGGTACCTTAGAGGAGCGCTCTTCTTCCTACCTCAACTTTCCAATATATATGGTAATCAGGTGGCTACATTGTCACAATGCTGACTAAATATTTATCCTCCAAATATTGACAAAACCAAAATTATTGCCGCATGTGGAACTGATGGTGCCATATATCTGTCTATGGGTCTGTGCTGCCTCTGAGACTTACTTAGATTTACCCACAGCACATTTCTCTTTTGAGCTGCCAAAGGATCCATTTACACCATTGGAGGACAAAGGAAAACTAAAAAAGAGACCCACACGGTAGAAAGCTAGCTTTCTATTCTAGGTTGAGTATCATGTTCTCCTGTATGAGCTGGGAAAGGAAGATGGACAACCGCTACTGGCTTTTCTTCCCAAGATAATGATGTACTTCTAGTATTATGTTGTCACGGCCCCAGGCATCTCTGTTTTCATTGATTTGAGTGCCTTTTCTATTTCTTCCCCAAAGAATGGTTGGAAGTTTTTGTCTTGGTAGAGCTGTGGAGATTGTTACATCGAAGCCAGTCTTTTCTGATTGACACCTCAAAAACTTTATCTTTGTCTGCTTTAGGAAGATTGGTCAGGTGTGTGGCAATATTGGTTGGAGAGACCATCTGTAACTGGTGGATTTTGTGCTGCACCGAACCTCCTGATTAATGTCCATGTTTTCCTGCTAGATCTTGATTTTCCTTGCTAAGAGTCCTTTTCCCAACATGCTCTTCGAGCTGCATTCTGGATCTCTAGGAAGTAGTTGGCTATTTCTGGATCACCAGATCTTTGTATTGTTTAAAGAAGAGTCTGCACATTCTTTATCCAGAATGGTCTATAGATATTTTGGCAGCCATGTGGAATGGATTTGAAGATTGTTTTGGTAAACCTTGAGTATGCTTGATCTATTGAGATGTTATGCAGGATACAGACTGTGCACTGGTCAATGAGCATAGTGTAATTGTTCTGATCAAGTGCATTGTGGTTGGGATTTCTCTCTTCCTCAGTAACATTTGTTAGGGGCCACTGCTGAAGTAACAATCCAAAATGGACCAAGAGGTTTGGGAAGTGGTGGTGTCTTGATTTTAAGAAAACTTTTTAGAAAAGATTTTAAATGTTTCTTGGAGTCTTCTGAAATGCACTCTTTTGTGCAGTCCTTTTTCTCCCTCTCCCCTCTTACCCCCGCAGTCATGTCCATTAATAAGAAAAGAGATGACATAGTGATTTGCACATCAGCTCTTACACACATCTACTCTTGGGAACCACAGATTCCCATCCTGGCATAAGTAACTGAGGCCATCATCCTTCTGAGGAAGTAAAACCAAATGCAATGCAGTTTTAAAGCGTGTCTTTTGGATAAAACCTTACAGACCGAGGTTCTGCATGGACTTTTGATACTCTTCAGGAAGGTGCTGTTGTACAGCTAGACTACTGTAGTCTAGCTGTACAACAGCACAATGGCACAGCCAGAATGCAAAGATTATTGGAATCTAAAGGGAAAAACCTACAAAAAACCTGGGAGCTGAAGCAGACCTGAAAGGAGCCGTTGGCATTCATTAAGGCTGCACCTTATAGTGCCTCTCCCCATGTTAAGTCCTGAATTGAAACATGCTGAGAGAGAGACAAGCAAGGAGTCCTTTGCATATAACAGATATAGGCAATAACTTTCCTGCTATGTCATTTATCCATTGGCCTATATTGACTTTCACCAGGAATTAAAGAATGCCAAAGATTCCCACAATAATTCATAAAGGTGAGAAGAGTGAAACTTCATTATTTAAATTCTGATAGCAATACACCTGGGGAAAAAAGAAAATCAAATACATGTAGGAAAGGGTAATGCAGTGAGATAATTTTGTTCTCCTGTTTACTAGCTGTCAATTCCAGCCACTAGAGCAGACTGCCAATCACCAGGTCCTCTTAGTGACTGGAGTTAATGAGTGTATGGCCTACAGTTTACGGCATCTGGGACTCATATCAGGACCCTCCAGAGGACCTGTGGACCATCAGGGACAAAAGCAGCTGTGGTAAGCTTGGCTCAGATGGAAACGCAATACCCAGAAATATTTATAGTTTAGTTTCTTTGCATTCATTTGTTTTTAGCATGTCTTTTCTTTGATTTTTTAAAAAATTAGCTTTAGTATAATACCGTCTTTTGCCATCAGGGTTCAAAGGCAGCCAGCATCTTGTGCCAAATGTGCTCTTCAAAATTAGAGATAGGACCAAACTGAAGCTCTGTATTCAAACACCTTTGACATGGAGGGTATTCAGAATCAAAACTTATGCCTGGTTTTGAATTTCATGGCTGGTCCCGTATTTTTAGCCAATTTACTCTGTCTAAACATTGCAGAAATATAAGGAACTCAAAGTGCAGATCTGAATACTACAGTCTGGGCCCTTCTCTCTGTAAAATTTTGATATGCCCCCAATGAACACCACCTTTTATTTTTAAAGTTCTGGGGAGTGCTAGACCAATTAATGTAGTACCGCCGCCACCTTGTGTTACAAAAGAAGAATAGCCAAGTTCAATAGCTCGCTATTATGGTGTTAGGTTAGAAAAAACTTTGAAATGTGAACAGAACTTAACGCTCCTAGAGAGAGAAACTAGATAATCAATGTGGTTGTTGTGTTAGGGATTTCTCACCATTTTATTAAAAGATATTTAAGTAGCCTGTTGCATGGCACAGTGGCTCAATGGGAAAGGTTGGCTCTACTAACTAAGACCTAGGTTTGGAAGGGGACACACTGAATTGCTGGAGTCAGGATGTGTTGTCTATACTTCCCTACAATTGCCTTATCACCAAATGCCATTAGCGGCAGATTCTGAGGAACACCCAGTGGCAGGAGCAGCAGGCAGGAGATAGGGGAAACATGAGGATACAGAGGAGCACTAGGGTTATGTCTACACTACAAAAAGTTAGGTTGACTTTGTTAAGTCAACCTAATAAGTCGACCTAAAGTCAAACTTATTAGGTCAACTTAACAAAGTGGTTTCCCTGAACGGTTACTTAGTAAGTTGACCTAACTGCCCTTAGGTTGACCTAATAAAGTGGACTTAAGCGTCCACACTGTGCTTAAATCGACCTAAGGGTTAGGTCGACCTAATCGGTGGTTCTTATTAAGTTGACCTAAGCTTTCATGAAGTTGACTTAAGGAATTTCTCAAGTTGACTTAATGAAAGCCTGGTGTGGACAGGGACTAAGTTAGGTCAACTTAAGCTTCCTTAAGCCTTCACTTTCCTTATGGTGAGATGTTTGTCAATTAAATGATGATTTATGCAGAATTTCAAGTCTAAGTTAATGAAATATTCAGAAATGTGGGGAAGGAACAAAAACCAGTTCTAGTCTAAGGGATAGCTCAGTGCAGTCTTACCCAAGAAAAATGCGAGGGAAAATATCATGTCCAAACAGATACTGGGTATGCAGGGCACATGCCCTGAGTCCCAGCACCAATGCCTCGGGTCTGGCAGGGACCCGGCTGCCACCGACGGCCCAATGCACCCCCACCAGAGCCGGGATCTGGGGCCCGCCTGGCTGCAGCAGCTGGATCTGGCCCCCACCAGAGCCGGGATCTGGGGCCCGCCTGGCTGCAGCAGCTGGATCTGGCCCCCACCAGAGCCGGGATCTGGGGCCCGCCTGGCTGCAGCAGCTGGATCTGGCCCCCGCCGGGGCTGAGGATCTGGGGCCCGCCTGACTGCAGCGGCTGGATCCGGCCCTCCCGGTGCCAGGGATCCAGGGCCTGCCCGGGCGCAGCAGCTGGATCCAACCCCCGCTGGGGCCGGGGATCCGCTGACCCAGAGTAACCATTTCTAAGGCTGAGAAGATATATCAGTCTCCCTGCCCATTTGGTCCATGGCCTCTCTGTTAAGTAAGTCAACAAAAAATGCCAACTAGTGTCAGTTAGGAGGGTTTTTTGTTTCTGTTTTTTGAACATGGACATTTACATCTGATCCAAATGCCAACAAAATTAATGGAGTTCTTTCCACTGACTTCAGGATGCATAGGAGCAGGTAGATGTTCTTCAGGAACAGGACTGAGATCACTAAACCTGGGACATGAGCCACTGAAAAGTATTTCTCTAGCTTCAGCTGTGGTTCCTGCGGTGCAGTTCCACTTACATTTATATGACATTTGAAATAACAGTTTATTAGATGTAATGCTCACAAACCCCTAGTGTTCCCCTTAGAGAAGAAAGTATCATAGAAACCACGAACTGCATGTGCTATTTTGTATGTTATTTGTCTCATGAGTTCTCCTTTCATTTTTGTACACAGCTCCATTAGCTGAATTTGCAAGTGAATGGTAATGTTTTCCACATGAATGGGAAACACATTCTCAAAGGCACTAGGAGTTTCTATTTCTCTTTCTATTTCAACAAAATATTAGAGCGTGATTGAAAGAGCTAAGTAGATTGAGGGAAACAGAGCTGTGCCATGAGTTCCAAGAGCCATGTGCCATAATTTGGAAACCCAGTAGCAGTGGTAAATAGCATTTTTTTTCTAACATCTGGACAGTGTAAATCAAAATATTTAGCCAGACCACAATGAAAAGCTGCACTAGTTTTTATGGACAAGGTACCCAGGTGCTGAGGTGTCTGTGAATCTGATTAAGCTTCATGTCAAAGCTCAAATGGAGAGCAGCTGGCTTTCATATCCTCTAGAGCCTGATCCTTATTCTAATCTTGTCAACAGCTCTCTTTAAAGAAACTCCATCCCTAACATGTGGGGAGAGATTCATCCACACCAGCAGGACTTCGGGTGAAGGAAGTACACAAACACCAGCCAGGGTGTCCATATCATCACCAGACTGCAACTGCTTGTTTTACTGAGTGTGTCTCATGTTTGCAGCTGACACAGCTACGTATAACACAATAGGAGCAGGCCTGTCTGCTTCCTTCTGGTATGTGTATTAAAAGAAGTAAGTGCTTGATCCTGCAGAACTCAAATTTATATGCAAATTTGACTCAGTTGCCTTGGGGTTAAACAGGGACTACGGATTTTTCTCTCATTACAACAGGTGATTTGACCTCACCTTCCTCTATGTGCTGTTCCCCAGTGTTTGAATCCTAACATCTATTTTGATTTGCTGTTTCAGCCTGACCTGATCCTATGTCATACACTTCCCTGCATTTAATTTCCTCCCATTGGCTATGTCTACACTTAGAAATTTAGGTCGACTCTACCAAGTTAACTTTACTAAGTCGACTTTAACTCGACCTTATTAAGTCGAGTTAGAGAGTCCACACAGGACTCTTAAGTCGACTTAAAGCTATCAATGGTGATTGCAGGTGCTCAGTATCTCTGTTCAGGATCAGACCCCATGTTGCATCCTATTTCAGTATAGAACGAGGTCCCAATCCTCTTCTCACTGACTTCAATTAATGCTGGTTGGCGGCTATATAGACCCTTATTTCATACACAGAGTTTCCATTGAAGCCAATAGGAGTTTTGCACAAAAACTGATAATAGAATATGGGCCATGGAAAAGAATCTTTGTGGCCTCAAGCCTGAAAAATGCCAATAACACTGTTACTCTAATTTTATTGCTTTGTCTCTTTAAGCATTTTGTAATTTTATAGCTGTTAAATTTCACTAACAAGTAATTACCTTGTAAACCTGCCACTATGATTACTTTGTTGCAAAATGTTTTCTGTTATTCTGTAATGGTAAATAAAAAAATCCTAATCCTGAGAAATGTTGAGTGCCAATAATACTAAATAATGAATGGTGTGTTGTGTGTGTTTAGCACTCCAGGATTTTGTCCCCAGTAAATATCACCCTAAAGTATGTGTTTTAAGCTTCTGACATTGTTTAGTAGAAGATAGAAGCAGTATTGCTGGAAATAATATCACATTTCTGAATGTATTGTAAAACAATTGTGCACGATTTGGCCATTAATCCCTGGGAAATATGTGCCACAAGCATTTTGGTTTATGCCAGAGAAATCTGGAAGAGTCAGGTGTACGCACAGTGTTTCAGTTTGCTTAATTTGCACAAAAGAACAATGGAAAAGAAAGGTCAATTACAACAGTAAAATGATGAACACCATTGTCATACATGAAATGAGCCCACTGATCCCAGTCTAATTGCTGCCACAAAAAACATCACCAACAGCTGGAACTAATTGGCTCCAGGCTCAGCACAGAAGCCAGGGTTGGCATAGGCATAAAAACTGAACTCTCCACTCCTCCATAAATACATCAAATGAGGGTGGAGGCCCATTGGCAGGGCAGGAGGGGTCATTGTTTGTGCTGCTCTGAGGCTAAGGAAAGGATGTCTTATCCCAAGGCTGTCTGTCAGGCATCTCTCTTGAGCACTAAATTCACGAACAGTTCAGGTTTTCATCTTTTTTTCAGTAAGTTTTTAAGGGTTTTCATGTTGGCGAGAGCAATGGAAGAAAAATATGTAACTGCTTTGTGCGAGAAAATATGCTATAAACCTCAGAAAACATGAATAACATGACTGGTTATTGTTAGTGCCAGGTCAAAGTCAGAGAAAAACATTTAAATGATCCATTTCTGTTGTTAATCATGTCCTAGTGCGTGGTTTTTCGTTTTCAAGCATTAGTTTCTACCGATACTGCTGGTTCTGGGCTGGGCTGACCAATGATCTGTAGCGGTATGGTAACTGTTAAAAGTTTTTGGTAGAGATGCATTCTCAATTTTATCATGTTACTTCCAAACATATTGAGTAATCATTCACTATTCTCAGATGTCCTGTTGTATTGGATGTTTCTCCACTAACGCTCTAACTCAGAGGCAAAATTCAGCATACAACTCCTCACTGTGGATCTCAGTAATTTGGAATAAATTCTACAATGAAATTGCTGGTTCAGCTCCATTGGGGATCCACAACTATTCACAATACCTCCAGGAAGGGTGGCCATAGGATAGAGATGCTACGTCTTACAATCAGTGAGCGAGAGTGCTCAAAAAGGACATAGTTTGATCAATAAGTGGATAACTTACCAAAAACAAGTTATAGATTTGTACTATCATTTGGCCTGGAACAAACCAACTCTAATGGGCAATTTGTACTATTCCCTTTGCATCATGGTAAGAATTATTTCATTAGGCCCAATTCTGCTCTTATTGAAGTCAAGAAAATTTTGCCACTGACTTCAGAGGGAGCAAGATAGATCTCATTATTCCTATATCATCCATAATATTGGGGTAAGGCCTCAGAGTTGCTAAGAAAGTCAACAGCTGGACTCTGATTCAGCAAGATACTTATGCATGTACCTAACTGTAAGCAAGTGAATTGTCCTGTTGAAGTCACCTGCTTATGTATCTTGAGGAATCAAGGATTAACCCTTAAAACCTCTCAGAGTTTTCCCTGTAAGTATCCAGTATACAGATTTGTTACAGGTTGATATGTTACTGTTTGCTACCAAATAAGCTCTGTTTAACTCTGTGGAGTAAGTAGCTCCCAGGGCCTGATTTTCTCTGCCCTGCAACTTATGTAAATGACTACATTTATCTCTGTGCAAAGTGAATGCTATTTGAGGGTAAAATGATACCCAATCAAAACAGGAGTTAATGACGACACAGAGGGCAGGGCAATAAAGAAACCAGGCTTACCTACTTTAGCTAGCTAGCTAGTGATAGCATAGTTAGGAAGCAAATGTGTAAAATTTTTTCTGGTACTGATTTGTTGCATCAATGGAATTTTCCTTCCTTCCTTCCTTCCTTCCTTCCTTCCTTCCTTCCTTCCTTC
>ML685789.1:66709-195446 GCA_007922175.1 Pelusios castaneus | reverse complement strand
AAAGACTAACAGATTTATTAATCGCATGAGCTTTCGTGGGAGAAAATAAGTGAGATTTTCTCCCACGAAAGCTCATGCGATTAATAAATCTGTTAGTCTTTAAAAGTGCCACAAGACTCTGTTGTCTTTCTACAATAGACTAACACGGCTACCCCTTTGGAATTTGACCCTTTGTGTGAGACTTGCTCTGTTCAGTAATGGATAACTAATTTTTTGGCATTTTTAATGTCCCAGCAGTGCGTCTCTTTATTCTCAGTAGAATTTTTATAACTGTCAAACTTAGCTTCATAAAACATCTCTGTCTTGTATTTGTTATTTCTAGAACATCCTCCACCATTGTAGTTAGGTATTTATACCTAAATCCTTCAATACAACATGCATATATTTCTGAAAACTCAAAAATTTTAACCAAACTGAAATTCCATTTCCCAGCTAGCTCTACTATAAATATCAGCTAACCCCTGTTAATTCTTAGATTAGAGAGCCATAAGTGATCATTTAGATCAGCTAGTCTTTCCTCCTGCATAAAGTAGGCCATAGGACTTCTGAATTAATTCCTGATTGAACTGTAATCATCTTTTAGAAAAAGATCCAGACTGATTTTAAAATTCCTAGTGATGGAGAATCTACCACCACCCTTGACAATTTGTTTCAATGGTTAATTACCCTCACTGTTAAAAACTGGCACCCTAGTGTGAGTCTGAATTTCATTAGCTTCAGATTACAGCCGTCTGATCTTGTTATACCTTTGTCTGCTAGACGGACCAGCTCAGTTACCAAATTTCAGTTCCCCATTTAGCAACTTAGAGTGTGATCCACTCACCCTTAAATCTTTTCTTTGAGTAGCTAAATAGACTGAGCTCCTTGACTCTTTCACTATTGACTATATTTTCCCATTTTATCATTCTCATAGCACTTCTCTGAATCTTCTAAAATTCTTCAACAATTAGTAACATAACATAAAGAAGAATGCTATTTAAATAATGAAGTATGCTTTATAGCAGCTATTTTCAATTAATGAAATGTATTGGCTAAATTTTATCCCAAGCAGCTATCATAGTTAAGTGGGATGAGATCTATTCGCTGCAGAAATCCATCTGCCCAAATTTCTTAATGGTTAACTTCTGTGCTTCACCAGACTGGAAAAAGCTTTATTTAGTATCCCTCTCCCTCTCCCTTCCCTGGAAAAATACACATCTCTAGCAAACTTGGCCATAAATGTCTTTTCCAATCATATACATTTAACTGTCCATGCCTAAGTAATTCTAAAATTCTCTTTTATTTGTTTAACAGAGGCAAGAGAATGCTTTCCATGTCCTGATGATTATTGGTCCAATACACCAAAAAATGAATGTGTGCTAAAGGAGGCAGAATTTCTGGCTTATGATGATGCTTTAGGGGCCACACTGGTAGCTCTCTCTATATTTGAAGCTTGTATTGTTCTTTCTGTGACTATTGTTTATAGGATGCATAGGGACACTGCACTTGTGAATGCCAATGACAGAGAGTTGAGCTTTCTCATTCAGCTGTCTCTTGTCATTATTCTGCTAACTTCCTTCTTCTTTGTTGGTAAACCAGAAGAATGGTTATGTCAGATCCGCCAAGTGACTCTTGCCCTGGGGTTTTCTCTTTGCTTGTCTTGTATACTGGGGAAGACTGTTGTGCTTCTCTTAACATATAGAGCAACCAAGTTGAAGGCTACAGAGAAACTTAACCATATATCCATGCCACCACTTTATCAAAAACTTCTTGTGCTAATCTCTGTAATAATTGAAGTGTGCATTTGCACAGCCTATCTCACATGTATACCTCCACATGTGTACAAAAATATGGAGTTCCAAAATGTAAAGATAATTCTTGAGTGTAATGAAGCCTCCATAGAGTTTTTATGTACCATGCTCGGATTTGATTTATTTCTTGCTGTATTATGCTTCATCACAGCCTTTGTAGCTCACAAGTTACCAGATAATTTCAATGAAGCGAAATTTATCACTTTTGGGATGCTGGCATCCTTCATAGTCTGGATTTCTTTTATCCCAGCCTACTTAAGCACAAGAGGGAAATTCAAAGTAGCTGTTGAGATATTTGCAATTTTGGCATCAAGCCTTGGTTTGCTTGGCTGCATATTCGTGCTGAAATGTTACATTATTTTATTGAAGCCAGAAAGGAATACAGAAGAAATAATATGGGGCAAAGCCACCACTAATGACAGGAGTGCTCCAGCCACCTCAGCCTCATGCGCCAGTGAGGTTAACAACAGTACCCTCTCCACAATGTAGTCAAATTCCAAAGGGGTAGCCGTGTTAGTCAAAGCGTCTGATGAAGTGGGATCTTCTCCCACGAAAGCTCATGCGATGAATAAATCTGTTAGTCTTTAAAAGTGCCACAGGACTCTGTTGTCTCTCCACAATGGTTCTTGATGAGTAGGAGGAGAATTTTAGTTCTTGCTCTTCAGTGTTTGCTGTGGTGATGTGCTTTATCTTCCTCAGTACTGATAGAAAACTCCAGTGGGATTCTCATGTATCATTGGATTGCCATTATTTCCTATGGAAGTTATGGCTTCTGGTTCTCATGGAAAGATGGCACAACTAAATTTAAACCATATTACATGTGCTGAACAAATAATGTCACTTGTCACCACAGGAAAACACATTGAGGCTTTCTCCAACCTTTCCCTTAAGGTTATGAGTTGTCCTTTTGTAAAATAATCACAGTGAACAATGGAAGATGTGAGGCATTAAAATCACCTCTTTGCCCATTAGATTGTGCTGTGGTGTTACCTGAAATGCTGTGATATTTGCTATTTTCTGTTACCACAGGCACATAGCATTCTGTTCAGAGAGTTTGCAAAGCTATCTATCCAAAACACCAAAGACCAATTCCTTCCCCAAAAAACATAGCTTTTGGTCCTTCCATTTCTCTTAGGAAAGTAGCTACCAGCCAGGCAGCCTCTTCCTGAAAATAAATATTGCTATGTCTTTGGGGAAGAACAATACATTTTATATATAAAATATTAAAATATTTCACATTTTCCCTTAATAAAAAGAAATAAATTTAAACAGTTATTATTTATGAGCACGGAAAATGTAGTAAATCAATGCAACCAGACCATAAGCAGTTAGACTCTTTGAAAATGTGACCTGATCCTACACATTAGAGACTTTGCTACTTTATTTCCCTGAAGGCAACAAGCAACATAATCTGGGGAAGAGTTAAGGTCAATTTATGTTCTCAGTTCTGGCCTCCTGTTAACTTCTAGTGCACCTCAAGATATTATTAATGAATGCAAGGCTGTGCCCTCAATGTATTAGTGATGAATTAAGCACAAACATGGTGATATCAATTGGTATGCAGTTTCTCATATTTAGAGATAGTATCACCAATGATTTAATGATGCCCATGATATGCAGTACCATGTCACCTGATGAACCCAGGTTACTTACATATCACAGCACTTTGACTGAGATACCTTGATGGAAATAAATAAGCATTAATAAGTTAGCATCATATCTTGAGCATCAAGATTCTGTTGATTTTGTTTATGCAGTGGTGACATACTGATAGACTATGTCAGACATCTGTGATTCAGACTCTTCTGCTGTTTTTACATTTCTATACACACTACTAGACTATGGATAGCCAGTGTGGCTATCACAGTTTATTCTGTGGATGATATTTTTTTATCATGGACTCCCCGAAGTGACTTTAATATATTTAATTCTTGACTGAATTACTTTCTCCCACAATGTGACCTCAGATTTGGCTTTGATTTGGTCATGCTGCTTGAGAAGACAGGCCGAGGCATGTGAGCCCTGATGGAATCTGATTATACACTGAATTCTGCAGCTTGAGTTGCAAAAGTGGAATGTGGAACAAACTCTGCAGATTGGCTTGATGGTTACAGTTGTTTGAACTCCAACTTCCACAAGGAACATCCCACAGAAGGGGCTAGCTATGGGCTTGCTGGGGGTGGAGGCAAGCAGTTATTATCAGCGAAGGGAGGCCATCTGGACTTCACTTGAAGGACACCTGTGTGACAAAAATGTCTCATGTTCACAAATTTTTGTTTAATGGACAAGACAATTGTATGTGAGGGGCGCTCCTGATGCATCAAAAAAAGCTTCAAGAGCAGTAAAGATTTGTGACTTCCGCTTCCACTTGTGGTATTTATTATGAGAGAGTTTGAGGGTACTGTCAATTGTCTGTTATAGATTCAACTTGCAATAAGAGAGACAGAGCTACAATTTCACCTAAAAATTATGCATACACAGTAATAACAGATACATGTTTTATGTGTATTTTTGTGCCTGTGGTGTCTCAGGTTACTGGGACCATTGGGGGTTGCCATAGTGATAAAAGGGAGGTTTGTTAAGGGCTCAGGTAAACCTGTGTGTCTGCTGGCAGTCCTTGCCAGACATGCTAAATAAAGCTTAATAAGGGAACTCTGAAGCCTGCTATGTTTATTGATCATTATTTAATCTTAATACATGACAGTGTGTCCAGTAAATATAGGCGCAACATATGTGCACACATTTGAAAATTTCACCATACTGTTCTGAAATGTGCCCATTTTACTGCTTTAGAAAAGGGGAAGATAAGAAATAAAGTTTGTTTTCATGTAAAAAATTAAGCCACTATTTGCAATGAAAGTGACTGAAACGGCTGCTTTGGGTTTTCATGTTGCAGAGCATATTGAACAATATCTGTTTCAACTCTAGGTTCTGATATTATGAAGAAGCTTCATGGCCCCACTGACACAGTATATCGTTTCCAGGTGCAGAGTTCTGTTTCTTGATTGTCAACACGCCCAGAAATCTAACACCTGTCCCTAAGTCTCAGCGGAACCTTGGCAATTGACAGCATTGACTTTGGTGTACTACTCCATTGCTGGGTGTATTCTTAGGGCATACACCAAAATGATTCAGGGACTTTCCAAGTTCATGCTGAAGTTCAAGACACTTGCTGAATAACATTTGCTATATTAGGCAACCACAGAATACTTTTAACTTCACAGACACCCACTAAATATTCTCACTATGACGTTTACCTCTTGTGTTCTTAAAAAGGACCTTGCAAAGAGGATACCAGGTATATCCTCACAGATAATTCGGGAAAGCATATTTTGGAATGTAGTGGGTGAAATTAGGGGATGGTTTGGCCTAGCCAAAAACTGGAACATTCACTTTGCTTAGCATTTTAATATGCATTTTAGCAGGTATACTACGTTCAGCTCCAGTCAAATAACCATGCTAATACATTATTCCTTATAAACATTTAACTGTCTCTATAGGGAATTTTAAATACATTTTTCCAGCTTTGAAGATCCTCATAACAGTGACTGTCATCCATTCAAAATGTTTCTAGGCTCCAAGAAGAAGCATTTACACATAAAAACAAACAAAAAATATTCAGACTGATTAATGTGATAGGCTTTACGATTTTAAACTAGATAATCAGGAAATCTTCAGGTTCTAAGGCCATAATTAGATTGTTACAAATAAAGGACCTCAACACTACTATGGACTTTTAATGTCTATGTCTACACTTGTAAATTTAGGTCGACTTTAGCTAAATCGACTTAGTTAAGTCGACTTAGCATGTCCACACCTAAATTTTAAGTCGACTTAGGCAGGAACTTACAAAGTCAACCTAGAGCGTCCACACTGGATGCCTAGGTCAACTTCTAGGGGCTAGGGAGACCTAGGGGAGGTCCACAGGGGCAGGGGGGTGCACCCCTTGCCCAGTGCCTGGGGGCTCAGACTTTGCCCCATTGTACCTTGGTACAATGGGGCTCAGCCTTTGCCCCATTGTACCTTGGTACAATGGGGCAAAGGGGGACAGGGACCCTGGCAGGGCATAGGGGCAGGGTGGGCAGGGCTCTGCCCTGCCCTGTGGGGGGGCATGCCAGGCTACCCCTGTGCCCCCCCAGGCAGGGAGGTAGTCCTGGAGTAGCCCTAAGTCGACTTAGGGCTACTCCAGGTCTATACTGGCTTAAGTTGACTTTAAAAAGTCGACTTAAGCCTTAAGTCGAACTAAAAGGAGGTTTAATAAAGTCGACTTAATTTTCATTAAATCGACTTTATTTTCCTTAAATCGACTTAAGCAAACTGCTTAAGTCAATTTGAGGAAACTGTAGTGTAGACGCAGAGTAAATTAAGTCGACTTAAGCAAGCTTAAGTCGACTTAATTTACAAGTGTAGATGCACCCAATGAGAGTTGGTCACCTAATTGCCCTTTGTGTCTAACGATCTCTCCCACGATTTCCAGTTACTGAGGATCCCTGAAAATACATGCTATTCAGGGGTCTCAGCAAAGCCACATGCTAATTAAAACCCTCAAGGATTTTTCTTTTATATGTATTTGTGGTGGGCCATATTTGACCCAGAAGCTTTGTAGCTAAAAACTGTATGAATAAATACAAATAAATGCTCAGGCTATGCAAGAGGCAGCTGATTTCCACCTCAGGGACTACTTACAAGAGATTAATTTATCTGCATTGGAAGATTATAATGTACATACAAAACTGACCAACTTCATTATGCTCTACAAAATGATGAAAGCTGAGAACTGAGAATTTTCCAGGGTACAATCTTTAGACTTTATTGCACCTACTGTAACACACAAGTGCTGCATCTTTGTTTCATGAAGAAAGAAGGCTCTTTTTAAAGTCTGTCACTGTTAATTATACTGGTCTTTCCATCAAATGTAATACATCCAGTTGGAGCAACAAGATTGCAACAGTGCAACAAACGTAATGGTCAGCAGATTGATTTCCATGATCTTCCTCTGCTCTTCAGATTCCATGGCCTATCAGTGGGTTAATTTTCTGACAGTATTATTCACTTTATACTACAGTCCTCAGAAAAGTGTCTATATGAGATATGACAGTAACCAGAGTGTGCACTTTTCTTTTCCATCACTCTTTGGTCGGCAATTGGATCACTAACTGAGTTGTTTTTCTGGAAAACACTTTGGTATCAGACAATCTATGGAGAGGGACAAATTTCATTTTAATTATGGTCAGCGGTCTTTGAGATTGTGTACTGGGATGTGGTGTAAACCCCCTGGTGGCCATGAAAGGATTAGGGGGTACTGGTGAGTTCAATTAGTGCACCTGATTACACTGTGAGGCTTGCCCAGGCCCAATTTAGGATGAAATCCAGCTGGAGAGGAGTTGGGTGGCTCAGTAAAGGAAGGAGATGGGGATCAGTAAAGGAAGGTAGCCTAGAGGGAGAACAGAACTCAGAATTCTTTAATAACAGGATGCTTTTATACAAGGTTAGCATTGCAGTGCTATACAGTAGCTATAAAAAGTGGGGTGTGCTTTGGTGAGAAGCCCTATAAAAACAGCAGCATCTGGACTGCTAGGAAAGTAGAGGAATAGGGTAGAGGGAACTTGAGAGAAAAAAGGCAAGCCTGAAAAGGGTAAAAAGTAATGTGAGCTTTTTATCTTCAGTTTAGATTTATTGGAGGACTGTGAGATTAGCCTCCTGAGCTCAACCCTGAAAGAAGAGTGAATCTTAGGGCTGTGCTGCCTGAGGCGAAAACAGATACTCACTGGGGTAAGGAGGATGCTGTGGGAGAATAAGAGGGGGAAAGTCTGACTAAACAGACTTTTTTTTTAACCTGTTCGCTCTCTCTGGCTTTTTCCTGCCAGCCAGCAGGGAATGTGAGATGATCCTCCTGACAAAGGTGTTTAAAAACTCTTGAAGGGCCCAGTGTCAGAGACAGAAGATATCATGTAAGGGTGAGGGACTCTTGTTTGCTTAACTATTACCTACAAGGGGAGATGCTTTAAAATGACCTGGCTAGAGGGCTGTCATGAGGTGAAGCAGATCTGAAATCACCCCAGGGCTGAAGGAGATCCTGCCATTAGGGAAGTTGCTTGGGGTGACTATTTTTATATGCATATGCTTTTTAATCTCCAGTGGCTCTTCTTGTGGTATCTGTGGGAGTCTTGACCAAAATTCAATTGTAGAATATTGTCTCCACAGGGTTGACCTTTTTTTTTGAGGGTGACATGACTTGGCTAGAGTCAAGCTCATGATGATGTGAGAAACTCCAGCCCTCTAATGAATTTGAGCCCATAATAAGCTGTGTCTATTGCCTTCCTTGTGAGCCAGACCTCCTCCTCCTAGGGAGCAATGGCAGCAGGACTGTTGTTCCTTCCTTCCTGCAGCTGTGGCCTGGGAAGAGGTAGCAGGGGATGATGGAAAGGGCCCTGGGAACCCTGCTGTAGACTGCCAGGCCTGGGAAGGTGTGTGAGATGAGAGGTGGGGAGTGACTCACTAAACTGATGAGGAGGGGTCAGAACAAACTCCTGTACAGGGAACAGGCAGATGTGGGGGTGAGAGCTCCTTCAGTGGGGCCAAATTACTTTACTTGGTACACTTTTTTGGGAGAGTGGATAGTGCTCATTTGCACCCACAAACTAGGGATGAGCCAGGGGAGGAAAAAGACAGACCAACTCCCCCAATATAGTCTCTCTAAAAAAAACAAACAAACCCCAGACTGACTGAGCTCCAATTCAAGATTTGATCACCTGAAGTTGGTAGTGTTGTCTTCATGCAGGAAGTGAGGCATTGGCTCTTAAGGCCGGTGGCCTAGGTTGCTTGTTATGGCCCTTGGGGGCTTTTAAGACTGGAAAGTATAATTGCAGGTCACATGCATGCTTCTGGTCATGTGTCCTAGAAGATGCCTATAGAGCTTCCTGCCTCTTCAGCAGGGGGAAATGTGGGTCAGGGAAGATCTTGTTTGTGCCTGTCAGGCAGAAGCCCAAGAGGGGGACACCTGAGGACCAAGTCTCAGCTGAGGAGGGCTGTTGTAATAAAGTGGTTATGATGGGATTACCTCGAATACTCAGAGCATTCTGATATGGAACTGGGCTCCACTCCCTTACTGCCTCTTCTATAAGTGAGAGCTCCCCTCCTTTCCCCATAGTGTTATGTAGTGGGGGGAGGGGAGAGTAGCAAGTTCCCAAACTGCAGCACTGTAAGTAATTTTTGTTGGACTAGGTGGAGCCTTCACAAAACTGGTGATGGCAGCTTGTCTGTATTGGGGGATGAAGATTTCAATGCAGAAAATAAGAATGGACAGCAATATATTCTTGCATGTAAGATTAGTGAGTAGGACATGCATACATTGATATTCCTCAGTATCTGTAGCAGTAGAACTTATTCTCTGGAAGCTTGTTACAAAACAAAAGATAAAGGTTTAGTAGATGTGTACAATATGTAGATGGCGCACTACACCCCAAAGTCAAACAGTAACCCTCAGAATTAAAAATTTCAGGTTGGCTAAGAAGGCAAGGGGAAAGTGTAGCTGTGCATGTTGCATAGCTAAACACCTAACTGAATATTGCTCATCTGGGAATGTCCTAGCAGGTGTGTTGTAGGACAGATTGGTTTGTGTTATTAATGAGATGTTGCTGGCAGAAGAGACCAACAATGGAAGCATGCAACAGCCATGGAAGCATCTGAAACAGTCTTCCAAGGTTTGTACTTAAAATTGGGCCAATCAAAGCAACTCACTGACCAAAATGCAAAACCAGTTAAAAGCAGATCAAGCCTCTCAGGTGTTCCTGCTGTGATGAAGCTCATTTTGTGGCCATTTGTAAAATGATTATGGCCCGGTGTCCTAAACTCTCAAGAGTGGATGGTTTGCCAGAAAATACAAAGGGGACAACAAAGCAGCATCTCAAGCTGAGATGGTTAAATACCACTGGTTTTATGGGAAAGGAAGTTTGCATCTTCTGTTGCTTCTGTGCCCCAGCAGCTTTTTCTCCCTGCTTGCTTCTTCACAGGTTTGTTGGCATCTCTACTGAGGCTTCTCACTCACTTTCTGCCTCAGAGACACCACTGCAGCCAATCAGGCCCCTGCCCACCCCCCTCCAATTGCAATCAGTCTCCAGAAGCCTCCTCTGACCACACATGGTCAAGCTTTGCTGTGTGCCCTAGTAGTGCTTTTGGGTGATGGTTGCCTTAAACTAGGAGACCTTACAGCAGTGCAATTATACTAATGCAGCTGCCCTGCCGCAAGATCTCTAGTAAAGTTGCTTTAAGCCAACAGGAGAGAGTTCTCCTGTTGATGTAATTAATCCACCTCCACAAGTGGCATATGAATGTTCATACTTTCTTAGCAGCATAAAATTTGCCTTATTTCAGCTATAACTAGATGAAAGATCAAATGGATCCTTCCATTTAGCCTGAATGAAGGGTGATTAGTGCAGCCACCAGCTTCAACCAGGTGTGTGATTAATGGCAGCCGTTAATACATTCCTATAAAAGAGGAAGTTGTGCCTAGCTCCCATTAATTTCCCTTTGAAAATGTTCCTCTGAGGTTTTTGGGGCTAGATTCACAAGGGGGATATGTGCTTGGCTTACACTAGGAATTTACTTTTGTACACCTATGTCTTTCCAGGGTGTGAGAAACCCACAGCCATTGTAGACCAGTACTAGGCTGATGGAAGATTTCTGTTGACTTAGCTACCACCTCTTCAGGAAATGTTGCACCTACACTGATGGGAGGAAACCCTCCAATTGCAGAGGAAGTGCCTACACTGAAGCAGGCAAAGCTTTAGATGTCTAAACTCCCTTCTTCTGACACTTGGCAAATTTCTGCCATTAGGCATGCACCAACTGCCCAAATCCAGACTTTACTGAGCTGCGTAGTGTCTAATGAACCAAAGTGGGATTCACAAACTCGACCTTCCCTGCCTAGCAGCCCCTGATTTGCTAAGGGTGCTCTGAGGATGCCAAACTTGTACACAAGATTTAGATCTGGTTGGGAGGGTGCTCTGCTATCAGAGGGTATCCTAGGATAGGATCTCAAGCTCTCCTGTTGAAGCTTTTCTGCTTTGTATGAAATATTTCAGTGGGAATAGGGTACTTGCATGGTGGGAGCACTGCGTTTAACTTCCTGCTCTGAATCGGGCATAGGAAGGACTTGGACCCAGGTCTTCCACATCCTGGCTGAATATAACCATGGAGTCAGGGGTGGCACTACTTCTGCCTTGACTTTTCTCAGGAAAGCACTGACCCAGCTTATGTGTCTAACAGTTCAGGAAAGGTTTCTTGGGTGTGAATTCTCAGCAGAGATGGGCACCTCCCTGTGGCCTGGAGTTAGCCCTCAAAACAGTCAATCATTAAGCATTTCCAACAGGGTCATTTAAGTAGCTCCCTAGTTGGTGGGTTACATAAGGGATGCCCCTGTATTGTATAGGGAGTCTATCTTGGGGCTGTGACTTTCACCGGGCAGCAGGGCACCTAAAAATTAGGGGTTGCAACCCTCTAAACCCACTTATGAATTATAATAACTAAAGACTTGATTCATATTTTATTTGGGACCCTATTGTCTGAGGATGTCTTTTACAAAGATAAGAATAGACCTGGGGTTGATAGGTATTTGCAATCTGAGTGGAATGATTTAATCTCATCAGGTACCATTTGTGTATACTAAGGAAAATATACCATGTGAGTTGAAATACTAAAACACTGTAAATGAGTCTCACAAGGAAGTCTCTTCCAATAAAATTCCTCTGCCATAAGGAATTTCTGTACAGAGAGAATGTGGTATTAAATTTTCCAGAGACTAGAAGGTAATAAGTCTGTATGGGAATCTCCTGAATTAACTGCAAGGGTCACTTTTTTTTTTTTTTTTTTTGACTAGAAGACTCAGACTGGAATAACAAATCTAGCTGGAGAAGATGTAAGATGAAATAAAAATCAAATTGAAGGTCAAGGGTCAAATATTCAAAAATTAAAGCTGTTGCATAGTCAGGGGAAGAATGCCATGAACAAATTTCACTACCTGCTCAGGTTTGGATACAAGGTCACTTTCTCCAGATAGAAGTTTATTGTTGGTGTTCTGTTTGAACTAAAACTTACATCAGCTGTGGCTAATGAAAAGCACAGGTGGGACATAGTGCAACTGTTTCCCCAGAGTTCCTTGCCTAGGTTTTGGTTAGCACCTCTATTTCATTCCTTCAGCCCCATTAGGTAGCTCCCTATTGCTACAGCCTCCATGAGTTGTTTCTGAGCAGTGGTTGTGAGTGACCACTCAAAGCTCTGAAGGATCCTACTTGAAAGGGAGACAGGAGTGAATGTGAAAGACCTGTTCAGACTCTCAGTTGCACTTGCTAAACTACACCTCCCATAAACAGCTAATCACATGTGCACGATGAGCGGTAGCATATTCCAATCCCTCTTCCTCACTCTTGCAGGCACTATGCAATAATGTGATAACCCTGACTTGGCAATGGACTCACCTAGTCACATATAAAATCACATGGAAGATGATAAAATATTTCCATGCCTGTGAAACCACAGAAACCAGCAGACATCACCTTGCTGGATGGTCTAGTAGGCTCCTGGTAGCGGTAGGGGGGGAAAGACTTCCTGAGAGCAGAGAACCTTACAGACTTTGGATCATCTGAACAGAAGTCCAGTGCTAACTTGGCTAGCTGAGCGGAGGATAACAGGCCTGGAACAGGAGCTGAAACAGCCAGCAGTATTAACTTTCATGAGCACTTCCACCGAGACTTCTGTGACTAATTACCCATGCCACACAGTGCCCGCCTTCCTCAATGCTGACAGGTCACCTCTACAACTCATGGAGGCCCAAGGTTAAATTGAGCTGTAACAGCCCTGGCATCATTTGTTTGAGAAGTGCTACTGCCTAGCTGTAGGCTCTGCCATCATAACGTTTGGTAAGTGTGGAAGTAAAAAAAAACTTTAAAGGAAACTGCCCACATCTCTTCCATTGAGAGATAATGCATTCTTCATCCATTGCTAGATGTTTTGAGCTTGGTTACCTCAATGAATCTAACCGTTTGTGACCTTCGGCTACAGTTTCATTGTAATGCGTTAAGCCATCCTGCTTCCATTCGTGTTTTCAGAGGAAAAGATGTTTCTGGCATAATTTAAAAATAGCCTGTATGTGCCTGCAGCAAACTTTCTAGTATGTATTGAGCAATCTTGGGTATCTAATATGCATGAGCATATGAGATAGATGCTCTTAATACCATTCAGATCTGTGCTAAAGACCAAAATTGTCAAATGTTCATGTCTAAAGCTAGGGCACGGCACCCAAATCCATATGGATAGTAATGCAACGAGTTGAGTTCTCAGAAACAGGGAATTAATTCCTGTGATCAAGGGAGGAAGGGTTACTTGAAAACTTCTAGTTTTATCCCATCTGAATAATATGAATTTTTTTTAGCTTATACATTCAAGAACACGGGATAGATGTGAGGTGGGACTTAGCTACTCACGGAGACAATGTTTTAAACATGAACCAGAGATTAAAGATTTAAAACCTAAAACAAAGCTGTGTCTTGCCATCTGAAGTTGTTTGCAATGTGTCATAGTGAAAATGCACTTTCAGGCTTTGATTTACCCAGGAGAGTCATTCTCAGTGAAAACTCTGCATTTTTCTTAGATATGATCTCTTCCTCTGTTTCACTTTGTGACTTAGCTTGAGGTCAGAATGATTATCAGGGCTTCTCTTTACAATGTCTGTCTTCACTTGTTTTTGATAGTTAAATGTGGGAGTTTATGGTCTAGGAGCATAGCTGGAACAACAAATACTGCAGCTGGGAGTCAGAGGATCAGCAACAGAAGACCTACTTGGGGCCTGAAGTAGTTCCTGTGAGCAAAACTGTAGTATTCAGTAGCTGTACACTTGCAACAGTCCTAGATTAACACTTGTCTAATGTGTAAGAGTCTGCAGTTTCATATGTACAGTATGTCTCAGATTAGAGTTATTCCACACAGAAATGAATTTCCATTTAATGTCCCAAAAATGCATCTGATGTTCAAAGGAATGAGCTGATATTTTAAATATATTTTTTTAAAAATTCAGTTCAAGGGCAGTCACCAATGTACACTAACTCTTTTTTGTCTTTTGGGCAAGTGTTCTAACATGTCTTCTGACAAGTCCTGCACTCTAATCCACCAAAACGTGTCCTAAATTGGATTTCTCAAACACAAGTGGGATTCCAGTAAAGAAGAATGTCTCCAGGAACACTTCTCTATCTCTGATAGTTGGGAGAAGGGTACTGCCAAATTCCCTCTTCCTGTCCAACCGGGTGTACACAGTTTCCTGTGAGAATGAGTCACTTTTGTCAAGGGAATGGGTCACTTTGTTGACACTGGTACAGCTGATAGCATGTTTAGGGATGGAGTCTGTATGGAAAACCTATTGCACTTTGACAACAGAGTCCTGTAGCACTTTTAAAGAGTCTTTCAAAGTGCCACAGGACTCTGTTGTCTTTCTACAATAGACTAACACGGCTACCCCTTTGGAATTTGACTATTGCACCTTGTTACTGAAGTTCCACATTCTTTCTGCTGGGTGAAATGTTGATTCCACTGAAGTCTAAGAAACTTACTATTAACTTCAATAGGGTTAGGCTTTCACTTTTTGTCTAAATTATGTCAACTGTCACATGGCTTTAATATGTCATGCCCTTTCCCACATCATTGTACAAAATAAATACCCCTCTCCCCCCACCTACCAAAGGATAGAAGACAGCAAAGTAATCACATGAGGCAAGACTTTGAATCAAGAGCCAGTTTTGGCAAAAAAAACAATGCTTTGGGCCAGGCCTTTAGCTGATGTAACAATGGAGCAATACCTGGTAGGAAACTAGTCAGCTTGCATGAGCTGAGGATGTGTCCCTTTGTTTTTAAAAGTTTACAAATCAGCCACCTGTAGACCACTGCCCAATTCACACCCCTTGAATAGAAGGCCTGGCCCAACTCCTCCTCCTCCACCCCATCTTCTGTCCAACCATGGAGGGAGGGTCCTTCTCTGGGGCACTGTACAGATGAAGCTCTACAGGATTTTGAGGGGGGGGTCAGGGAGGGGTAAAAGGGAATAGACTAGGGTCTGTTTTTCTTTGCAGCTGATACCTTTGCTCTGCCTCTCTTGGTGTTACTTGAATCCCTTCTTCGAGTGATACTGAGCAGCTCCAAGGTGATCTGCCAGCACAGTTTGTAGGGGCTCGTGAAGCCACGTAAAGGGGCCATTATCCATGCAGGAAGGATCCTATCTCTGCAGCAGGGTTGCCAACCCTCCAAGAGTATCCTGGAGTCTCCAGGAATTAAAGATTAAACTTTAATTAAAGATCACATTGTGTGAGGAAACCTCCAGAAATATATCCAACCAAAATTGGCTACTGTCCTTTGCAGATTTCTCATTGGTCCTTGAAGGAAGTGGTTTAACCCCCCACCTCCCAAACCTCCAGATCAAAGCAATTACAGCACATAGTTTTGCCCCTAATTTTTTGTACCCATTCTCTGAGAGAACCCTGCCTCTTGCATTGCTGTTACCAAAAATCCCCACAGAAATACGACCTTCCCAAAGCAGAGAGGGCTAGACTCCAGCTCCAATTGCACTGGGGCAAATCCAGAGCATCGTGGTCCAGTCAGTGGTTGATCTGCTCTAGCCATTAAATACGTAGACAAAGAGATTACACTCACTTCCATATAGCCACACCAGAAAAGCATTCACCTCAATACTCTGTAGGTGAATAGACATCATTATGAATCCATTTGGAATTGGCTTTAATTTACTGTAGAAATGGATCTTGCCAGCAGAGGGCCAGATAACCCAGGAGAATGATTCTTCCATTTATTATTACAGCTAGTCTCAGTACAGGTTATCTTAAAACCCAAATGTATGCAAGTATTTCTAAGTCATGTATATTGGGTCTATGAGAAGAGCAGCTTTTCACTATCGCCTTATTGCTGATAGGTCCTATGAGGCTATGGTGTAACTTCAAGCACTGTATAGGCTCACTTAACTGTTGAGAGAACAGTGCAGTCAGAAAAGAGTTCTCTGAAATTTTCAAAAGATTGGGTGGTGAAAAAACATGGGTGCTAATATGAATAACACAGAGACAGATGGACGCACTTTTGTATTTCACCTTTGATCCTAAACGTTTCACATAGACCTGTTGGGAAAAGCCACAGTGCAAATGCAGTAGTTACGGCATTGAAACAGCCGTTTCAGAAATACAATTTATTTACACTAGTAAAATAGGACCCATTGAGGGTTAACTTTGTCTTTTTTCCTGGAGTTCATCCATCAACTAATGGGAGTTCTCTACAGTAGACCAAGGGGATAAATTAGTTGACATTAAATGAGCCATATTCATCCATTGATCTCAGACTACCCCCAAAAAGGAGCTGCAAATGTCACTGCAGTCTTAAAGAGCCTATGAATTATCCGTTAATATCCTCTTTTCTCTGGAGTTCCTACAGCCAATCTTTAAAAGTGAAATGAACTATTAAGAATATTGGCTGGGGAATTCCAATTCCTGGCATCCTTCTCTTTGACGTATTGCTAGACTATCTCATCTAAGCAATGATGCTCTTGGTTAAATGTTATCTGGTGGAAAGAAGAGTGGAGATACACTATAGTGTTGATAAGGTTAGGTATGAGTTAGACTTTATGGGCCTGATTCTGCACCACTGAAGTCAACTGGAGTTTTGCCAGAGACTGCAGAGAATTGTGATCTGGCTCTTGTGTTTATGGGGAAGGAATATTCAGAACACTTGTATGATATTCAGGAACTGAACTAAATGGCAAATGGAACCAAGATCCTTCACCTTACTGGCTGATTGACATCCTACTGGTAATGCCAAGAAGCCATAAAGCTGGCAGACTTGGTTTCCTGAAAAGTTCCCTGTCTGGAGGAATCAATGAGCGTTTGTAGAACTGGTGTAGGAAGTGTCACCAAGGAGAAATGAATGTGGCCACAATGTTTCTCTACTCCAGCGATCTGACCCTTGGAGCAGCACAGGGACCCAGAGACCTTAAGTTAGAACATCTGCATTTGACCACTTCTGGGATTCCACTGAGCACAGCTTGGCTGGACCAAAGGATCTGGCACTATCAGTTTTATAATCACCACTATGCTGTACAATCAACACGCTCAAACCCTGCTCTGTCATGGCTCCTGCCCAGGAATGAGCTCTGAAGCTTTAGTTTATGCTCATAGAAGTCCAGCTGACAGACTTCTGGACAGATGCACTGATCAGCAAATCCTTGGCTATGACCAATATCATTGTTTCTTTTCCAGCTGTCCTGGCTCCACCCAGCCCTTGAAGGTCAGGGAGATCATAGGCACTTGCTGCTGCTGCCGCCTCATCTGTTGCAGGCTTCATTCTTCACTTCATTTTTCTCCCTCACTGTAATGTGCCAACATAAATGATGGATGAATTTGAGCACTCCTCTAGGGAGGACTTTTAACAGTTTTGAGCACAGTTATAAAAGAAACTGGTGGATCTGTTTTCACACAGGTTGTTGTAACTGCCAATTATTTGTACTATGGTCACTTAACTGAAAACGATTGATATAATTTTAACAAGTACTTATATTCTCAGTGACACCAGCTCCAGTTGGGTTCAGATAATATATTTTGGTTCCAATCTACCAAAGCTTTATTATAACTCATCTGGGGTGCCTTAAATCTGTAAAAGTGAAAAATATGGCTCTTCTGATTCTGATCTTCTAAGATTTCCTTATTTTCTAACATCTTTAAGCTAAGGTACAAAGCTGATACAAAATTGAAAGAAACAAATAACAGTGCATCCAGGAAGATGAATTGAGGTATATGATCCAGTCTAGACTAGACTGCCACCCTTCCATGCTGATCTGTCTTACTATATGCATTGCTTTCCAAGGAGAGGGTGGGATCATTTCTAGCATTAGACCAGCCTCAAATCCTCTTGACAAATTTTACTATGACAACAAATTTCCCTGTGTGTGCTGTACACCAGTAGAGGGCAACCAAAGTAATCTTCTTCTGATCTAAATCTAAGTAGAACAACAGCGTGTGTTTGCAGAGTGGAGGAAAGCTGCTCCTATCTACTGTTTGCTTTGGGAGAATACATTTTTAGATGTAATTTTTATAAATCTCAGAAGGGGGCACTGGTGCCTACCAGAGCTTTGCTTTGCTGCCCCTCTCCACTGCTGTGAGTTACTGTTCCACTTAGCTCTGCAGCCCAGAAATCTCTCAAGCACTGGACTGAAGTGAAGTGTCAACCTGAGAACATGGAAAGCACATCATCTGTTTGCTCTTTAGTGCTATTGGCTAGAATTGTCTGATTTGAAAACCCTGAAAATACCATCATCTCCACATTGGCTTCTCTAGCTTTAGGTCTCATTCTACAGTCAGTATACAAGGAAAAACTACCATCTATCTCCAAGAGATAGAGATACCTGTGTAAGGACTTTGGGATCAAAGCCGTTGTTTACTGACGGAGGCTGGAAATCCTGAACTCAACTAATAACTTGTAATTTATTATTTGCTGAGCTCCTGATGGGCTCAACCTTACACAAACATAGCCTGGTGTGACCCTCCATCTTTTTACTTTTTTGAAACATGATTGACAAAGGAAAACAAATGTGTGACTCATAATTCTGCTAACTTTACCAGCCAGTTACCAAGGCAGTGATAGCTGATTCGGAGGGGGCAATGACTTTCTTTTTTTTATCAGTTTAACACCTATTTGACACAATTATTGGAATAAATGGAAGAAAAGCTCTTTCTTTAAAGATGCAGCCCTTTCCCCTTCCAGGTGAAAGTTGAAGAGCTCAGCCAGTCCCATATCTGCGTACTGCGACAGTGCAATTTAACACTCATGCACTTATGTCTCTCCTGACTACAGCTGCAAAGACAAAGTGGAAGGCTGGGTGCATGCATAGGTAGCTAGACCATGACCCGGTTTGTGCTGCCGTATCTTCAGTGCTATTTTGACCCATGCTAGGTTGATTAAAGCTAGTGCTAGTATGCTTTCCTGTGCTACAATCACAATGTAGACGTCTGTCTGTCTGTCTACTTCTGGTTGGCCATGAAAGAAATGTTAGACACAGTCTTCCCCTTTTTAGGTAAAGGCTTGTCTACACATGGAATAATTATTCTGGAAAAACAACCCAAGTAGATGTTCTTAGTCTAGAATAGTTACTTCAGTAAATGACCACGTTTAGACAAGCCTGATGATAAATGGCAAGTAGCAGGAAAAGTGTGACGGACTTTCTTCATACACCTTAAAGAGGTAAAAACAGGCACAAGCACTAGTGTTCCCCTGCTTTTGACTAATACAATTAAATGTCAATTAGTGTCTTTTCCTTACAAATCGACAAGTCGGTTTTGACTCTTTGAGGAATATTCAGTTAGTCTCAAGCGGCTATTCACTGACTAGTCTGACATTTTTGTTAGATACTCATTCTTTTTATACTGATTTAAAAACTACTTCTGATGCAAAAGGTTTGAGCTCATTTCTGTCTCAAGGACAAAACTTGCCGCAAGAGAGAATGTATAGCTGAGCTATGCAGGAGCATCCCAGGGCACAGACAGTGTAGCTCAGGGAATCATGCTTCCCTCCTGACTTCCTGCTTGCTCCAGGTCTATGTCCCTAACAAATTACTTCTCTCCTACAACTCTGCTTTCTCTACCCATCCAGCTCACCTCTTTCAGGTAGCACAATCAGGGACAGAGACAAGGCCTCACTTACCGGTACTTCACTTGTTCAGAGAGAGGAAAAAGTGGCTGCATTTTGACTTTTATACTATAATAGAATTCTATTTGATATTGCAATAGAGCCAAAACAATAAAGTTAGAAATGAAATATTTCAATGATCCCAATTTAAAAAAAATTGGAAATTTTATTTAGTGGGACACTTCTGAAAGTAGATTTTTTTTGTTTGTTTTTTCTTCCAATTTGGAACCATTTATTTAAATGTTGGAATTTCCCATGGAACAGAATTTCCAGTTCCTGACCGGCTCTACTGGTGGGACATGTCCTGAAAATTCCTTGTTTAGGGATCTCCTATGTATCATATGATGTTCTGTCAGGCGGTCTGGGTTTCTAAGACAATCCTCTTAGTACAGTGACCCTCATCAGTGTGATCTAAACATCTGTCTATTCCCAGAACAGTTGCTGGCCCCCAAGCAATGCTGGTCTGAATCCCAAGCCTTTTAGCAGTCAGCCAGTAAAATATAGAGTGATATCTTTTTAAATAGCAGAACAGAGTGAACGCCTTCATTAACTATTAATTACATTAATGAATCTTCCCCTAGTGGGGTTTCAATTTCTTTAAGTAGAAGATAATACACAGCGAGATTGCTGTTCAGCCCATGGACTATAGCTTAGACTTTTTTCTTACTGTACCATGTGTTTGAACACATTTGTTTGCCCATAGGATACAACATATGTTTGTTTAGATAGTTCTTATGGATTTTTTCCCCACAACATGTAGCTGTATGTAGTTTGATTTTATTTATTAAAAGCATCTTGTTAAACACAGTCTTGCAATATACTTCCTGCTCCTGGCTAATGTTAAGCAGCTATGCTTATTGAACTGGCTCACTTAAGGTGACATTTTATATATGAGAGTTCATTGATATTGCCACAAAGTCATGTGGAATCTGAACACAGGATATGACTGCATAGGGATGGACTTCAGATCAGTGCATATTAGAACTGGTTGAAACTTTTAATTCTCATCCCATGGGAAACGTCAGCATCTCAAAATTTGTCTTGTTCTGAATTAGTATAAAAACAAAATTTTGAAATTTCCTGCAAAATTAAAATTCTGTAAACAGAAAATTCAATTTGTTTTTTTTTTTTACAGGATGTTCATCAAAATATTTACAGAATGTAGTTTAGCCTAATCAGCTTTCTATTGCTAACTTTTGACAAATTTTATGGCTAGATCTGATGGGTTTTTTCCATGCAGTCAGTATGAGAACCCATTCTCATAACTAGGTGAGGACGTTGCATTGGATTTTTGAGGAATTTATGTAAGGCCTTGTTTATAAATATAAAAAGGATGTCTCTCACAATGACAACTGAAAGATAATTGAGCTTAATGAAAATAGTACTTTAACACATTTTAAACTGAAGTCTGACTCAACAGATGCTGGTCTATTTACCAAGGAGGTGGTCTATTGAAAGACTGATGGAACTATATATTTTTAATGACTTTTCAATAGAATAAAATTGTGGAGAATGGTTATCTTGCTTGTTGAGGGGGATGTCATGTCCCTTTCTAAGTGGGTGGGTGATGATCGGTGACAGGACTTACTAAATAATGTGCATTTTAATACAGCTATATGCCAGGCCTCTATGTAGGAACCGAACTCTCGTAGGATGGCACTGTATTTTGGAACCCTGTGACAGAGAAGGACCTAGGTGATATGGTGGCTAATACCTCCTACTTGATCCACATCTGTGGATCACACTTGCCATCTTAGCCAGCATAATCAGTTGGTTATCACCTCTGTATATAGCATTAGTGAGACCATTATTGGAATATTGTATCTGGTTCTGCTTTTGATACTTGAAAAGGGATGCTGTTACCTTGCAAAAGGCTCAACAAAGAGCTGCCAGAGAGATGAGGTCTGGACATTCTGCCTTGCAATGATGGTCTAAAAAGACATTCAATCTATTTAGCTTAATAAAGAGAGGGTTAAGAGGTGACCTGATAGCAGTCTATCAGTATCCACATGGGGAGAAGAATTTTAATAGTAGAGGGCATTTTAATCTAGTGGACAAGAGCTGATGATAGAAACTGAAGCTAGATGAATTGTAAAGTGCCATTTTTTAATGAGGATAATTAGCCAAGCAACTTATTTCCAGTGATGAAGAATCAACCACTTTCCACAGAGTTCAAATCAAGACTAAAAGCAAGTCTACACCACAGCTGGATTTCAGCAGCAGTCAAAGGGAGATATGCAAATACTTAAAATATTTTGCATATCTCCTTTTGATTGCCTACCACCAATTTACTATGGTATTTTCAGTGTGCTGAGTTGAAGGGAAATGCCATCCCTTTGCCTCAGCGCTACTTTTCTTGAGGGGGTGGTCTTCAGCAATCGACTTCCTGATCGGGACTTCACAGACCTACTCAGTCAATTGGGAAGATCAATCTGATGGCAGTGAATTTGTTGTAACTCTACCAAAGTTTACGGGCTCAATGTAGGAATCATGATGAAATTGTATAGCCTATGTTATGCAGGTCAGCCTAAACCAGTGGTTTTCAAACTTTTTTCCTCAGGACCCAGTTAAAAAAAGTCATTTATGCCTGCGACCTAATAATTACATCCTTGTGCAATATAGTCCAGTCTTTGGGTGGCGGCAGCAGGGGGTGCTGCGACCCATTGCCTGAGGGTCTGCGACCCAGTACTGGGTCCCGACCCTAAATTTGAAAACTACTGGCCTAAATTATCATCAGCCCCTTCTAGCTTTAGAAATCAATGAATCAACCAGGTACAACTATAACCTTTCAGGTATGAAGCCATATTTTGCAGAGTTTGGCTTAATTCAGATTCTTCTGGGTTAAGCTCTCATCTAACTAGTCCCTGCTTGACTTTTAGGCTTGATCTTGGTGCCAACCTTTGTTGCAGTGACAAAAACAGCTGAACTTCCACTAACAGGTTTCAATATAAGAGGAGTGTCCCACTCACCAGGGAAGCAAAGGTTAACAAGTTCATTCAGATCTACCTCCAAATCAGCTAAACTATTGTTTCAAACCCACACAGGATATTGTGTGTTGGAATCATAAGTTGACTGTAGAAGACCATAGAGTTGTGAGCCCCACTTTATCTTGGATGCCTTTCAGGAGCAACAGAACCTTTTAGACATGGAGTATAAATGTCCAGATCCATAGCATTCTGCATTGCCCTGTGTCTTCTGCTGCAAGGCTCGTCTTAAGCCTGAGTTCTTGTTCCCTACTGTTCTTTTCACTCTAAAAGGAGAATCCCTCCTCTTCCTTGAATTCCCAACTCCTCCTATCGGTGTTTATAATACTGCTATAGCTCCTTCCATTTCAATATCGAATAGTGCTTAGCGAGCAATACATGAAGTCTCCCAGCACTTGTGTAACAAGTAGGCCTTACCTGTCTCATTTTGATAGTGTGGGAAGCTGGGCATAAACAAGTTAAGCCAGTTGGCATGTTGCATGGCCTTGGGCAGCTAGCATGTCAGCAACAGAGCTGGGAATAGAATCTGGGTCTCCTAATTACCAATCCTGAGCCTGAATTACCCAGTACTGATGCTGATCCAATGCCACTTGTATCTTCTGCTTTCAAGGAAGGCGCAGGACCCTGCAAACAGATGTAGGGTCATTTGGGACCCTCCTTAGTCAAGTCTCGACATGGCTATGTCTCCAATAGCTTAGATCTTCCCCTTCTTACTGCAACATCCTTAGGGTCCACTTCTCCCTTTGGGAAATTAGCTAGCTTTGGATGAATAGGAAAGTATAATTAGCTTTGGTCAAGCATGCAGGACAGCACACTGTTTGTTCTAGCATGAATTATGTTGAAAGTTTGACCACTGTTGCTGTGTTGACTGGTAATAAACCCACGTGTGTTTGAGCACTGCTGCAGAGTCCTGGTATCAATAGTTAAAGGTAACTTTAGCCCCAGAAAAGCAATCCATTATCTGTTCACTTTTCATAGGTAGGTCAGTTACCTGCCCCTGGCTAATAATACTATATTGTCACTTAGGTGATTATATGCTATTGTGTTACCTAGCTAAACAGACAAGTTAAGGGGACATCTACTTTGGCAAGTCTATTATAAAATGAACAATGGGCCTGTTTAGAGGGGAGCTAATTGCAAGCATGTGCTTTTGATTTATTTATTTAATTTTTGTCGTGATCATTACCTTTTCAAGTCCGCTGCCTTTGGGAGCGTGTGTGTGTGTGTGTGTGTGTGTAACTGGAAAAATCTGAAAAACCAAATGATAACATGCTTTTGAATGCATGCTTCTGAATTTGTGTGAGCTGCAAGTAGCCAGCTTTCAAATGAAAGAATCTCAAGAAGTTTAGAAGGTTTGAAACTGGACATCTATAACTTTGAGTGTGCTTTATTTAGTTGTTCAGAAATTTGGGGTCTCATCCAAAGCTCCTGGGCTATGTCTACACTGGCAATTTAAGTTGACTTAAATTAAGCCACGTCCACACTAGGCTTTCATTAAGTTGACTTAAGAAATTCCTTAAGTCGACTTAATGAAAGCTTAAGTCCACTTAATAACTACCACTCATTAGGTCGACTTAAGCCTCCTTAGATTGACCTAAGCCTTCCTTAGGTCGACCTAAGCCCAGTGTGGATGCATAAATCCACATTGTTAAGTCAACCTAAGGGCAGTTAGGTCGAATTAACAAAGTGGACTAAGTCAACTTAAAGTGTTGCCATTTGTTAAGTCGACTTTAATAAGGTTGATTTTAAGTCGATTTAAAGTCAACCTTATTAAAGTCGACTTAACAAAAGTTGACTTAACTTTTCTAGTGTAGACATAGCCCTGGAGATCAGTGGAAAGTATGTGGCTTAGTGGGCTCTGGAGTTGGCCTTAACCCTTATGGAGTAGTAGTGCAGGAATTAATGAATCACCCTGTATGAGCCTAGAACTAGGGTAGAATACTTATATTTTAAAAATGGCGTTAAAAATTCAATAGAAAGGAGGTGATTCTCAGTAACACTTGGGACAGTTTTAGAGCAACTTTTACAGAACCTTATTTAACGTCCAGAAAACCTATTAGTGCCTTCATCCCTCTTCCATAAAGGAATGGACTTGATTTATTAAACAAAATTTCAAATGGCTTTTTATCTGTGCTAGCTGTTTGTTATGCAAATACCAAAAAAGTAAAATAACAGTGGAACAACAACAAACCTTGGAAGCAGTCGCTGGAGGAAGGGGGGGGGGGTGGATAGGGGATGGGAGGTAAAAGTAGGTATACTGTACTTGTGCTTCTCTTTGCTGTCAGTGAGGGATGGGAGGAGCAAGTTTTCAGTAGGAATAATTCCCAAGCCAGCCCAAAGGGGACAGAAAAGAGTGTCATCCCTGATTAGCTGCTCCTGTGTTTCACCAGCTCACAGAGGTAACCTAGCACGCCATGCAGTAGTACACAGTCCCCTTCCTCATCAGTAGTGGGCTTTAGAAAGCATAACCCACCCAGGGCTCTTCCTGAAACAGGATAGTTCTGTCTGATCTCCAGAGCTCAGCATATAAGGACCAGGCAGAATTGGAACTTCTTCATTCCGGGCACTCTGGATCAGCTTTATCTCTGTGGACTGTTAAGGCCCATGGTGCCAAAAAGTGGATGGGGAGCAGTAGGGTTATGGTCCTTCTCCCCTGAAACAGCCCACAGAGTGAGACTGGGGTGCCTGCAGGGAGAGCATTCTGTACCCCAAGAAGCAGTGCAGCAGCAGGCCAGGATGTCGGACTTTGTGCTCCCTGGCTAGTGAAGTTCTGTGTCGGTACCAATGCAGGGTTCTGTCATAAAGTAACCCAACATATGTGCACCTTAACCTTGAAAAGCTTATTGGTGTAAAGACTCCTCACTCATGTAAGTAGATCTGTCTGAAACAGAAGGATTACTTGCCTGAGTAAGCCCTAGTCTTGTGAGAAATGGTTGCAGGATCCAACTTATGAATGGAGACTTCAAAAGGTACAAACAGGTTCTAGAATATTAATCCTAATAGATGGGGATCACACAGCAGCAACTGTAAAAATTGTCCTGAAAGTTTAGCAAACCATATAGAAAACTTACTTGATCATGATGATGGCGGTAGGGGAGAAAGTCTGCCTGCCTGTCAAGACTTTTCAGGGATGGAAAACAGGCTTTAAAATTCTATTCAACAGAAAAAGGATCTAAGCAAATTTTAAACTGCCTGGAAATGCCCTGACCCAAGCCCAGGCTGTGTCTACACTGGAGAACTCGATCAAATGTTCCCTGTGGTACGACCATTGATTCAGCTGCTAGCAGCAGTGGAAATCCTTTTTATACAAGACTAATGGCTACCAGCGTCTTTATCTCTGTCAGTTAAAGCGTCAGGTACTCCTCTTAAAAATGAATAACATGATATGGCAAAATGTGGGGATTAGCTCCAGAGCAGATTATTTTATCCTTCAAACCCGATGAAAAATTGGACAAGTTGTCCAAAATGTTTCTTTTCTTTTCCAAACAAAGATACTTTTATGGGTTCCAAATGTCACTTTCTCTGAACTGTGCAGTAACCAGATGGCATTCAATCTACCATCGTTTTATATCACACCAGGAAAATGGAAAGTAATCCAGCTTTGGAATCCATTCTCTTTATCTACAATATTTTTATTTTGCATATCAAAATAACCATAAAAAGCATAACCTTTTATCCACATGTCAAAAGGTATTAAGTTATTTTTCTCAATCTTCACAATGCCTTTATGGAATGTGAAAACAAATTGCTACAATATAAAAAAAAGCAAAGGAACCAAAGTATTGATTTCTTTTTCCAGTTAATTGAGTAAGATATCCCTCTTTTCTTTAAAAAAGGGAATAATCATACAATTAAGGCCCAATCCTGTGAACTTTTACACTATTTGCCCCATTGACTTCAGTGTGAGTAGTGACAGTTTATAAAGTTAAGTATATGTTAAATCTTTGAATATTTGAGGTTTAAATTGCTTGAAGTTGTTTTCTGCTGGATCTCAATTTCAAGACAATACAATTCAGTAAAATGTATGCAGGTGAGATTATTTGCTTTAGTTGTAACTAGATATAAAAGGCTATCCACAGAAAACAAAACTGTTCTTGTCTTGTAAGCTATTGTGAGTTTAAGAATTATATGTATTTGTTTGTGAATCCTGGTGTTCTACTACTTTATGTATTCAATTATCTCAACAGGTAGGAAGCTTACAGATTTTCCCTATGAAAAGGTTACAGCTATTCTTTCTGGTTAAGCCCTGTAGACATGTATCTAATTACAGCTTTGTGGCCAGGATAAGGTTATAGAGGGAGGAAAGTACATACTGAAATCAGTTTAAATGACTTAGTGCTAGGTGATGTTTCCTTTGCAGACAGGCAAGACACAAAAATGCTTGCTGCACGCACTGGAACAGTGGGGAGTAAAAATCTTGATGAGACAACAAAGTTAAGGAAGCAATCTGTTCTTTCCTTAGGGAGTAAAGAAAAAGCTCCAAAGAGCTCCTCTGAAAGTAGCCAGGAGAAAAGATTCAATAGCACAGGTCAGATACAGCAAAGAGCCCGGAGACTGGCTCTCATGCGAGAACTGGAGATGAACTGGTATTTGAAAATATTTGACTTATCGAATGAGCATACAGTAGCATACACCACAGGAATGCCACACAGGTAAGAAAGCTAAACTTATTTGAAAGCTCTTTTGAAGAATAAATACTGCCATCCACAAAATAAAACATGAAGGTTTTCAGTGTTTTGTGGCTGTTTGACATTTCTAATCACTTCCCAGTGGGGCTGGCAGCAGTGGTGTACTCTGATGAATGTCGACTACAAAATCGACAACTATAGGTGATAGTGTATTAGCCACTTGACTGTCTCAGTTACTGAATCCTCCGATTTGTATCTCATCCTCTGTCCTGGCAATGCAACTGGTTTCATCTGAGTTTAGTTCACAATATACTGCTAACGTGCAAGGATTATGGAGGTGACCCGAGAGTACTGAATGAAAACTTTTGCCAACCTTTGTACTTTTTCCCTAACCTGTGAGGCAGTGTATCCATTCCAGCTTGAAAATAAACCACTTTTGAGTTTTCTTCATTTTATCCACTACATTGTCTGTAAGCCCTTTTAAAATCTTAAAGCATATGGGAGTCTGAGGATTGTTTGTTCGTCCTTTCTAAATGTAAAGGGGCCTGATCAGTGCAAATAGACCCAGGTTTAGGCTTATGGATCTCTCATATCAAACCCCTAATGAGCCTTAATTAGGTAAGACACTAATATTAATTGGCTATTGTTTCACCTCCGTTGCCATAAAATGATACAATCACCAAGCTACATTCTGCCACCCCATTCATATTGAGTGGGCTCTTACCCTGACTAACCCACCTACTTCAATGGGTGGCAGAAAGAAAAAAGAATGCTTATTATTTAATCCATAACTGCTCCGACTAGGATGAGGGGAGATTTTGCTGTGCTTGCCCCTGTCCAGCTTTAATGCATTTAACAGACACCAGGGCTTCTAAACCCAGCGCCAGGTGAAATTGTCCTAAAATCCCAAAACAAAATGTCTAAATTGACCAATACAAAATGAGACATTTCCTCAGTGGAACTGGAATAAGGAAGATTTCATCGGGGGGGGGGGGGGGAAGGTGGTTGAAAATAGAAAGCAGCTAAAAGGCAAATGTGTGGAAGTTAGTACAAAATGAGAGATTTTGCATATGCTCTTGCTATGAAATTAATAGCCAACCATGTATAATAAGGAAAAGGTTAACCTAGTAGCTAAAAGTAGTCAGTCTGTTTTTCCTGTGTCTTTGACGCCACAATTATTTGAAAATTAGTCATGTAAAACTCATGATCTACCTAGTTAAACACTGAATGCTGTGTTATAACAGCATTATGAAGGATGGAATTATTTTGCTGTGGTTGAGTTGCAAATGTTAATGTATTAGGCTTTACAGATACTTCTAAAAACACAATATTTTTGAGTTTTAAAACTCATGAAGAACTTGTAGCAATACTTATTTACCACAGAAGTAATGCAAGGAACATATGCTCAAGCCCACCAGGATGTGGTAACAGGAGGAAAAATGGAAGGTTGTTTTTGTTTGAGGTGTTAAAGATAAGTATGGGTTAAGGTATAAGAAAGGGGAGACTCACCCTTATGAAGCCATGGCTATTGGAATTAAACTGCAGGGAAGTGTGTGTAGGTGGAATCATAAATCTTACGCCATATTGAAAAAACCCAGAAGATGGAGATAACTGGAGTCAAAGAGTTGGAAGCAAAGGGAAGTGGTTTATCTTTTGACAACATTGACCATTTTTATGTTTTAAAAAATGTATAATGCAGCTTGAAAATATTTAAACTATATTAACATTGACTGGTACTGACTCCCAGTGAGTGAGTGAGTCAATTCAAAGAATGAAAACTCATTTGAGTTGAGACCAAGAGGCATTGTTTGCATTTGCGTTTCTAGTCCACCAAAATCTGTTTAACCCTGGGAGTTTTGTCTGATTCACTATAGAGGTAGTGTCTGATTGTTCTACATCTGATTCTCCTCCACCCCCACTGTGTTGGTCTCAACCACCACCCAAAGGCTATGTCTGCACTAGAAAAGTTAAGTCAACTTTGTTAAGTCGACTTAAAGTTGACCTTATTAAGTTGACTTAACAAAGTCGACTTAACTTTTCTAGTGTAGACATAGCCCCTTGTCAACCTTATTAAGTCAACTTAACACTTTAAGTCGACTTAATAAGGTCAATTTAGGTGCTAATCCCCATCCACACTGTCTTTAAGTCGATTTAAGGAATTGATTTAAGGCTTAAGTCGACTTAAAACAAAGTGTTATTAAGTCAACTGAAGCTTTCCTTAAGTCGACTTAAGAAAATGCTTAAGTCGACTTAATAAAAGCCCAGTGTGGACTTGGCTTTATTTAGACCGATTTAAGCCTCCTTAAGTTGACCTAAGTTGCAAGTGTAGACGCACCCAAAAAGGGTTTGGGATGCCCCACTTCAGTGTTTTAATTTGCTCAGTGCAGAGAGACATGTTAATTGGTAAAATTCCTAATTTGGGTCCAGTTTTGGATTCTGAAACTTCTTCCGCCAAAGCTTGGTGGTGTCTGGATAAAAGGGTTTGTATTTGTTTGTAAACAGGAAGAGAACTGGACTTTCAAATTTTCTGCCTCCTTTTCTTTAAACTGAACCCTGAAAGCTATCAAATATATAGCTTCGTGGTAAAACACATGGCCAGGACATCTCAACTATTTCTATCTAATTTATAACATTTTGGTGTGCTATGAAAGTGTTTGTATATTTTTACATGTTACCTAAGTGGTGGTAAAAATGAAGCCAGTTTCTCTAAATGATGCATTTAGAAATAATGCAAAAGACTTAGAGATCATGATCTTATTAACTGCTGTGAAATCTAATTTCTGAGAATATGAAAGATTCAGAAGATTTTCCCTACAAATTGCTTCCATGTGCCAGTTACCAATGCAAATGTTAATAACCTCTTCCCTGACGTTCCATGTATTTGTGTCTCTCAGGCTATGTCTACACTTGAAAAGTTAAATTCCAAAGGGGTAGCCGTGTTAGTCTATTATAGAAAGCCAACAGAGTCCTGTGGCACTTTTAAAGACTAACAGATTTATTTATCGCATGAGCTTTTGTGGGAGAAAATCCCACTTCGTCTGACGAAGTGGGATTTTCTCCCACGAAAGCTCATGCGATAAATACATCTGTTAGTCTTTAAAAGTGCCAAAGGACTCTGTTGACTTGAAAAGTTAGGTTGACTTTATGAAGTCGACTTAATAATGTTGACTTTAGATCGACTTAAAGTGGACCTTATTAAGTCGACTTAATAAAAGTCAACTTAACTTTTCAAGTGTAGACGTGGCCCCTTTTTGGCCTTATTAAGTTGACTTAAAAAGGTCCAACTAGGCACTACTCCACGTCTCCACTGGCTTAAGTCGACTTAAGCGCTAGTTCGAATTAAAACATGGTGTTAATTCGAACTAACTTTTCCTTAATTCGACTTAAGGAGCAGCTTACGTCGAATTAAGGAAAGCCCAGTGTAGACACAGAGTAAATTAAGTCAATTTAAGCTTCCTTAAGTGGACTTAATTTTTAAGTGTAGACGCACCCTCAGAGAACAGTAAGCAAAACTTGAACCAGTTTTTCTATACAGATCTCAAAAATGGTTTGGGATCTTATAAAAGAACACACAGTTGCTTGAATCTGAACATAAGATATTGAGTCTTTATAATAACATGTGCTCATAGGTTATCTGAATTTCTTATGTCTTTGGTCAACCATGGTGTGTGGAGAGAGACTAACTGAAATTATCCAAATTTCTATACAAAAAATCACCCTCGGTGACATTGAATTACAATCTTTTTCAAATGTGTTCTCTTTTGAGATCAGTCTGTTTTATCTGCTTTGAATGATTTGAGGATTAGCTGAGTCTGTAATACATCAATCTTTCAATTTATCTAATCATACTCTTTTAGTGATTGGATGAGAGCTAGAAAATGGGTTGGGTTTTGATAACAAAGGGTAGCAGAACAATGATGCCATGAGAAAACAAAGTAAAGAGTATTTCTTCTTCTATTCTATTGATTCATGCTTACTGAGCTTTTTTTTTTTGGCTCAGGTGATTTATCAGGGATCTCTTACACCTCTTGATAAAAACATGAGTATAAATATAGAATCTTAAAAACATTACAAATTACATACAGTGGGGACTACTAAAGCTAACAGTGTCTATCTTCGGCACACCGATGTGTCTGAGATACTTTATCAGTCTTAGACTAGACAGAATTGTTGGAATCTACTGATTTGTTTGACAAGTGCTGATTTTTTTGTAGTTTTTTATTTATTTTTTTGAGCAGGGGGAGGAAGTTGGTAGGGGTTTAAAGGCAACTAGTATACATACTGACATCAGAAATCACAACATTCAAAACCCAATAGGGGAATACTTCAATCTCCCTGCTCAGTCCATTGAAGATTTGTTAATAGCTGTGCTCAAACAAATGAATAACAAATTGAAGTTTCAAAGAGAAACTGCAGGACTGGAATTCATATGTAGAGTTGACTCCCTTGCCTTAGGGTTAAACAGGGACTATTGATTTTTTTCTCATTACGACAGGTGATTTGACCTCACCTTCCTCTATGTGCTGTTCCTCAGTGTTTGAATCTTAACATCTGCTTCGATTTGCTATTACAGCCTGACCTGATCCTATGTCTTACATTTCCTTGCATTTATTTTCCTCCCATTCTGTAAGTTCCCCATCTTCAGAGCATCTAAATGGGATTTTCTCCCACAAAAGCTCATGTGATAAATAAATTTTAGTCTTTAAAAGTGCCCCAGGACTTCTTCTTAATAAACATAGATTCACCTGCTGACACACTGTCTAGTCTAGGGAGTGGAGGAAGCTGGTCAGACTGACAATTGATGCACTGCATGTGAAACAAAAAGGTGGGCGGGAGGGAAGGGAATTTTGATTAAGGATGTAAAGACAAACCCCTATTCTTGTTGGAGTGGTATGGAAGCTGTAAGGCCCACATGATCGATAGGGTCTTGGGGGTCTGTGTGGGTTTGGTTTGGTTTTTTTACAGACCAGATCACAAAGCCTATTACCCACACATTGCAGAAAAACTGCATGGTACTCAGCTGTTTTATCTCAGAAGGATGGCGAGCTGAATGAATGCTGACAAGACTTCAGTCTGATTCCAAAGGATCTAGATATAGCAAATCTGAGGCTTAGATCACTAAGTCCCCCCCTCTGTTCAGTTCCTTTTAAAGGCAGAGTAACATGCCAACAGACATTGCACTTAGACTCTCACGCAAACGGTCTCAGCTGCAGGCTGTCAGTGGTTTCAAAGCTTCAGGCAAAATAAGTCTCAGGAGAGCCACCAGCTGCTGAAAAGCCCACCCAGTTGTGAGCATGCTGCTACTGCGCTATTCCCAATTCCTGCCAGGCTAGCAACAATGGACCACTCTCAGCTGGCATGTGCTACTACAGGACCCCACCCCCACCCCAGCCACAGCTGCATGTTAAGCATCTATCAGTGTCCAGAAAAAGATGGGTCTGTCTTGTGGAGAAATTTTATTTATTACACTTGTAGGAAAGTTTGATTGAACCATGCTAGTTTTTAAAATTCCAAGAATTTATAATTTAATTTGTGGTAACTGGTGTCTTTAGGCCTTAGAGTAAGATCCATCCCTCCTTGCGCTAGGTGCTGTACAAACAGAATAATAGCTAGGGGAGAGAGCACTGCCTGCTGCTGCTGCACATGTTAAAGTGCCCCAGGCAGCAGGTCTAACTCACTCAGGTAAGTTGACACTTTCCTACTGCACATTTTCACAGGAACTTTTCTCTCCCCTTTTCTGACTTTCCTGACCCTTTGGCCCCTCCCCACTTCTGGTATCATTTTCATAATGATCTGAAGCTCTGAAAGGACTTTTGATGATAGGAAAAGAAATTGACAGCCCAACTTACTTGATTTATGTGAGGCTATAATGTACTGTATGAGAAACCAAATTGCTTTAATGATTTGACTAAGGGTCCTTACAACTGTCACGTATCCTGCCCAAGGCCTTAAATAAGCCCTACGAGAAACTGCATTTATCAGCCTTGGACTGAATCCTAATAAATATTTTCTTTACTAAATATAAGACATGGGAAACCGAGTTAGCTTTCTCTGCCCGCTGGCAATAGACAGTCCCTTTGAATGCTTTACCATGAAAGGTTTCAGCTCACAAAAAAGGTCACTAATCTTGGCCAGGACCATCATTGGGCACCAATTAAAATGAGACAGTAGTAACAAGCTACAGAGTCACTGGGAGGAAAATGCTGTTTTATAGTTGCGTGGTCCTATTAAGGATAAATAAGTAAGCTAAAGCTTCTTGTCCTAATAGAAATATAACGGCAACAGACTTCCTTTCCATAAGAACGTAGAGAAGTGGAAGCTACCAAAAATCTAAACTTCAGATGCCTTATGGCACTCTGAGAGTCTTTGTGATCGGACATTACCTTGGACTATGCATTTGTACAAACCTCCCTGCACGGAAATCCCACCCCGCAAGCCAAATGTGCTGAAATCCACTGAGAGGGGAAAAAGGCAACGGACCATCCTTAAAGTCAGTCCTCCAGCAAGATGCTGTGCTGGAAGGCCAGGTGGAGCAGCAGAACAGGAACAACTAGAGAAGTTTCTGCATATGCAGCAATTGTCATTACACACAACTGTCAAAGCTGAGGCAGGAATGACATACAGGTACTTTCATATCTCCATTGTCTGATTATCTTCATAGTAAAGTATAGTTACTAAGGAATGGTTGAAATGGGGGGAGATTTGGCCAAATAATTCTTACAGCAAAGAATGACAAAAAAAACTATAAAGAGCATATTATACATAATGTCTTAAAGAACATATCTTGCAGGTTTGTAGCCATGTTGGTCCCAAGATACTATAGAGACCTGATGATATATTTTATTGGACTGATTCTGTGGGCGAAAGACAAGCTTTTGAGGTACACAGAGCTCGTCTGGTCTGGGAAATGTACTCAGTGTCACAGCTAAATGCAAATATATCTATATATAGTAGAAATGTCTATTTATAAAACATCTCTATTTACATAGTAGTGTATATCTACTTTTAAAATCTATCTGCCTGTTCTTGCTCATACACATTTGCTCTCCATTATACATCCAGTGTACATTTACTTAATCTAATTTCAGATCTTAATTTTCCTCAAGCAAATGTAACTCTTTCCATGGCAAAACTAGGAGAAATGACAAATACAACGAGGGAACACATATAATAAAATAAAATGTTGATTCCAAAAAGTGATGTTTAGCAAATTGTTATTGAATGCATGATGCAGCACCTAACATAGCCAGATATATATAGAATTATGAAATATGACAATTTTGTGTGCTGATTTGCAGCATTTCTTTTATAGAAGTTTATTGCATGTTTTTAATATATTACAAGTATGTGCCTCACTCTAGCTACCCTCATGTGTTGAAGAAACACACATTACCTATTCACTTCTGAGTAGTAGTTTCCATTAAAAAGGAAGAGAATACAATTTTCTTGTCTGGATATATTGAACTGTCCCTGAAAATGCAGAGGAGGGAGAGAGAACAGACAGATTTATTTATCTTACCATAGACAACTATTAAGTGCTCAAGACCAGTAATACTGTCTAGGCTTGGAATCCGAAACCTACCAGTGGTCCAACCAGTTGAGGCTGATTTAAAACAATACTCTTAAACCATCTTCCTGTTGCTAGCATTATTAATATTGCAGAACTAATGCAGACAACTGAGCTATGGTTCATTAGATTATTACTAGGGAACTGGGAGACATTTCGGGTTGTATCTCCCAAGTGAAATCCAAATGAGGTAATTGTCTAAATTTTTGAATACACTGGGATTTATTGTGATCTATTAACATTGAGTCTGAGTATGTTGTCTTGCTTGCTGATCAAATGCCACAGCCTCTTGGGTGAAAGTTGAGGGCCTGATATCGAATGCTTATTCATATTGAATAGTTCCTAACTTGACAACTAATTGTATATCTATTGCTTGAAAATGACTGTGGGTGGCTGAGCTAACTTATTCTTGTAAAGGGTCTTCACAAAGATCAATGACATTGTAGAATGTAAGGAATCTCTGTTAAGCCTCTTCTGTTCAATTGATCTTGCTGTTAAAATGGGAGGCTTTTACTGAGGGGTGCGTGTCTGTGTGTGAGCCCAGCAAGTGCTGATAAGTCAGAACTTTAAGGAATAAACAGCAGGGACAAAAATAGATGGGCTTGAGCTACAATATTAGTATTCAGACCTGGATCTGATCCAAACTTCCCCAAAGGGAATCTTGTCCAATAAGATACTACAAGATTGATCATGCCTTTAAATTCTAGCTAAAAAAAAAAATTTAGTAAGATGACTTGAGGCTCAACATTTTAGACACTGATGTGCAAGCTGAAAAAATATGACCAAAATAGTTCTCTCATTTCCATGTGTCTCCTAAGCATGCATCAGGAAGGATATAGTCCAAAACCCCACTGCAACTATCCTATTGATCCACTAAATCATCTGAAACTATTTCAGGCACAGAAGTCAATAATGCTGATGAAAACATAAGGAAACATTCAGAACATGATGATTTTTAACTTGATCTCTTCTTGCCTATGATTATTATCTTTGGGTTAGATCTCATTTGCATCAGCATAAATTCAGAGTGCCTTCTTTGTCAGTGAATTCACCCTGAATGTACAGTACAGTGACACCAGAATCTAGCTCAGCCTTTTTATTGGTGGTGTGAAGCTGATACTTCTGTTAGAGAGACACAAGGCATCAGGAGGACAGCTTCCCTCTTCCCCACATGCGGGAGCAAGATGGGAATATTAGGTAGACTGGGAGAAAGAAGTGGACCGAAGGGAAAATGAATACCTGAGTGACTCTCTTCACAGAGAATCCTTTAAATGATTACATGTGACAGCAAATAGGGAAGGCAAATAACTTTTTTTTAAACCTACAATAAAAGGAAAACTGCATTTCAAAATGTTTATTTCTCTTGGAAATTCCTTTGCCCAAGACCAGTTAGAAAACTGTGAGCTAAAACTGAAAAAAGACAGCATATTTTTTCTTCTTTAAAACTGTCTCCCAATTCTATTTACTTGCTCTGGAATTTTGGTTTTTTCAAAGAGAGACTTCCTAGGAGAAGAGGAGCAAAGTCAGGATATCTTGTGATCCAGAAGCAGCAGAGAGAGGATACACATCCCAAGGCAATAAAACAATGCCACATAAATGTGAAACGGTTCCAGGGGTCCTACAAGGCTCCTTTAAAAACAAGAGGCAAAAGTAATCCCTGGTGTAAATCCATTAGCTTTATTAGAGAAACGACCCATGCAGTTGTCCCAAATGTGATGACCAATCAATTATCCCCTAAACTTTTCCTGTCTTTGAGGAGGTTCCCTTTTAGCTTCCTCAGAGATGTCTTTCACAGTTACGTCCCTTCTGGCTGATTCCAAGTATAGATTTAAAAAGAAAATGGGCTTTCCCCTCTCATTAGCTTCATTACTTTAACAGTAATTCCCCACTTCCTATTTTGTTCTACCATTTCCATCTGTATTTTAACATACTGATCTTTAGGCAAAGGGTCAGGCAAGTGCCCTACTTCCTGATCTGCTGGCAGTTTTTTTACATTATACAAGCAATGGACCGTAGGGCCACAGCAATTTCATAGTCACATCTTGCATCCCAAAGTGCAGTTCTGGCACCATCTCAGTTGTGTGTTCCGTTCTTTTCATAGGGTTTCCAGCACCAAAACCCACACGTTTCCATTTAAACACCATGCAAAGTCTCTCATTTGTAATTTTAAGGTTTATAGGAGATATGGCATCTGTACCTTGTCTACTTCACTAGTAAGACAGTCAGGGAGTGATAAGCTGTTATGATGCCCCTAGCACACCTGAACTTTCCTGCATAGTGGAATGCTTCTCTAGGCAGCAGAATGCCAGATATGGGTCTGTCTTGCACCCTTGGAAAAATGCAAAATGGCCAAACAGCCCAGGATCAGGGCTTCAAATTTTAACTTGAGGGGTACTAATTTCTGTGCATCATATCCTCGCACTCCTAGGTTTTTCCAACTAGGTTAAAATGGCCTAATATACAGTCCAGCCATGGCCTCCCAACAGCATTACAGTAAATAGTCCTGGTGCAAACTCTGACATTGTATCTACAACATCCATTGCCAGAAGTGTACACAGTAAAAATTGTTGGCTCTGGGAGAGTATTTATAGCCCTTACTAAAGCCAGCTCTGGACATTTTTAGTATGGCTTTTGACACAGTCCCATGAGACATTCTCATAAGCAAGCTAGGGAAATGAGAACTAGATGAAATTCCTACTGGGTGTGTGCACGACTAATTGAAAGAGACTCCAAGAATAGTCATCAGTGGCTCATAGTCAAACTGGCAGGGCATATCAAGTTGGGGTCTCCCAGGGGTTAGCTCTACGTCCTGCACTAGTCAATATTTTCATAAATAACTTAGAAGATGGAGTGAAGAGAACTCATACAATCTGCTGATTTTTACCAAGCTGGGAGGGACGGCTAGCACTTTGGAGGACACGATGAGAGTTCAAAATGACCTTAACAAATTGAAGAATTAGGGAAAGGGCATTGGGCTAAATCTTGAAGCCTTTACTCAGGCCTTATTCATATTGGCTGAAACCCTGTGCAGAGGGCCAGTATGTGGCCTATGCCATTCTCAAAATAGGGCTCAAATCATGCCTAGATTTTGTATTGGCTCTCTATGCAGTGGTAAATTCGACTTATTGTGAAGGCTCAATAATTACTTTTTGGACCATTTTTTGGAAGGGAAAAATACAGCTCCTCCAGTGGAAGGGATATGTTTGTTTATCTGCCGGATCTGTTTTCCCAGATTTTCACAGGTCTAAACTAAAGAGGACGCATATCTCACTTAAGTAAAGGTAAGATGGAAACCCTTTTATTATTGAGTTGTTTAATTTAGCACGGAAAGTAATGAATTTTGAATGAGGAATGCTCATTAAATACCCATAAGATAGTTTATTTATAAGGTGATTAGTCTTTTTTTTCCTTTCATTGCCTTACTAAATATGACTTAGTTCTGCCTGTCTTTGGTGTAGTTTCAAATATTCAGTGTTAATTTTGCTTCTGACAATCGTAGCATTCCTCTGAGAGGGCTTCCAGTGCATAAAACCAGTTTATACTTTTATATGGCAGGGCTTTATTGCATATCGGTTTCTTCTACAGAGAGTTGTTGGTTTTAAACAAAGCCTAAAGCCTGAAACATGGGCTGGAACTGAAATAACATCCGTTGTCAACTTAGTATCTGGCATTTTTTCTAAACATGCATTCTAACTTTACAGGATTAAGGGGATGCTGGGATCAGAGAGCGCCATATTTTGTGTCTTGCGCAGATACACTGGGCTCAGTGTTTTAAGAAGTGCTCCAAGGCAAGGTGTGCAAAACGTGCGGGTCCTCAGTTTTATGTATCATTGTGAATTCACTTTTTATAAGATGCTTGGAAGGGTCAATGTGCTTTACCAACAATTGATTTAACCCTCACAACAGCCCTATGAAGTACGGAAGCACCATCTCAATCTTTCTCCCTTGGTTTCCTTGTCTGTCAAGTAGAGTGAGCACACCAAGGCCACAAAAGGATAATGGCAAGAATTAAGAAACTTTTGCTACTAAGCCTGTCCAGCTGATCTAGTTACATGTTTGTGCAGAGATGACCCATACCTGCTGGTAGTGGGGTGAGTGGGGCACAATATAAAAATTTGGCTGCCCTTGAGACAGTTTGGGTCACACTGCCTCAGCCTCAGTCTCCCCTCCCAGAAAGCAGTGGCCCCTCTTGGCAGCTGTTGCTCCTGCCCTCTTCCCCCCCCCCCCCCCCCAGCTGGCAGGCTCCAGCTGCTGCCACACAGGGAGGGGACCTGGCTGCACCATGTGACCGAGTGGGGTCAGCAAATGCTGAAAAATCTCAGGGGGCATGTGACCCTCTTCCCCCACATGATGCCCCATCTCTTGCACTGCCTCTGTTATGTTTAGGGGGGCCTATTCTGCTTAATCTATATGGGCTATAGGCCAGCATAAAAATGCAGACTGGAGCTATCTGCAGAATGATTCAGATGCTACCTCATCTTAGAAATGTGGGGCTCTAGGTGACCTCAGGAGATCATCCAGTTCAGCCTTTTGTGCTGAGGCAGGTCTAACTATATCTACCCCATCATCCCAGATGGGGTTTGTCTGACGTCCGCTTAAAATATCGTATTTGAAGGCTGCGGTCAAGTTCCTTTTTACTCATATTTTCTCAAGACTAAATATGCCCAGCTATTTTTTAACCTTTACTCATAGGTCATATTTTCTAAACTGTCTATCATTTTTTGTGTGTGCTGATTTCCTCTTCATTTTTATCTGATTTGTCCACGTTTTTCTTAAAGTGCGGTGCACAGAACTGGACCCAGCACTCCAGCTAAGGTCTCACCAGTGCTGAGCAGAGCAGGACAATTACCTCTAGCAAGTGATTGCGACACCCCTGTTAACATATGCCAGAATATTAGACAATTTCACAACTGCATCATTCAGTCTAACTCCAAATCCTTTTCAGCAGTACTTCCACCTAAGCCTCTTACTCCCATTTGGTAGTTGTGCAAACCTCCCCACCCCCCCCGCACCAACCCCCTTGTAATACTTTGCCCTTGTCTTTGTTGTTTCAGACCTACTTTCCAAATTGTCAGGGTTGTTTTGGATTCTAAACCTATCCTTCAAATTTCTTGTCACTACTCCCAGTTTGGTGTCACCTGCAAATTTTATGGCATCTGCCCACTAAATTTCATAGCCTGTTCAAAGAGCCTGTTTATCCTTATGTTGTTCTTATCCATTCTTTTACAAGATTTAAAAAACCTGAGTTCCTAAATTTATATCCCTATTTAAGCACCTAAATAAGTGGCCTGATTTTCAAAAAAGAGCACCCAACAGCTCCTATTGGCTTCAGTAAACATTACCAGCTGTTCCTTGCTTTTGAAAACCAAGCTACATATTTGAGTGCTTAAATATGACTTTGGAATCCTAATTCTTGGTTCCTGAATTGGGATTTTCAAAGGAGTCTAATGGAGTTGGGCAACTCCCACTGAAATCATAAGTTTCTTGAAAATTCCAGCTCATTTAGAAAAAAAAAATCTTGGTTCAATTACTTGGGCTTTGTCCAGGAGGATGAATTTCATTCTAGGGGAGCTCAGAAAAACATTGGCAGTGTCCACTTGGTTTTGCAGAGTGTAAATATTCTTTTTCTCTTCCAGAGGAAGTCTCAAGAGAATTAGAAATTATAATTATTCAGTTAAGAAATCAGTAAAAAAATAATCAGAACACAAATGTATATTGCTTTTCTTCAAACTAATTAAACCAGGAAAATTCGATTAGTCACCATGCATTTATACAAAGAACATACAGTAAATAGCTATTTTAAGTTCTAACATTTGTATTTCGTTATCTGATTAAAGCAGTAAACTCATGCTACAGAACGAGGACAAAAAGCCAGCAGAGTGAACAGAAGTATTTTTCAGTAACTGGATATTTGCAAATTGTAGAAGGTATAATATGAATTCCATATTAGTGACTTTGTAGAATGAGTTGTAAATACAGCTGGTCGGGAATTTTTTTGATAAAATATTTTTCACTGAAAAATGTTGTGGTTTGATTTTTTTGTTGGTTTTTTTTTGGGGGGAGGGGGTTTGTTTAACAAAAATTTTTCATAAATGTATCAGTTTTGATGAGACTTTAGAGAGGAACATTTCTCAGGTCCAGGACAGAATTTCTAGTCAAAATTAGATAGACACCCCCCACCCCATAGCTAATAGCTCTGTGGGTAGGATACTCATTGGATTTTGGAAGACACCAGTTCAAGTCCCCAGTCCACATCAAAGTAGAGCAGGGAGTCAGCCATGGTTAGCACCTGACTCTAAGTTTCCCACATCCCCAGTGTACATCTTAGTCACCCAGGCTATGAACTACTTGGTGGTAAGTCTGTTTCTCTTTCACATGATCCTGAAAAGCCTTGATCTTGGCCCATTGCGGACCAAAAGCAAATGTCAAAATCTCAAGCTTTCACAAAATGCAATTCTTGCTTTCCAGCCAGTCCTAGCTGTAAATGTTACTGTTACGTAGTGAAATTCACTCTTGTCTCTCATATGCCTGTACTGAGACCAAAGTGGCATTTAGATACTGCCCTTGTGCTAATTCTGAAAAGAGGTGAAGTTTATCCATTGTAAAAACAAACTCTTCAAGGCAGACACAAATCAAAGACTTGATTTAAATGACCACATTCCTACCACACCCCTCCCATGTATAGGACATTGTACAATAATGCTGAACATTGGATTGTGGAAGAAAGGGATTGCAGCCCATTATTAACAAGTGTACAGAAAAGATGAGCAATAATAGTGCAACAACATTAAATAACGTTGTATATTTGGGTACGTCTACTAAAAATGAGCATCCGCATGCTAAAGGGATGGAGGAAAGGGTGTTTATGAGTGAAACTTGTATTGAAGTCTGCAAACTAAGGCCTTGTCTTCACTAACTCTGATGCCAGAAAAACTTTTGTCACTCAGGGGAGCATGTGTTTCACATCCTTGAACGACAAGTTTTGCTGGCCTAAGTGTCAGGGTAGACAAAACCTAACTCCTCAGGAATGTTTATCTGAAGAAAACGTCAATCTTCGGCTGGCTGTCTCTCGTTACAAAATAATAGACGATGTATCTGGATCACATAATGGACTATCCAGCTTTATGCAAGTGAAACCCTTGGCAAAGGTCTCCAATGACAACACATTGGTTATGTGGTAGGAACAGGAGAGCTGATGGGGGATCCAAAGTTAAAGCTGTGGAGTGCAAGGAGCTTTGTTGATGGAAGTGAACATTTTATTCCTCATGGCAAAAAGCCTTTCTGAATTTGGCCCCCTAGTTACAAAACACTGTTTCCCCCACTCTTTTAGACTGTTACATTCTTAAAAATAATCAAATTGCTTTCATCAAATACCTGCAGTCCATCTAGCATTATCAGAGTGCCTAGCTCCTCTTCTCTGCAGTTAGAGCTGTGATGCAATTAAATAGCAAGTAGACTGTCCCTGGGTAGCTCCACTTACTAAACATCCATAGATTGTGCAATGTGAACAGAAGCTGGCAGGACCTGAGGGGAATTGCTAAATGAACAAGGTTTACTTAGGGGGAGAACATTCTCAGGGATTAACTTGATCTAGCCTCATTGTTCAGTTCTAATGTAAGTGAGTAATTGAAATCAATGAAGAATTTGAAAGGCAAGCAAAATGTTAGAACAGCAAGAAATTCAGGAAAAGCCAGAGGGGCCTCATGCCAACTGTCATTGATTGCAAAGGATGGAGTATATCAAGTGTAAAGAAATTCATAAGAGATTTGTGCTGCAGGCGTGAGAGTGCCCAAATCATTCAAATGCAGTTAAACTCCTAGGCTATGTCTACACTACAAAAAGTTAGGTCGACTTTAAGTCGACCTAAAGTCGACCTTATTAGGTCAACTTAACAAAGTGGTTTCCCTGAACGGGGACTTAGTAAGTCGACCTAACTGCCCTTAACTGACTTAAGCATCCACACTGTGCTTAGGTCGACCTAAGGAGTCGACTTAAGGGTTAGGTCAACCTAACCGGCGGTTCTTATTAAGTCGACCTAAGCTTTCATTAAATCAGCTTAAGGAATTTCTTAAGTCGACTTAATGAAAGCCTGGTGTGGACAGGGACTAAGTTAGTCGATTTAAGCCTCCTTAAGTCGACCTAACTTGCAAGTATAGACATAGCCCTACAGACCAGGTGGTTCTGAAAAATCCCTTTATCTTAATCTTTAGGCTCCTAAATACATTAAAAAATCTGGTCTTTATTGTCGATATTGCTAGCCACAAACACAATAATAGATATTTCACCTATTTTGCACTTAATCTTAGCCCAGTTGTAAAGGAATAGTGGCCTTGATGTAGATAAATTCCAAAACAAATAAGTACTCAATTTGTAGTTTGATTTATAAGGGATGGATGAACATGCTTGGATGAAATAAGAATCAACTCAAACAAAAACATGTCTATTTTGTTGTATAATAGTTTGATCAGTATAATATCTGCATATTAAATGTAAACAGCTATGCACAATTGATTGCAACAATGTGGCCATTTTACACCTGTAGTATTTTCTGTTGCTACTTTTCTTGTTTAATATTTTACATATTTTCCCCTGAGACATAATCTCCCCCAGGGATCCTTATGAGGCCCTTCATCAACCCCTACTCAGTGATATGTCTCAATGATTCTGGTGTCCCAGGGACACCCAATAGGTGCATTGCACCAGTGGGAGCCCTGCCAAAAAACTGTAGGTCAGTGAAATCATTGCCCCATTTAAATCAATGGGAATTTTGCAATTTCTTTCAATAGCAGCCAGGATTTCACCCAGAGAGCCTCCCCTATTTCCCCGGCCAGGAGCACAGCCGCCGTCCCCGGTCCAGAGCACGAGGCTGCTGGCCCCAGCCCTGGCCCGGAGTACGAGGCTGCCGGCCCCGGCCCTGGCCCAAGCCCAGAGCATGAGGCCGTCAGCCCCGGTCCAGAGCACAAAGCCACCCACCGGCCCCAGCTGAGGCTCTGACAGCCTCAAGGACAGCCCTGAGTTGAAGTGCCATTCTCCTCTCTCCTTTTCTAATTTCTTTCCTTTTCACTGCTATTGTCATAGACTGTTTTCAAAGGGGAGGGAAAAATGTAATTAAAAGAACAGGCATAACTAGAGAGAGAAACCACATCAGGGGTGAGCGTGAGAGCATCCATTAAGACATTCTATTTGTATGTCTTTATATACCGCTCTTTTCACATACCACTAAACCAAATTCCTTAGTTAGGCTGGCAGTAAGAGGAGCTCTTTAGTTATGTGAACTATACTAGCTAAGAGAACTTTTCTTTGTGTATAATCATGACCAGCTTTTTACAGAGATTTTTCTATAACTGAAAGTATATCATAAAGGTGCCACAACAGATCCTTAAATTAACAAAGATCCCAGTTAATAAAAACCAATAAAATGTACATAAATAAGCCTAACTCACTCTGCTGTACATCATGCACTCATTTCCATACCTATTCACAAACATGCCAGGCAGGCTGGAAGTATATAGATGCCATTTTCCCCTGGAAAATGTGGTAAATGTGATTTATTCACAACTTTTTCCCTGCATAAGTCGCTACTTCAATCCTTAGTGTTTTGTACGTCAACAAGTTCTGCTGATGGCAAATGGAGATTTGCCTATTTGTTCTTATATGTTCATACCTACTGTCCGAACCTCTAGTTTTAAAGCCTACTTTGCCATATACTGATATAAAAAAGAGTCATCAGCAATGCAGGCAGACTACTGCCCATTGAGTCTGCATTTCTTTAGTGTCTATAGAGTTGCTTGAAAAGGATTTGTTGTTTGGTAGTATTTTTTCCGCAGGAAGATTTGAAACTTTTGGACATTTCTATCTATTTCTATCTATTTTATCCAAACAAAAACATAAACTGACTGCATTTGAATTATTTGGGCAACCTATAATTTAACAAATAGTGCATGCATGGCTGTAAAAGTAGTTTGCTGTCACAGCAGAACCCGTGGCTAGAGATTTTGCAAATTGTGTACATTATAGTATTTTGTGATCTAAAGAGGAAACTGGTTGTTTAAATAGACTGACAATAATACCAACCATTTATATATCTTAAGGCCTTGTGGTCCTGGGCCTATACACAACATATACATGGCAATTAATGACTATCATGACTGAGTGAAGATCACATTTTTGAGGCATTTCAGTTGGCTTCTTTATATTTCTCAAATGTTTTGGTGTATAAAATAAAGTGCTGCTCCTGAAGCAGGTTTCAACTAAAATAATTTCACTATAAATGACACTGCCACAAGCAGATGGAGAGGAAATAAGTATTAAAAATGTTAAATGCATGATCAACCCTTTCCACAAGGTGGCAAGTATGTTAGTTTACTGAAGAGCTTTTTCCCCTTTCTGAAGAATTTGTCAGAGTTTTTAGTATAAAATACAAGCTCTGCAAAGAAGTGTGTCTGGGGTAACTGTTAGCTCCAGTACTTGTCCAAGTACATTTCTACGTACTTCCAGCTATAATGTGTTCTGATGATTGACTGAATCTGAGTTTCTTATCACAGATGGCTGACCTTCTTTCTACAGATGAAATAAAAATTTAGACCCAAACATCAGCACACATCTTATATTCCTGGAATCTCAAGATTTTTGGAAGGTTTGATTAATTGAAGTAAATAAATAAAAGCAAGGGGTAAGGGGCCCAGCCCCCATTCCCAACTTTGAGAGGGCAGAGAAAGGAAACCTGGCAGAAGGGGACACTGGGTACAAAAATCCCAAAGGGGCAGGGGAGTGGGGTAATCAGCCCAGGGGAAAGAACTGTAGAACTTGGACTCTGTCAGCAGCGCATCACTGCGTATCATAGAGTTCCTGGGCTGGGACCCTGAGTAGAGGGTGGACCCGGGTCCCAAAACCCCTCCCCTCCAGGAGTGACACCAGCAGAGGCAGGCCAAGGAGGACTGGGGCCACCCTGACCCACCAGCCCTAGCAAAGCGCGAGACCCACCACTGGGATACTGGTAGTTAGCCACAACAAATATGATAGCAAATCTGTGCAGGGTATTAACTTCGAATAAATTATCCCACTTTTAATATCATTTTTAAGTATACAGTATTTCCTTTAAAACATGAAAGAATTTTGTTGCAAGAAATCTCATGTGGTGAAGGCACATTTGCACAACTTGTTTGTGTGTGTTCTCTAGGAATTATACATACTTCTGTGAGGACTAGACAAGATTACTTTGTATGTAGAACTAATTTTATCAATCTTTTTAATCCGGGCAATCTGCCATTCACAATCTGAATATGTATCTTTTGTCCATTTATGTAAAATGTAATTATCTCTCTATAAAACCGCTCTGCATCACCAGTGAATGAGTGATCTTAGTAGAGTGATTGCATGCACTATTTGTTAAATTATAGCTTGCATGTTTACAGTTTGGTTTAATTTCTCTTGGCCTGCACAAATGTATTTATTCCTCACTTTTCTCAGAATTAGACATCCATAAAAATGTACAGCTGGTTATCTACAGAAACATTAGGAAGGCCACTCTTACGCTCCACTCCAGGCTTAAAAATGATGTCTCAAATTCTAATAGGTTCTCTATTATGCTGTTTCAGAAAACTGACTTTGAAAGCAATTTTTCGCTACAGTGTGGCTGAGATGCCTGCTGAAGAACTGCTCTTTGCTGATAAAGTTTTTCATGGTTTTGCTGTTTTGATCTCCCTTTTAGCATTACCCTGTGCTAGAAGGACCTCACAAGACAAAATTTCAGGCACTTGTGTAATTCCAGTAGCGCAGAAACCATTTCCTAGGGGCATTGTTTAGAGACACTCTGGAGTGTTTGGCGCTTGTCCCAATACCCTGGGGAGGTGTAGCTTTAAAACTAGCTATGGACTGGGCCAGTTTAGAAAATCAATAAGATAGCTAAAAATGTGAGTTTGTCCAAGGATAAGGAAATGCTGACTATATGTTCATAAAAGCAAGGAACTGAAAATGAGAGCAGATTAAAGGCATTAATAAGTAGAGAGCATTAACCTTTATTCTTTTATGGTTCATTTTAGAAGAGTAGGGGCTCACTTGTATAACCTTCTAATGCTACTTCCAAAAATCCCAATCTAACACAGCTTTACAAGTAGATCTTGAATATTTAAATCCATAATACCTTTATCTCAAGATACCCCAACAAATTCAAGCAGTGGATTTGAGTTAAAAAAGGAATATCTCCTTTTGGCTGGCTGCACAAATGCTTATTAAAGGCACTTTTGAAAGTGCCCCACCATGCTCCATTGTGGATGGTGGGCTATTCAATGAAGTTGCTGATGCAGCTTCTACTGGAATTTGTGTGATATATTCTGGACCATTGGATGAGATCCCCTGCAGAGACTGCTAACTGGAAGAGCTATTCTCTTAGTTTAACAGCTCTGAATAACACCTAGACTAGGGCTGAATGAAAATTGATTTTACTGATTTTTATTTTGTTTGATTGGGATAGTCTTCCCATCCTTCAATGGCAGAACCATTGGTGACCCAAATCTATTTTGAGTTCACCTGCTTTTTGCCAAGTCTCTTGACTCTTGGGTTCAAAGCTGGCAATGTAAAACTTAGTTCTGTTACATTGTAGCAAACACTGCAAAATGCAAAAATAAAGACCCAGCACATAAAGTGCAAGAATATTTATTCTCTGTTTTTTGAAGCGAACATTAATCCAGCCTGCATTCTCCTCTGAGTGATGAGACATAAAGGAATATTGAATCTCAAGGTTACCATAATTTGGACCACCTCTCATCATAAATCATCATAAATAGCCCATCTCTCATTGTAAACACCTATGCTATTTAAATATGCACTGATCCAGTGGGAAAATGTGATCGGAGTACAAAACCACTAAAAATCACTCCTCAGTTGCCTGTGTATGAGATCAGTGCTTGGTTTTTGGCTGTACCTACTGTAAAATATGAAACGTTGAGCAACTTGTGACTATTTAAAATCTCTCTTGCATAGTGTGAAAGGCCCAATAATGCTTTTGAAAATCATAACCCCATGTCTCTCAATCCCTTGTTTCACTCTTCCCACCTCTATCTCCAGCCCATCAATAAACAAAAACTGTCTGCTAGCTGTACTGTTCAGCATGCCCTGAGGTACCAAACACAAAACAAAGCTCAACTGTCTTGGTGCAAGCAGGGGAGAAAGTTGCAGAACTGAGGGCATCACACCACAAAGGAAATGCCATCAACCCGCTCCCATTTCATCAAGCATCAGCTCTGTTAACTAGAGCACTTCTTCTGACCACAACTTCCGCTCTGTCAAAGGAAGACGTAGTGGCCTTCTCTGTAGCCAGCTCCCAATATGTGCTGCTTGGCCGTAATAATGTTCCCCACTCTTAACAAGCAGTATATGTGTGCAAGTGTCAGACTAATGAGATCGGCCCACGACTGTGTGCCCTATGTGTGGAGCATAATGTGCGGTATTTTAGATGAGGGTGGGGGCTTTCCCTCACAGTCTGTTCTAGGGGAAGCTGCATTCTTTTGTATCTCACTGGCTTTGTATTAGTACAATTATAGTCTATCTTAGCAGCACAAATTCAGCTTTGAACATCAGTGTTCAGACTCAATTGGTAGAGCTCTGCAGGGGTACAAAAATGTGGATCCGCATCCGATCCACATCCACTCAGTATCAGCTTGTATACGATCCAGGATCCGCAAGCCGGGTTTTATGTCCATCTGCATCCACACAGCTCCCACCTTGCAACAGCTCCTGCTCTGACTATAGAAACAAAGTGTCTGTCTGGCTGCTGGGAGGGGCTGGGGAGGAGGGAATTGCTGGGACTCCTAGAGTCAGAGGCAGGACTAGCCAGTAAACTGCAGTGCCAGATTATAGCAGGGGCTATAGAGGCTGAAGCCCTGGGCCCTGGCCAAAAAGGAGGCCCGGCCCCAGTCTCCAGCCCAGAAAACTCCTATCTGGTCCCCTCTTGCCCCACTCAGTGCTGGCGGGGCTGGAACGCTGAGAGCGCTCCTTCTGTGCCAGCGCTGGGGGGAGAGAGGGGGTGAGGGCAGCGCCCTGGGGCCAGAGCCCCTAGGTCAGCTGGTCGAGCCAGTGCCTGTTTTCTCCACTTGGGGGGTGGGGCCAGCTGGTGCACAGCACAGTCTCACAGGGCCCGTGGCCCTGGGGGCTGCACTGAGGCTGCACCACGTGCCAGCAGCCCCCACCTCCGAGGGCAGAGTGGTCAGAGCTGGGATGGGGCTGGAGTGCCCTTTGGCCCCAGTTCCCCACCCCCCCAGAGGCAGGTCTCCATGCTGGGGGGCGGGGGCCCTGCAGTGGGGGGGGCCAGGCATGTGGGAGCTCATAGGGGGGCAGCCTGGGTCCCTCAGGCTGGTTGATCTGGTCCTGGTAAAACGAGCTCCCATGAGTGACTGTCTCTAATTGGCGGCGGACCGCAAACAGCTGAGCTGGGATTGGCTGGCGCGCTTCCTTTGTTCCCTTCTTGCTCACTGCTCTCTGCAGACGTGGCAGAGGCAGCAGCTGCAGTGATTGCACCCTGGGTAGATAAAAATAGAATCAACACCTGACCTCCAATCCACAATAGTGGATCTGCGGATATCTGCAGCGGATGCGGATACCCATGGATCTGAAGTGGATAGCCGCAGATCTGCAGGGCTCTATCAACTGGAAATAGGGAACAAGATTCTGATCCTGTCTGCAGCATTGTATATCCAGAATAACTCATCACATTTCAATAGTTACTCTGGATTTACATCCAGATCTAAATATGATTCATAAACTATCTCTTGAGAGCACATGTACATCTTTGTGTTTTTCTTGTCTGGCAATATTTAAAAGCTCTTCCTTGCTCAAGTTATAAGTGCTTTGAAGTAATGTATACCAGCGCACAGTACCGATATTCGCTCATCTAGGACATTCTATAGCTATTTAAAGAGAATGTTTCTGTCCTGCTTGCAATTAAAATCATAATGGAGGCTTTTGCTTTTGATTACTTTAAATGATTTTTAGCAGGAGTGGATGTTGCTTATGATTTGCAGACACATGCACACAGAGTATTCTAGCTGGTTCCAAAACCTTTGACTGCAATAGGTGCTATTTCCCAACTATTTCCCACAGGCCTTTCTGTAGCTGCCCTCCGGATGAAGTTTTAGCAGGTCTGCTGACCTGGGTAGAACCAGAACTAGTGCACCTATTGATGTATGGGATTGTGCTCTGAATTCCTGCTCCAGGAGAATGGATGTGGCTCTGCAATTCTGATTCCGGCCTATGCCTCAATGGCAGAATAGATTGATTGATTGATTGTTTTTATCACCTATAGATTGGATGACTGCAAAGCATTCTGCTATTTGACAGTATTTATAAACATGAGCCAGTGCAGAGTACAGTAACATGCCTGCTTAGCAGTAAAAACCTTTTAAAAATTGTGTATCATCTGTACTGCTTGTACTTGCTGTGTGATGCTTAGTGAACTCATGATATTACTATTCCTTATCTCCTGGCCCTGGTCAGATGACATGAGTCAGGGTGACAGAGGACTACACCCCTTCAGATGTCACTGGCTCTTGACTTCTCTGACTGCAGACTGACTCCTTCGGCTATTTTGGCTTCCAGCTTCAATTCAAGAAGCAAGTTTAATTTATACAGCTGTATGTCGGGTGGGGCCTGTCCCCATCAGAAACCATCCCTGTGACAGAAATCAACTGGAATGTCACTAGTGAGGCCTCTTGCATTTAAACTTAGTGTGTTCAATAAAGGGTCCTCCACACTCTGTATTTTATTTTCCTTTTCTGGAGCAAGGCAGCCTGTGAAGTTTGGCCTTTTCGACATGTTACAAGGTCCATCTGATCACATTTTTTCTGAGAGGATGGAGACTTAGATTTTGTGTGGGGGAGGGGGTTGGTTGGGGTGGGGCGGGTGTATGTGGTGGCATGTCCCTGGGAGTTGTTACAGAAATAGGTTCATTTTGTTTATTAGGTAAACATGAACATTTGTTTATTTTATTACTTGTTGTATAAATTGTTATAAAAAGAAATGGGAGCTCCAATTTCAGAACAGCGTGGGGCTCAGTGAGTGACAGTGTATGGCTGTTGCAAGAGAAGGCTGGCTTGTTGATGTGCCTGGAGGAGGTATTGGTCTGCAAGAAGCTTCTAAAGAAAAAAGTTTGGATCCTGGTATAAACAAAGATCTCCTTAAAAAGCTGAATCTTGGGATGAAGAGTGTAACAACTGCAGAATGCAGTGGATGTAGCATAAAGATGCTTTCCCCTTGCTCTCCTGTGCTTTCACATGTCAACCAGAGAGTCCCCAGCTAGGGACTGGGTGATGAATCAGCTAAACCATGCATAACAATTCCCACAAGACCCCTCCCCAACACATATCTTTCTCCTGCAGCCAGGTAGGGGGAAAGGTTCTGTAGCAGGAAGTGGCTGGGCTGCACTGGGAAGCAGCAGCCACATGGTGAGAAGCTGCAGAGAAGCTGGACGCAGAGAGGGACCCCCAGAAAATGCATGCAGGATCATGTGTTGAGCAGGTTGTGACTGCTGGACCTTACAATGGAATGTAGACCTGTGTGGGAATAGTGGGGGAGCAGCAGTATATTGGCAGGGAGCCAATGCAGAGGGACCCCAATGGGAGAGACACCACTGAGGCCAAGTCTGCCCTGCAAACTTACATTGGTGTAACTCTCACACAGGGGTGTGAAAAATCCACATCCCTGAATGATGCAATAACACAGTACGAGGCTCCAGTGTAGGCAGTGTGTCAATGGGAGGGCTTCTCCCATCAGCATAGCGACTGCTTCTTGTATGAGTGGATTAACTGAAGTGCTACAGAGGGACAGCTGCACCACTGTGGCATTTTAAATGTAGACCTGCCCTAAGTAATCCTGGCCTGGTAACCTGCAAGATCCTATATGCTTGAATTGAGACTGGACTGAAGAGGGCATTAAGGCTTTAGCCTTAAAAGCCCAAACACTTGATTGGACTGCCTCGGGGCTCAAACATTTATCACGGTTACTCACTTCAAACTGTGACAGTTGATACCACTGTGCCTAGAGTATCCGAAGCCTTTTCACTTTCCTGCCAGCTCTCATAAATTGTCCTGTCGCTTAGCTGTGTGTCAAAGTGGTTACTGGCATTCATCAGGCTTGTGCCTTCAAGGGCTGGCTCCTGAAGCATCTTCAGTGCTTGCTTCAGAATAATCGGGAACCCGACTTGCAACTGGTCCCCTACGGGTTTGATGTATTCCAGCACTGAGCAACCACAATATCTGCAATTGCTAGAGGACTCTGGGCTAGGGATAAAGATGAATACCATTGGCCGCCTTTGTCGTGAGTAAAGTAGGGTTGCTAGAGAGCCCTAGGCTAGGGTCAGGGATGGGGCTGCTAGAGGATTCTGGCCTAGGTTTAGGGATGGGACCTATAGGCATTTTTGGTCTATACTTCTGATTTAGGCCTAGGGTTTTGGTGTTTATTTTGGGGTTTTTTTTCCCCCCTGTTCATATCAGTAATGGTTGGAAAAATAGCCTTGAAACAGTTTTGAATAATAAGCTGCCTGTAAAATTCTATTTTTAATACATTGTTTTTGATATTTTTTATCAATTTTAGAAATTATAATTCTGTACATTTTACAGGAGGAGAGGACAAATGCATGGAGTGGTTGAATGGCTTGGCCAACTGTAGGAGTGAATCAGTAGCAGAAAAGAAAACAGTCTAGAAGTTCTGACTGCCAGAACTTGACTTGAACCAGTGTAGGCTAGGCTGCCTCTCGGTATAGGTCAGAGGAGATGACTCTGATTTCAAGGACAATAATCTGATAGTTCCCAGGCAGTAATGATTGCTCCCTAAGCATATGTGGTGTTTTAAAATTGTTATGCAGGTCATTGTTGGGGCTGGATAAAAGCAATTCAGGCTCCAAGGCACACGCTCCTGAGGCCATCTATTACCATTCACAATGTTGAAGCCCCCTGCCTTCTTTAGGGCTGCACTTGCAGAGGTCACTCCTACAAGACTGCCATCTTTTGGAGTAGGCAGTTGGGTGATTGAGTCAGTCATTCCTCCTTAAGCCCTGAACAGCCCCTTCTCTTTGGGCAAATTGGGGTATGTCCTGACAGTGGAAGGACTTGGTCGTATCCTCCATGAGGACTGTGTGTAGGAGGGTGGGTCCTCTGTTGATGCCACACTAGCAGAGCAATGACTGGATGGTAGCAGCAAAGCATTTCCAGCCCACATGTGCAGAGTTCTCTGCTGTGGTGGAATTGGTAGGGGCACCTTCAGAGCAGCAGGTTTCAGAGTTAAATGAAAGCAAAGGGGGGTTGACTAAAATGACAGGTTCAGGCTGTCTGCAGAGTCTCTAGATGTTACTGCATTGATTAAGCCCAGATCATGTTTTCAAGTTTTGTCTTTGCAGCCATCAGGGCGAGAAACAAGCACCTTTTAAAAATGAAAGCTGAGACTGTGACTTTATCAGGTAACTGCAGGAATTAGGCTCCTTAGCAAGGGCATATTTCTTGATCCAGCCATGAGTCATATACGGAGCCAGATGGCTCAGTAAAAACACTGGATTCTGTAAATACCATTATAAGTCAAAGTTTATGAAATCATTTGAAATTCATTAGGCAAACTGGAGCACTGCCAGATGCCAGGGCTTTGAGCGGATTTTTGTTATAAATTTTCAGGCCTTTATTGAAACGAGATCCTTCTATCATTTCTCTTAAAGACCCTGTCCCCCAAAACCAAAATCAAACTCTGTTTCAATTATTTGCTGCTGCTTGTAGAGAAAGGAAAGTATCCATAAGGAATTTTATGCACATAATGCTGTAGAATCCCTGGATACAATTCAGTATTATCTTACCAATTCTAAAACTGGTTATCAGATATTTTACTTGTGAATGGACTTGTTGCATTCACAACAAGCATTCATTCTTCACATCTGAGTTACAAGAGAGCAGCAGGGATTTTTCTCCTCAGCTGACAATATTAGAGAAATGAGTTTTTCAAGTTTCTTATGTTCACTTTGTGTTGTCTTTTTTGCTCCTTATGCAACAATAATATGAAGAAACCATATGACACAGCTGGATTCCAAATAACCATGTTCATCATCTATGCGCAGACAAGCAAGGTCCAGCTATCTATATATGTCCTGCTCTGCTGGTTTCTGGTGGCTTCTCAAACATAAACAGTGAGTGGCACTGCAGGGCTCACAAACGATGAAAAAGGATATTACCGCACTATTCTTACACACCACATACTCCTCCCCCTTTATGTAAAGGGACCTAAAGAAGCTACAAATGCATTACTAACAAAACTGCTATTACTGAATATATAACCTGAGTCCCAAAGGTGGCTTATGACGTATCTCTGCCTTTTCTGGTGTAGTTGAATCATATCATCTTTTTGCTCTGTAATGTTAGAATCACTTGTAGCAGAAACAAGAGTAGGTTCATTGGTAGTATCCTCATATATGCTGTTTTGTAGATTTGGTGTTTTTAATAGCTGTTATTGGCATGCTGTGTAGAACGGCTAGCTGAAATTGTGTATTACAAAACTAGTTTGTATCTTCTCCAGGGTACATTTGGTGCCATTTCTATCTGATAAGACAGAGGACGTTCTGATGTGATCATTCCAGATTTCCATCAGTTATCTCCTAATAAACACTTCCTCCCCTTTGTGCCAACTACACAGTCAAACATGACTATTTGTGGACATTTTGTCACACTATTCTTTTGTATGTCTCTCTCTACATTGAACTTTAACAAGTTCAGGTCAGATCTTAAATTTCATCCCATATAACCTTGCTGGTGTATGATTTGTAGTAGCATGGACTGTATTTCTATAGGTTGGTAGAAATCTTGCAATCTTGTTGTTGCATTTATCTGGAGGTGTAGCACAAATTGCTTGCTTAACTGTCTGGATAAATCTTTCTGCTAATCATTTTTTGTGATGGTAGGATGCTGATTGACAGGTATGATACCATTTCTTCTGACAAACAACTGTAACTCTTTGAATGTGAGCTTTATTGTCATTTACACTGAAGAGTATGTCAAAACAACAACCTTAATGCTTCTACCATCTGCACTAGATTAGTTGAATTAGCACAGACTACTTCAGGCCATTTAGAATGGACATCTATGGCAATCAAAACATGTTCCATACGTGTTCCAGCTATTGGGTAGAATACCGGAGTATGACAACTCCTAGGAACCCCCACATACCTGGGTTTGAGGCACATGGTGCCTGACAGCTGGTCTTTGTACATTCCTGCTAAATTAAAAAAAAAACAAAACCTGACTTCTTCATCCTAACTGGACTAGTCCACAACACCTTGAATAAGGCTAACCATGTGAGTCAAAAGAGGTAATAGTATTCCATTCTCCAGAGATGGGAGGTAGATGTAAAGGATATGATTTACCCATGGAACTTATTCTGGGAAAATCAGGTCTAACTTGAAATACAGCACAAAAATCAATCTATACACTTGATACCTAGAAAGTGAAAAATGTTCACAAAATTTCCAGGGAGATCTCAAGGGTGCGTTCCCCACACTAACCCTGAAAAAGCTGAATTACACCAGATGAGCCCAATCAGCTAATTAGGCTGCAAACAGAGGAGCTTTAGGCTGGATGCAGTTAATTAGAGAATAATTCACCTGTGAGGGTCAGGTGTGGCTTCTGCAAAGCCAGGTGGCTGGCAATAGAAGGGGTGGTTGGAAAAGGTTGCAGTCCTGCCTTGGGAAGAGGAAGAGTGTGTGTAGGAGGCTGCAGAGACAAGTTGCCTTAAGTTACTACCTGAGGGAACAGACTGACAAACCCAGAGAAGTGGGCAGGCCTGGTGGCTCAGGAAAAGGCTGTAAGGGGCAGGACCAGGATCTTGCCCACTGTGTAGCTGGTCCTGAGCTGGAATTGGGAGTAGAGGGCCTTGGTTCTTGTGCCAGACACTGTGAGAGTGGCCTGGTGAAGCAGTGAAATAGAAGACTATCTGAGACTGCTGGAGAGCAGGAACTTTGATGCTCCCCTGGAAGAAGGAACCAGAATAGCGACTTGTCCAGAAAACTGAGTCATGGAGAGGATGCTGCTGCAGTTCCTGGAGCAAAAGAGGGGCTGCAGAAGAGAAACTGACAGTTTATCCAGGGAAAAAAAGTGTTGGCCTGACCATGCTAATCCCCTAGAACCACCAGGAGGTGGCACTGCCTGGCAGTGAGTAAAGCAAACCTGTCCTGGTGAGTGCACTTTTTCCTTCTCTTTTTGACAGAACCATTAATGGTTAGATGCTCCGGAGGGGGAGCCATGTTAGTCTATTTCAGCAAAACAAAGAAGGAGCCCTGTGGCACTTCTAAAGACCAACTAATTTATTTCTCCTATGAGCTTTTGTGGGTGAAATACCACTTCATCCGATGCATGAAACAGAAACTGCAGTGCAACCCCTCTGGGCACACAAACCGATGTGGTGTTCTCTGCACCGCCGTCGAAAGTGCTGGTCTGCTTCCACCTAGACCAGTGCTGCCCTCAAGAGCCGAGGGTCGTGCACCTCTGCTTATTGCCCCTTGATGCCCAGAGCAGTGCTGCTGGGGGGTGGTGCCGTGGTGCACGGCCCCCAGCCCCTGAGAATAGCGCTGCTTCTGGAGGCGGGGACCATGTGGAGGTACTCCTGGCAGCACCTTTGTGTGTGGCCCCCTGCCAGGGTGAGCAGGGCCCTACAGTTTGGCAGGCTCCACCCCCCCCCCCACTGCCTGTTCAGTCCTGTTGGGGGGGCCATGAGCCAGCAGGTGCCCTCCCTGCGCTGCTCCTCTGTGCCAGCCTGACCTGCCCCTGGGATGGACTCGCCGGCTGGGGGCAGGGCGGGCACGGAATGCTGCAGAGGAGCAGCACAGGGAGGGTGTCCGCTGGCCCCAGCCACCCCCCACCCCCCTGCAGTGTTGAGCAGAGCCCCCTCCAGCACTGGGGGTGGGAGCCCACACCCACCCCACTGCCATTCTGGCCTGCATGGTGGGAGCCCAAATGGCCCTGGGCTCCACACCCCCTTAGGAACAGATCTGCCCCTGCATTGCTCTCGGATGCTGGGGGTGGTAAGCAGAAGTTTACAGCTCCCAGCCCCTGAGAGGCAGAGACAGTGCTTCATCTTACTGCTCTCCTCTCCCACTACCAGAGGGGTGGGGGCAGTAAACTGAGCTGCTGCCAAATTTGATCCCAGCGGCAGATTTTTCAGTGGAGGGGGCTGCTGGCACTGGGGAAGGATCAGGAGGAGGTGCTAGCATGGAGCTCAGCAAAGGTTGCTGACCCTGAAAGAGAGAGAATGTACACCTAACATGCTACAGTTTCTATTTCATGCATCTGATGAAGTGGGATAAATAAATTTTAGTCTTTAAAAGTGCCACAGGACTCCTTGTTTGTATTAATCGTTAGCAAATTCACGTGGATCCTCAAGGCAAAGTTGATTTTAAATATGCATTGCAGAGCTCTAGATGATGATGTCGTTCGAAAGCAAGCAACTCGAGATATTGCTCTGAGCAATGATAGTTTTCTAATGATCTATATTTTGAATTGGTGACCTACAAAAAGGTTTAATTAGAGCAGCACTCAGTGCCATGGTGATGAGCACAATATCTGAATATAGTACAGTGGAACTTCTGTAAGAGTGCTGAGAAGCTTTGTAACAGATTTCTGGTAAATTTCAAGTGAACTTGCTGAGTTTTGAAGTAACCCTGTATGGTGTCTGTTTAAAAACTATGCAAACCTCAGAATTTTCACAAGCAGTTCCAGGCAAAATGTCGTCACTCAAGTTATTTTGCTTTGGGAGCTGAGCCTTTGTTTGGATATGAAACCGATGAGTGTGAATGCACTAAATCTGAAAGTAGAGAAGAAACTTGAGTCAAGCCCTGTCCACTCACCAGAGAATTAGGGTGGCTATTGTACAAGACAGAATCTTCTCTGCCTCATCCTCCTTTCTCTCCTTATACATTTGCCATGCACTTGGCACCAGGGGAGGTGGGGGTGGAGACCTCCACAGAAGAGGGCTCAATTTGGAACACTGTATGGGTCAAAGTTGCCCTGCCCAGCTGCTCATGGGTCCTGATTACATAAGCCACCCAGCAATGGAGTTTTCCAGGCTGTTTCCAGACTGCATCACTAGGTACGGCACAGGGACTCAGACTGGGGTCTGGGAGAGCTGCAATAGCAGTGACTCCTGCTGCATATCAGTGATAGCAGCTGTTCAAATAGGTTTCTTGCTGAACTCATCCTTCTCCCTTAGCTGCCATTCCTGTTCCAGGAACTGCAGAAAAGTGCTTGCTCTCACACAGAAATCCTGTCCTTAACCTGCAACTGGCTGCTTGCTTTTCACCCTCTTTCTCCTCAAGTCCCCCTGTCTTTTGGTACTGGATCTGCTTCGTGTCCCTGTTCAGAACTTCCACCAAAGTTCATCACAGAAATGCTGCTTCTTGGAAGGGCTGGGAAGGTACGATAGGCCAAGCTGCTGCTGAAGTATAGGTGAGCTGTGGGGGTCCTGCAGCTGGTAGAAGTAGAGGGGCCTGGAACAGGACAAGATACAGAAGTTTATTGTCTCACATTGCTCAGTGCAGGAACAGAGAAAAATCCTTGAGGCATTTCAAGGACAAAAAAAATGTAGCTCTTCTTTATGGCTTGCTCGCATTTCTGGGGCCTCATCCTAATGTCTCTTATGAAGAACATCAATCAACTTAAGATTTGCCCATCACAAACTTCTGTTTCTGTTGAAAAGTCAAAGTGGATTAAGCTGATGGGGGTGAAGTTGGCAGCCATCTGCAACACTAAGGATGGCCCTGAGAGGACTTTTTGGGGCCTATCCCTAGACTTAATCTTTTCCTACCCACAGTGATCATACTAGCCTGTAACATTTGTATGGTAGTGACGTGTCATCTGGGGAAATGATGTGCCTACATGCCCATTCAGGGCAGAAAACACGGATCCATCCATTTAAAAGACGAACTCTAAAACTGATTGGATCGCAGCTCATTCTGATTAGTCCTGTGAGAGAAGAGACAATTCACTGGCACAGAGCAATTACAACTGCTGCTCAGCATTATGCACTGGAGACAATTTTATAACAAAAAATGTGATTGGTTTAATTAGTTTTGTTAATAAGAAAAAAATCTGAGTTGGATTGTCCACACAGCACGGGAGTTAGAGACAATCTGTTACACCTTATACCTCATAATGTCCCAAAAGAACAATTCTATGATACCCGCATTCCCCATTCAACCCATAGCACTTAATTAGGAATCTTGCTTTTGCTGATACTGTCTGTTGAATTCTATGCACCAGAAACGATGTTAAAACCTGCCATGTTAAATAGTCAAAATACATTTTCTATAGTCTACATAGCATATCAATACACTTCAAATACAGTTCTAGCTGACAACCATTTAATTGATATTTTTTTGTTTGTTGATAGTTCCATTTTGAAATGAAGCATAAGGCAACACACAGATTAAAGTCTGTAAATGAGCTCACTGCAAAGCAATATCTGAGCTCAGAGTTAGACAGCCACATTAGTACCATTAAATTGTATAATGTTGGAATGTATCCGATCATAGGAAGTCATTTTTGACATTACTTCACTAGTCAAAAGTGTGCTAGTCTGACCTTCTTAGTTTAGGATTAACAGGAACCTTAAAAAGTAATTTAGTTGCTATGATGTTTGGGGTAGGATCAATATTTTTCAATTATGTAACTGCTTTCTTGATAGAAAGGAAGACAAGATTGGAGAGACCCGAACAATTTAAATTGAGCTTTGGCTACTGAATGTCTCAGGACTTTCATTTTTAACTTTATAAATCAGATGCTATTGAACAAGACAAAGGCAGAGACTCAACATTGTAAAGGCATTCAAAGTTTCAGTAAAGATGACCCAGGGCCCAATCCTTTCTGTTTTAAATCAATGGTAAAAGCAATCATTGATTTTAGTGATATTAGGATGTTTCTCACTACATCCCACTCCAGTGTCCGTCTGACAGTTTTTATTAATATCACAAACTGTAGATGGAATCTCTTGGAATAACTCTCAGGGGGTTTTATGACCAGGCTGAACAGTAGGGCCAATCCTAAAATGTTGTAAATTGTCATCACTTCTTCAAAGTCAATGGAGCTTTGACAATTTACACTCGTCAAGAATCTTCCCTTAGAAAACTGCAGGGTGGTGAAATTATGTACATGTGTAGCATGAAACATACAAATACATTTCATACCTAACCTTGGTGGTAATTAATTGGGTCCAACCCTGCATCTCTGTCCCCCTAGTGTCAGTAATTTTCAGTCATGTAATGAGTACTTGGTGGTGGTGGAAATTAGAAAGAAAATTGAGGGATAGTTTCCCCCACCCCCACACACTGTTTTTTACTTATATTTTCCAACCAGCTCAAGTAGTTCCATTGCCTCATCCATATTAAAAAATTACAAGTTGAGGGTGTTAGCAGAAAAGCAAGGCCTATGCTCTGATGCCTGTTACAAGACTAATAAAAGGGGTGGAATATGGAAGACTGGAGCAAGTAGGTAGGAGATAGAAGGGAGGAGGGTGAGAATGGTGGGAAGACAGAAGTGAAGGAAAAGAAAGCAAACATTAAAGATATAAAAGAGACAGGAGGAGAGTGTTCAAATCAGAAAAGAGACTTTTTAGGGAAAAGAAGTCCAAAAGGATGTCAAATTGTAGAGAATGCCTATGAGAGAGAATGTGGGTCTAAAATAAAAATACAGCAAGCTACTACAGAAGGGAGAAGTGAGCAACTTTTTCCTCACTCAGTTCCTTCCTAGGAACTCGTGTCTACATCCACAACTATTGCATTCATAATAAAATGTCTAATTATAGTGTGTGCGTGCATGTGCATGCACAATTTGTGGGCAAGACAGAAGGACTGTTATTGTAGCAAGTATTGTGATTCTGCCTGTTCCTTGTGAGAGCTTTGTGAAGTTGAAATATTACGGCACTTTTGTAACATTGTGGAGTGTTGTGGAGCGCAGATTCATATACACAATACCCCTCACCCCTTTCTCTGTTAGGGAGAGAGTGTGGCTTCGCAGAGCACAATCTTGCATACCCAGCGCTCCATGATGTTGCGAGACCTGACACTCCAGCGGCAGTGCAGAGCGCTGGGTATGCAAGACAACACGCTCGCTCGCTCGTGCTCTCTCTGTTAGGGAGAGTGTGGTGGTGGTCTCTCAGAGTGCAGTCATGGGCTGGAAGGAAAAGGTTTGCGGGCTGTATGTTTGACACCCCTGGTTTACACCCTCCAGCTCAAAGCATAGGCATATCCAAGATAAGAGTTAGGCACATCTGGCTTGAAGAAAATCTCCTGTCCAGAGACCTCAAATCAACCCAAATCCCTGCCAGAATACTGAGCTAAGAAATTGACTATGCAGCAGGTCAACAAATTTATAATAGACATATAAAACACACTATTCTTGTTTCTGAGTTTCCCAGAGCTTCCTGTCATCTTAATGTCTGTTTGGCAAACTCACCTTTTATATTTGTGTCTGTACAGCAGTGAATGCATTGCCATGCACAGCAAATAATCAATAGTAGGACTGATGGAAAAAATGGAAAATAGGGAAATATAATTAGCTCTTGTGTATTGTAGAACATTTGCTTTATATAGCATTTTGAATCTATTATTTAAGGGGTGATTTGGTTATCTGGGTGGGGGTGGGAATAATCTGCATGTTTTCCTGGACAATATCTCCCTACCAAGCAGTTTAGTATAAGTGTAGAAGAAATGCAAAGGGATTGACTTGAGAGAGCTAGAATGCTGATAGTTTTCTGTAACTCCATCCTTGAATGAGTCTTTTGTGGCTAAGGGTTACTGAGGACCATGACGTTTTTCTCAGATTAAATGCAAGTATTTTCCCTATGAACAGAGATGTTAGAGAGAGAGATGCAATTCTACCATTTATTTTAAAATATACTTGCACTGATAGGTTGGAATTAGACATTTAGGGACAGATTTTATTTTGAAAAAAAAATCTGGCTTATTTATGCCCTGGCAGATGCATTTTTACAGACCCCATTTTCCACGCCATTCTTTGTGAGGACAGCTATTCACAGAATAATAGGGCTTGTCTTTGTTGAACCTCCATGAGATTTCTTTCGGCCCAGTGTTCCAATTTGTCTATCTCCCTGGATCCTGTCTACCATTCCCCCCAGCTTGGTGTCATCCGCGAACTTACTAAGCACGCAGTCTATCCCATCATAGCAGAGGCGAATTTTGGGGTAGGCGAAGCAGGTGCATGCCTGGGGCCGCATCGCCTGCTTTGCCTACCCCAAAAGCTGCATCTGCCTTGGTCAGCAGCAGGAGGAGGAACTGGCTCATGGGGCCAGGGCCACATGGGTGGGAACTGGGACTGGAGAAGGGGGGTGGGGCAGTGAGGGGGGGGCTGGGGGCAAGGGGAACAGGGCTACAGAGGCGGGTCCCTGTGAGCCTATAGGGGGCCCCACTATGGACCATCGCCTAGGGCCCCTAATAGCCAAAGGCTGCCTCTGCATCATCGAGATCATTAATGAAGATGTTGAACAGAACTAGCCCCAGGACCGACCCCTGGGGCACTCCACTCATTACTGGTTGCCAACTAGACATCAAGTCATTGATTCCTACCTGCTGAGCCCGATGATCTAGCCAGTTTTCTATCCACTTTACGGTCCCTCATCCAACCCATACTTCCTTAACTTGCCAATGAGGATGCTGTGGGAAACCGTATCAAAAGCCTTGCTAAAGTCAAGGTATACCACGTCAACGGCTCTTCCTGCATCCACTAATCCAGTCATCTCATCATAGAAGGCAATTAGGTTGGTCAGGCATCTTAAGGCATAATCTCTGAGTCGCGCCTTAAGATGTTACAATTATGTGGTGGATTCTAACTGGCAATGGTTATGGAGGCTGGCTGAAGTAGATCAGCCTCTTCAATTTATAGTGGAATGATGACTATGTGTTGCTCCTGGGTATGGAGAGAGGGAAAAGGTCAGATGTTGGTGTTCATGCCGTCAGCGGGCTTTTAGGTGCAAAACAATCTGGGATCATGTGTGTGATCAGCAGTTGACACACTACTCTGTGCTAGTCACATCCGTTCTCTCCTCATCACACCTTTAGAGGCAGGACGAGGTAGAGCAAGGTATGAGCAAGTGGAATGACAGGGATCAGGGAAGAGTGAGGGGTGAAGGAAGCCTTGGCTCCAGACTCTTCTCCAACTCCCGTAATGCACCGGCCAGCAGATCTGAGTTGGTGTGTCAAAGGCAGTAATTTACACCACCTACTTACAGGTTGCAATAAATTACGTCTCCCCAGGTGCAGGGAGTTTCAAGGAAGGGTAATACAGTGCCCAGTATTGAATGAGGGTATTGATGTAATGGGCATCCCTGAAGCTTGGTGGATGATAACGAATGGGACGTGGTAATACCAGGGTACAAAATATCTAGGAATGACAGAGTAGGTAGGGCTGATGGGAGAGTGGCAAAATGTGTGAGAGCATGGAGCCAAACATCATAAAAACTTGAAATGTAATGAACTGTACCATAGAAGGTCTATAGGGATAGAAATTCCTTCCGTGAATAGCAACGGTGTAACAGTAGGAATATGCTACTGACCCCCTGACCAGGATGGTGATGGTGAGTATGAAATACTCAGGGAGATTAGAGAAGTGATTAAAAAATAGAAAACTCAATAATAATTAATAAATATTAATAATTGTGGATTTCAAGTTTATTTTTGCATCTCCAGTGATTAGGAGTTGAGTGGAGCATGATTTATGGTGGAGCTTGGAAAAATGCCATGGCTTATTTTTCCAGTTCAATGTCCCAGGCAAAAGGTATTTCAGTGGTTCTCTGTGTCCCTTCTCTGGACCACCATGCTTCCTCTAATTCATTCACCTCGGAACAAACAATTCCAGTATTGCTGTTGGCTCCTAGCTCCCCCTCCAAAAATCTTGCTTGCCTTTCTCTCACAATCCTCTCCTCCCCAAGAATCTCTTCTAATTCTTACAATCACAGACAGCCTGATTCTCTACCTCATCTAGTCCATAACGCTGTTACGGTTCTTGTGCTCATCACCATGGTATCTGAGCCTCTGCTATCTCCTACCACTACTCTGCCCCCAGCTCATCCTCCAGATTCTCTTTTAAATTGTATCGGTTGGCAGCAGCCCGTGGAAGGCTAATTAGAATCCACCTATGTCTCTCTCTGCTTCACACCTACCTGGCCTATGACTAGTTCTTAAGCATACTCTGATGAGATCATGTGCAATTTTGAAAATGGTTATGTGCCACTCCTGGGGCTATGCCCACAACTCAGTCATTTGAACACACTTTTCCCTCTGTGAGCCCAGCATGCACACGCTTTTGAAAATGTTGCGCTCTGTAGCATGGTGGAGGATGGTGAATGACCTGTCAGCTTCGTGCCAGTCTTTTCTTGTTTAACTTCAGCCTGATTTCCAGCGAGTTGTGAGTGAGAATTGGTTTGAAGAGTTTGTGCCATAGCTAATTTAGCTCAGACTGTTGTATGAAGAAGAGATTAATTGCAGCATGCTGATAACACTGGGATTTAAAGAAGTGTTTTTGTGTGCCAGACAAGGGATTAAAGTGTTAATTCACCAGCACACATGAGCAGTGTGTTTTCCCACCCCCCACCCCATTTTTATAGTTAGCATGTTTTAATATCAATTTGTTCCCTCACTGAGGCATTCTCTCTTTCATTAGCACGACTGTCGATTATTTTTATGGGAAGAATCTGCTTCTAGTGCTTGCCTCTGCACACAAAAGGAAAAAGCAACCATTCCCATGCTTTTTGAAAGCTGCTTATACAGAGCTCCGCATGTGCCACAGAGCAGCTGCAAAAGCGTATTAGTGCCGAGTCTCAGCTTCGTCTTTCCAGGGCTGGAAACTAAGGATGTGCAAAAAGGGTCCTGATTAGATGTAATATTTTGCTGCTGCATCTGACAAAGAGAATAGATGAATATTCCTTGCCTTTAAGAACTTGCTTGTGATTAGAGATTTCTTCAATTCCAAAGCTTGCCTGTTCAGCAATTTGTGATCCAGAGGGTGTTCAAGAAACATCTTGCAGTATGCCTGCATTGATTTAAAACCAGCAAGCAGATGCAACCCTGCATCGAAACGGAGTGGATGTTGTGGTTAATCATGAAGGTACAGCTTTATGTTTCTGAAAGCACTTGAATAGATGGATGTTTTTGTCTAAGCCATAGATACTCTTGCAAAGGAAGATTTGAAAATCAGCTGTCTGCTTTATTGCTTGCTTTACCAAGTTCAGTGCTTATCTGTTTACTTATATACCAGGGACACCGGTACTGTTCTTCTCAGTCCTGCATCATATATCACTGCTACTTCTACTACTTGGTCATCTTCTGAATGCAGATTTGAAGACTCACTAAACAGCATTTGGGACTAAAATCTCAAACCATTCAGTGTCCTATAGGCCTGCTCTCAGAGTCTGAGACGGTTCAGTAATCTTTAAGATTTGCTTGTGAATAAAGGTTTATTGTGGGAACGATGCAAGTTTCCATAGCTTGTACAGAACATAACTTGAAGAATCGAAATGGTGAAGACAGGCTTAGCAAACAGAACACCACTACCCCAAACGTAGTGAATGCAGCCCGGGCAAAATTCCGGACGGTGGCTATCATTGCTCGCAGTTTGGGGACTTTTACTCCTCAGCACCATATCTCTTTAAAAGAATCAACTGCAAAGCTGACTGGCATGAAATATAGGTATGGGTGCAATATTCACCATTTTTTATAATGTTTGTGTCATATCTCTTAACCCTGGCTGAATCATCTGCTTACAAAAATATTTGCGTTTCCAAAATCTCAGAATCTTTTTGAAAAGGGACACTTTAAAAAAAATCCTACTAAAAAAACCCCTCAAATTTTAAACTTGCAAGAAAAGTAGGTCTCTTTAGTGGAGTTTGGATCCCAGTCTTTCTGTAAGCACATGCATTTATTTGATGCCGAGAGTTTTCTTTTATATCAAACAGACAAACTGTGCAACATTCTATGTGGATGGAATTAAATGCAGTGTTTTGATATAGCTCTTGTTAATATTTATAATGAATTACAAACGATCAATGATTCCCATGGAAGTTTTTTCATTTTTCGGCACACGTTGGGTACAATGTAAATTCGTTACTGTGTCTTATCCTAATAATTGCTTACAGACCTTTCATGTGACTTTCTAAGTGGGGACAAAAACTTATTTTTAAGTGAAATGCAGACAGAATCATAACCATGTTCCTAGAAAATCTGCTTCTCACTATTTTTCTTAATCTACAAATGTACAAGAGTGAAACTGAGTGCCACTTTAATCTCTTTCAAATGTTTAGTTTCTTTGTATCAGTTGATACAAGTATTTACTATGGAGTTACTTTAATTTGTAAAAAATAAGCAGTTTTGAAATTTAATTCATATGCTTTTAACCTGTTAGTGTGTCTTTTTCTGCTAGACTTGGAACATATCCTCCTCTGTGGTGTTGGAATTACTGGATTCCAAAAAAGGAGATGGGGCACAGTCTGATCCTAGATTGCTAACTTAGTCCATGAGTAACGCCATGGAAATCAACAGGGCTATTTGTGCAAGGCTACTACTCATGATGAGTATGAGTGGCAGAATCTTGTCCTTAGGGGTAGGGATTGGAGCGTGACTGTCTTTAGGGTTACTGATAACTTCTTTGTTTTGCATATTTGCAATTGATTGGTGTTTTTGTTTCCCCCAACCCCATGGCCAGAAATTTCTGCCCTAGCAAGCTATCCTTTTTTTCCAGAAGAGGTATTTGGATAAAATGGAATTTAACAGGACTGAATTAAGACCAAATTCTACTTTCATTCAGACTTACTATCCTGAAGTTACTGAAACTTGCATGTGTGTGCATCTGTGCCCAGAGTTTGACATAAGGCATGTGTGCAGTTATGATAGCTTAACAGATAGCACAAGAAATTGGACCTTAAGGGATTGCATTTGAAGGGTCACATAACTTAAACCACCAGGTGTAATTATTTGTTGTGCAGTCTAGAATTGCTAGTAATGTTATCCACAGAGAGTTTGGGTGACTCTGAAGTACCCCATTTATCCAGAATTTCTCAGTGAGTATGAGCACCCTTGTTGAAAGATCATTGGACGTGATCACTTTGCTGTTTTTAAAAAAAAAAAAAAAAAAAAAAAAAAAAAGTGTTGCTGATTAATTTTTACTGTGGCAGATTCCCGATGTACTCCCCTCTGAGAATGACATCACAGTCCGGCTGGCTAAGCTCACTGGGTTTTCAGAGGGTGGGCAGCCAAAGCTTAACATTGGCTCTGTAGGGTAAACTCTAACGTATCATATTCCCTGATATCAAGACCTGATTTCGCAGTTCTTACATATGCAAAACTCCCATTGACTGACTGTAATGGGGATAATATGCAGGTGATGGCTGTAAGATCTGGCCTCGATCAGGCAACACTGAACAGTTATTACATCAACAGAATGTCGTTTTGTAACTGTTTAGTAGCTCAACAGATTCTAATACTACTGCTATGAAGTGAGAGAGAGCATGGAATAGTGGAAGGAGTACATTTAAGTTGGGAACTCATGCTTTCTGTTCTTGGTGGTGCCATTTTCTTATTGCGTAGCTTTCACCAAATCCCTTCACTTCTCTGCCTTGGGTATGCGTGCAATGGAAAAACTATCTAGTAGGGATGTTGAAAGAATGTATTTGTAGATGTCATAGGAAGCTGTGATTTTATGTTAACTGCAGCTGTTACCTTTACAACCTACAGTGTTTAAATTGGTGGTAATTATTCCTGTTGGCTTTCCAAAGGCATATTATGCAGATGCATTAATACAAATAACTGCATCTCTCTTACTCACCCCTTCCAGGGACCCTCACTTTCAGAGACATTTATGGTTTATGTATAGAAAAATTCTCATACCACGGGCTATGTTCTGCAGACCTTATTCAGGCAAAACTGCAGTCCACATCAATGCAAGCTTGATTGCGTAATATCAGGGTAAGGACCGCAGGACTTGGACCTAATTTGTAAACAAAGTGATGTCCCCGCTTATGATGAATCCTTGTTTACAATCCCAAATATACCCATAACTGGAACAGTGAGAAGCAATTCCTTCCCCAGGAGGAGAAATAGGCATGAAGTTTGGAGAAAGAGTGATCCAATTGTAAAGGATAATTCTGACATTGATGAATAAACACACAGAGAAACTAAATCTGAGGAGATGAGGATGATACATGTTAATAAATACAGTCTGGTTCTTCTACCGAATTCATAATTATCAAATTGAGGGCCCAATCCAACTCTCCCTGAAGTCAGTGGAGTGTTTCTGTCAACTTCAATAGCAATTGTGCCAGACCCTTCATTCCCTTATATTTGAAATTCTTGTTTTTCCCTATTCGTCTTCTGCTTTCATTGTCATTTCTGACAAAACATAAATGCTATATAAAATGATATGCCAGTGAAGATGCTTTGTTTCATGCTGTAAATGAATACTTCCCCCCTCCCCGCAGCCCCTGTAGATAACTTTAAAGGTATAGCTGGCTGTGTTCCCAGGCACATTTCACAGCATGATTTTTACTGCTTCTTTCCCAGCCACTGTGCTTTGCCTCCTACGACTGCGAGGCAGTTTTTGATTTTAGGCAGTTGAAGAGAATGATCCTGTCAGTGGATTATATAAAAGAGAGAGCGTGTGAGCATGTGTATGACAGAGAAGTGGAGGTGGGAGAAGAACCAGCTTTGTGGCTCCACAAGTCAGTGTTTTAGAGACAATCTGGATCAGGAACCAGCTCGGAATTTAAAGTGCGATGTTTCCTGAAAATAAATTCATGTGGAATCTTTACAATATGAGGACCTGATCCAGTTCCCACTGACATCCCTGGAAATGTTGCCATTGGCTTCAACAGGAACACGATCAGGGCCAGACTTGTAAGGTCTTATTTAACTTCTTTTAAATGGCTTGGAGGCGTCAAGCGGCTGTCGAAAAGACTGAAGGCAAGTGGTGGCAGGAGGGCAATTGGACAGTTGGCGAGTTGCTGTCTCCCAGTTTCATGGTGTGGGAAGCACAATGAAAATTAACAGCACGTGCACCAAGTTCCTATGTGAGGGCTCCACTTGCTGGCTGCAGCAACCGATGGGGTGTGGCTTAAAAAAACCCATGCTGTTCAGACAGATCCCGCTTTAAGAACAAGCATGTGTTGGGGGGGTAGGGGGGGCGGGGAGTGTTTTATTTTAGAGGCGTTGTTACCACCAATTAAATATGACTATTGTATTACATTCTGCATGGGAAAAGTGGGGGGGGGGGCTTGACAAACAGGTGAAAACCACTTCACTCCTTTTAACTCCATTAATATTACAGTCCAGTTACGCTAGAGAATCTACTCATACGTTCTCTAGAGTACTGCAAGACTTTCCTTGAACGTTATTTCAGGCATGATGCTTGACTTGGAAATTTTCCATCTGCTGCCTAATTTTTTAAAACAAATACTACATTTCTACATCCCTCTGATATACAGCATAGAAGGAAGGGAGGAAAAAAGACAGGCATTGGAACTCAGCGGTTTTTGAAGAACAAAAGGTCTAGCATGACTTCCCTTCTTACCTAACTTCCAATTCCTTTTTTAAAAAAATGTTTCTGTATTTGATGCTCTATACAAATTTAAGCAGAACTTCATCTCTGCAAGACCCTCTCTGGACTCGGTACACATATTGGTCTTTACACCTAAAAATCGTGAGACTTCACCAGCATCAAACAGCTGTGCAAGCCTTAACGTTGCCTGCTGTGACTAGGGTGTATGGCATGAAAACTCAGCTCAGTGATTTTTCAGATATAAGTCTGTAGCTTCCTCATTCCCTTTGCTGGTAGTTAAGGGTCTGTCATTATATGTAGAATAGGCCTTAATTTCCATTGCTTCTGCATTTGAAGATCTGGCTGAAATGTGATATAAAAAGCCTGATTTATAAAACTAACCTCCCTTTTTAAAAAAAAAAAAAAAAAATCCAAAAACAACAGGCACTATCTCAACTTCTGGCTCAAATGAGGGCATATAGACAACCAACTCCTTGATTATAACCACATATCAGTCATCCTTAATCAGTGTTTGTTTTATTTAAATGCAGGCAATGTGCTTGGCCCTGTACGAGACACACAACAGCTACAGTAATCAACAATCTAAATAAGACAATATAGCTTAAAGGAGGAAGAATGAGCTAATAGATGTGCACTGGACTGGACTGGAACTCCAGAGACCTTCCTTCAATTCCCAGCTCAGCCATAAACTTCCTGTGTCCCCTTGGGCAAGTTGCTTAGTATATCTTGTGCCTCAGTTTTTCCAACTGTAAAATGAGTGATACATCCTGTCCAAGTGTTGTAAGGATGAAATTCTTTAGTTATTGTGAGGCACTTGAGTATTCTAATGAGGGCCATATATATCTGTAGATATAGGTAGGACAGGAACGAAATAGCTTGATGAGTCCACCTTTTCTCTACTTCATGCAACTGCTCAGTGACACAAAGCCACCATTACCTCCCACCTCTTGGTAGTAATGTGGCTTATCTCTTCTCTTTGGACAATTTCCCTTCAAGGTACTTTCAGTTTTGCCTTGGGATCACCAAATTCTTCCACTACAGACATCATCTTCCCTACCTCCATCAGCTTCCCCCACACTTCTCAACCACAGGATCCTTTTATTCTAAAGCTCAAGGGTCTGGGAAATCACTGCAACTCATGTTACCTGATAAAACAGCTGTTCTTGAGCATATCCTAATGTGTACAACCTGCTGCAATATATCTTTATCATCTTTCCTGAGAACTTTTACCTGGGGGTTAATGGCGAGAAAATTAATAGCAGATGCTGGGAAATCTGTAAGGAGCAAGTAGTAATTCAAATACTGGCAGTGAGGACTGATAGTCTATTTCATGACAGTTTAACCCAGGATATGCCAGAATCTAACCTGCCTGTTTCTAGCTAGCAGGGAGGAATAACATTTTATTTATTTGGTGGGCATATAACGTGGGGGTTATATAATACCTCAAGTAACACATCAAAGAGCTATGGAACATTTTCATCACAGCTCTGATGTACACAGATCTCTTCCTCAATGCTAATATTAAAAACACTTTGTCACACTTGCTATTAAGGTGTCCCAGAAGGGGGTTGAGAAGCAGGATGGTAGTGAGGGTGATAGAGTTCAATTGCAGTGATGGCAAATGATTTTTTTGCTCTTCCTCTTGGCACAAACCATATGAAACAGGGTCGGCTCTGCAAGTCCTCTCCCTCCAAAGTTCTCTGTTCGGTGCCATATCCCCCAATACACCACATGTCTTCCTTTATGACATTTCATCACGACTTCTCGGGTCGGCCCTACCTTTTGACTTCAGTCTTGATCTCTTGGACTCTGACCCACATAGTTGTCAGGACCGAGCCATATGAGCCTGTACTCCTTCATTTTTTCATTGATGGATGTTATGTTGAGCATGTCTTTAACAATACGTTCCTCAATGACTTTTCTTACTCTCACCATTTATTCATCTCAACATTCACATTTCTATTGAACAGATCATTTGCTTAGGCTGCAGCTTTCTTGCCCAATGCTCAAGGCCATCCACTAAAACTGGTCAGACCATTGTTTTATAGATTTTTTTTCCCCCCTCCCCCCCCTTTTTAATCTTACTAATATGTTCCTATCACATACTACCATACCACTTATCTTTCTCCATTTGAGCCAGATGTTTATTATCCTGATTCTAATGTTGTTCATTTTCTTACTTGAATCATGGTAATCTTAATGTTGGTGTAACAAGTGCTTCTGTATAAATGGTATTTGAATAAATATTGCAGTTTCTTCTACAAAGAGGGAGTGAGACCTTTTTGTTGTTTAATCACAATAATGACTTAGTTTTAAAAAGTGCCTTGTATTTATAAGAATTCTGTTCTAATTTTCCTGTAAGTTGATCTGGGTCCATTTCACAGAGACCTATGAGCTGACCTGGATATCTGTTGTTGAAGCTCAACATTTACAAATTCTTCTTCTTAAATTGCATTAAAAAGACAAAACTGTACATTATGGACCTAATCCATCTTTCCCTGGAGAGACAAGATCAGCTGGTGTCATGCTGTTGTTCAATGAAATACAGGGGTGTGCACTTGCATACAATATCTGCTGAGGGTCTGGATTAAACAAAGATAAGAGAGAAAACTTAAAGCTGAAGGATGAAACTCTATTAGTGCAATTTCTCCTGTCCAAGTACCTTTGGTGTCTGAATGGTGTGTTTATATGTACACTGTGCCTAGGCAGGTAGGTTAAGGAGTCCGTCTTGACTGGCGCTTTGCCTGTTTTCTTCGGCAAGTTGTGAACAAGATCCTAGGCAGCACAGTGTCCTCACAGACAAAATGCACCATTGGGTCCAGGCATTAGTTGCAAGGCCTTTTATGGAGTTCTCAAGCTTACTGAACTAGTGGCTCAGCATGGTGATGGGAGAGGGCACTGTGCTGCTCAGTGTTCTGTGTTATGCATGAGCTGTAAAATGCAGATCTTGACCACTTGTGGTTGGCTGTTCCTAACACCTTTTCTGTGTCAGCCTTGGTGTAGAATCTTGTGTTCTGGCCCAGTTCCAATATGGATAATTTAGTTCTGCCTCCTTAAACTCCTTTTTGCTGTTTTAAGTGAATAGGGCAAGCAGTGAAGAAAAATGCCTTATCTGTTGGGTGGAATTGCTGTGAATTATTAAGTGGACTCTGAGGTTTTACCTGGTGGTGGATGCATTTCACTGGTGAGTAGAGTGATCTTCATCAAGTTTACAAAGCTCTTTATAAAAGCCTGTATATAGGTGTCCATCCTGTCTTCTGGGTGTTCATTACTTAAGATGTAAAAGAGAAATAAATGATCTGATATGGCACAGAATTATATTTGATGGTGGAAATTTAATAATAGTTAACTCAAACCTCTCCAGTTTTTGGGCCATTCTAATTCCAAAAGGGGGAGTGTGTGTATTGGGTGGGGGATGGTGGTGGTTCAGTGTCTCTAGATGGTTAACAGATCAGATCTAGAGTTGGAAAGTTAAAGACCCCTCTTGGACTGCTAGAAGGGCATTCTCCTCTCCTCTGTGGAGTGTGAAACCATCAATTTAAGGACCTCCACTGATCACAAGTGTGACCACGTGAAAACGTCTTTTATTTAAAAAAAAAAAAAAAAAAAGAATGATAATACAGATTAGTTAATGAATGTGCATGAAAGCAGTATGCCTGATGGAAACCAGTCTTTAGAAATGGGAAGTACTACAACTGAGGTAGAAGAAAAACTTAGTTTTATGTGCACAAATCAGGGGGACTGGATAACTTCCATTCCAGATTACTGAAAGAATAGCACCTTAGTTCTAGCCTGATAGCAAGGATTTTGAATAAAATGTATATTTGGGGATAGTGCCATATGAAGGAAGAATAGTAACATATCTATATTTTAAAAGGGGAGGAGGAGTGTCCAGGGAATTCAAACTTATCAGTCTGATCTCGGTAGTAGGCAAGACATTAGAATAAATTCTGAAGGAAAGAATAATTAAATTCATGGAGGTAAATAGTAAAAAAGAATGTAATTCAATGAGTTTATCTAAAGTAGATTATGCCAGACTAACTTGATAATCTGGAGAGGGTTCAGAGAACGGCCACAAGAATGATTAAAAGATTAGAAAATCTTATGGCCATAGACTCAAAGAGCTCAGTCTATTTAGCTTAACAAAAAGAAGGTTAAGGGATGATTTGATTAGTCAGCAAGTGTCTACATGGGGAACAAATGACGAATAATTGGCTCTTCAGTCTAGCAGAGGAAAGGTATCATGTGATCCAATATTTGAAAGCTGAAGCTAAACAAATTCAGACTGGAAATAAGACATAAATATTAACAGGGAGTTTAACTGTTGTAACAATTTACTAAAGGTTGTGGTGGATTCTCCTTCACTAACACTTTTAAAAATCCTGATTGGATGCTTTTCTAAAAGATATGCTCGAGGAACTATATAGGGCCAGTTCTATGGCTGTTGTACAGGTGTTTAGAATAGATGATCACAGTGGTTCCTTCTGATCTCAACCTATGAATTTGATGCCCTCCTTTGAGAAAATAATTGATTTACTGCACTTCCTTTATCTAAACTAACATACTTTGGACTTTAGTAAAGCATTTGACATGGTACTTCATGAGATATTAGTTAAACTAGGGAAGATCTGTATTGGACTAGAGGAAATGGAATTCCTCAAGGATCCATCTGAAGATGAATCTTATTTAATACTTTTTGTGTCAAGGTCATTAATAAAAATAAGTGTGCCAATGAAGCTTGCTGCTGATACGGAGTTGGGAGGCATCGTCAATACAGAGGAGTATTGGATTACTATACAGGAAGATCTGGATGACCTTGAAGACTGGAGAGACAGAAATGGGATGAAATTCAGTACTACACAGTCCAAGATCACGCACTTAAGGTTTAATAAGAATTTCTTCCACGAGCTAGGGGTTCATCGGTTGGAAACAGAGGAGGGGAGAAATGTGGGTATGTTCATTGATCATAGGATGACTGGCTGTGAAAAAGGCAAATGCAATTTTAGGATTCACCAGGCAAGGCATTTGCTGTAGAGAAAAAAGATGTATTAATGCCATTGTACAAAGCACGGATAAGACCTCCTTTGGAATACTGTGTACAGTTCTAGTTACCCATGTTCAGTAAAGATGACTTTAAACCAAAACAGGACCAGAGAAAAGCTACTAGGATTATAAAGAATGGAGGAACTATCTTTTGAGAGGAGAATAGATGATCTTGGCTTGTTCAACAAAAAGAAGAGTTAGAGGGGACATGTTTGATCTCCACAAATATATTGGGAGTGGGGGAAGGAATGCAAGGGAAGGTGAAGAAGTATAACTTAAAAAGAATGTTTGCACAAGAACAAATGAACATAAACTGCCCAAGAACAAATTCAGGCTGGAAATCAGATGTAGGCATCTCACCATTAGAAGAGTTAAGTTTTGGAACAGCCGTCCAACAGAAGCAGGAGTAAGAAACTTGAGAAATTGGAGTGTGATTGTATGACAAGGTTTGCTTGTGATGGTAGGGGCAAGGCGGCTTACTTCCAGTTTGTATTATGTTCCTTAAAGCTCATGCTTCAGGGTTTCAGCTGGCCAGCTGTGGAGGTCAGGAGGGGATTTCTCTCCTCACCCTCCAAAGTATTCTGGGTCTTGTTTTTATCTACTTTCTCTGAGTATCAGGGGTGCCCAGGGCTGGAGATGGGATATTGGATGGTGTGGGCCAGGGCTCTGAGTTAGCACCGAGCATTCTGTCCCTCAGGTGCTTGCTGGCTGGTTCTTGCTCACATGCTCAGAGTCTGCTAGCCATATGTGGGGTCAGGAGGGAATTTTGCCAAGGTCAGATTTGGCAGTGATCTTGGTTTTTTTTTTTGCCTGCCTTACATCTCGGCCCCTATTCTAAATGTGTGTCACAGGCCTAGTCTCCTGTTACTGTAATACTTTGATCTAGTTTTGGGGGGTGGGTTTAGTGTGTGGGTGCTGTGCGATGTTGGTGGCCTGTGGTATATAGGATGTGGGACAAAATAAGCTGATGGTCCTTCTGGCCTTAAACTCTGTTTCTTAGGTAACCAGGTCCCAAACCACAATGCCAACACCTTGTATTCCAGCTGGCAGCCAGTACATATCCCAGAACATTGGTGTAACAGGCTGTGAATGTGAAGCTAGGCCCTGCATTCTTTACTAGCTGTGAGTTGTCTCAAGAGGTAGCCCCACACAAAGCACATTACAGCATCGGATCTAATCTCAAGGTGAGCCAGAGAATTGTGGCAAGATCCCTGTATCAGACTGACTAGGTCAAACTCTTCACCAGGGTTACCTGGCTCATCCCAGACCCCTAAGACTGGATGAAAAGGGAGCTATACAGTTTTTCTCGCTCTCTCTGGGCCCAAAACTCTTCCCAACAAAGATTTTATGGAAACGGGTACATGTTAGCTAGATGAAACAGAATATTTCACTGTAATGAAACTTTGGAAAAAAAATATTCTGGACATCTCTAATGGCTATATCTTCATTGTCTTCCTTTAAAGTCAAGGAAACAAAAATAGGCACCTGACTCACAGGAAGCTCTAGCGAGTGGCAAATTATGATCTAGCAGCACCTCACATCCGCACTACAATTTATGATATACCGCAGTGTTCTAAATTCTACATGAAAATGTTTCCAAATCATTAGGCTCTTTGAATACACCTGTCAAGCTCATTCAATTATCTAGTCATGGGAAAGGTTCCAGTTTAGGGAGAAATACACTACAGTACTAAGTGACCTTCATTGTTAGCATGTAGTAGAGACGGTTGTATTAGTACGTGGTACTGGATTCCACTGTTTTATAGAAGTTCAGCAGAGGTCTCTTGTATGACATCTCTATGGCAAGTGTTTCTACTTAGCCGGATCTAGCTACAGCATGGCATACAACATATTTCTCCTGTCAAATGAATCACTGTTCTCTCAGTCATAGAAGGTTGCAGGATAATTCCTCTTCAGAAATTGAAAGGCAGCACTTGATGGCTAATGCAGTTTATTGGTCCCTTTGACCTGCCAACATTTTAGTGATTCCTCTGTGGACATACTTAGTGCTGCGGGAAACTCTGTGTTATTGACAATGAAATTCTACTCACTTGCAAAACAAGCAGAGGACTTTATGCTCCTGAAAATAGACCTAAAAAATTAGGCCTATGTGGCTTTATCTTTGAGAGAAACTATTTAAAGTTCAGTACCACCCATAAGAATATAAAGACTTTAAAGTTCTCCTTTGTGTCATCCCTATTTGGTGTTGCAGCAAAAGGTGGCTACTATACAATAAATATTAAATATGGACCAGTATCAATTCATGCTGCTTATTACATGACACAACTTCTCCATTCTGTTATATGTGGGATGATCTTGTTTAGCAAAAATGTACTATAAACAATGTCCTTACGTGATGCTGCACATCTGTATAATTGTGTGTAGGGTTTTTTTAAAAGAATTAGGCTGCAGAACTTCTGAAGTGGCATTTTCTCCCATGAACGCTCATGTAATAAATACATTTGTTAGTCTTTAAAAGTGCCACAGGACTCCTTATTTATTTACTTATGTCTCTAATTCTGATAGTTGCAGAGGTCACCTTCAACATATTAAGTGAGTGAAGGCAATATAGTTAGAGCCTTGGGCTCATATAACATTTATATCTGCATCCAATCTACAAAAGTGATCTGTGGATATTTGCAAATTTGCAGGGCTTCAGATGTAAAATTTGATTCTGCATCCATCTACGATCTGCAAAAATGATCTGGATATGCAGATGATTGCAGATACAAAGCGAATATCCCTGGACTTGCTGAGCTCTAAATATAGCGGTCTGCCCGGTCAACAAACAACTGTGATACGGGGCACATGGGGAGGTGAGAGAGCAGAATGAAGGCTCTCCTCAATCCTCAACTTGTATCCCACTTCTGTGACCACATGTTTAGGGGGGAATATCTGGCAAGCAGATGCTGGTCAACCTTGCTGCACTAGAAAACAGAAAGAATGTGACAAGGCTCGGTCTGCCTCTTCCATAAAGACCCCAAAGGTTATTCTTTAATCCTTGCATCATAATCTTCCCAAAGGCTTGACAGATGAGGGCCTTAGAAAGTTCAATTCACCTACTGACAACTTGTCAGGGGTAGAGGAAGGAATATCTGCTTAGTTGTTCACCAGCAATCTCACCCCACTCCCTTAGGGTTTCTGGAACTGTTCTTTAGGTAACTCTTTGCCAGTTTGCTACTGAGAAGCTTCCCTGAGATAATCCGCAGCCTCTCTGGCAGCCACCTCCTTCTGCCTGAACTGCATTTAGTGTCAGGAGAAGCGGGGAGCAGAGCAGGGAAGTAGCTGTTCTGTTGATTAATCCCTTTGTAGCTGTTGCAGCTTAGGATTTCCACACCTCAAACTGAGTACTAATGTGGTTGTGCAGAAGGGTCTGACTCCCCTTTGCTCCAGTGCATGGTGGCATTGGGGCCAATCATCATCTGGTGATAAGTGAGCAGATAGCTCTTCCTATTTAATTACTGCTGACACCACCACTGGCAAGATGAGGTTATGGAGAGTATTGGTCCACATGCTTTTCAGAAAGTGGACAGAGAAGGATGGCAAAAGAATGGGGAGTAGCTGTGGCAGGACATCATTTGCCATTGACTTACATACCATCTCAAATTATAGTCACAACAAAAAAACTTCACTTAATGTTAGTTAAGGTTGCTTTTTATCAATAAATTCAACAAAAAATTAAGGAAAGACAAAGTTAAGGATTAAAAGGTTGCAAAGTCAAGCAAATTCAGAAATGCCAGAATGGACATTGCCCTTACAACCTTAATTTGGCTCGCTTGTGTGTATGCATTATGATACAGTCTTTAATTACATGATCCCATATTCTTTTTACCCAGGATCCCTGGTTCTTCCTTCATTCATTGACCAGGACTGGTACGCTGAGGGGATGAATAGGGATTGTGTAGTATAGGAGTTTGTCTGTAGGACCCCTGCCTCTCTTTTTGTGCAGAAATTGAAAGGTTTGTAGTGAATGAGGAAGGGAATTGTAGAAGGAAAAGATGGGCTCTTGGTTAGGGCAGTTAACATGGAGACTTGGCTTCTATCCCTTCATCTTGCACTGAATTACTGTATGATGCTAGGAAACAGGGCTGGCCCGACCATGTAGATGAACTAGACAGTTGCCTAGGATGCCAGACTTTAAAGGGCACCAAATTAGATGGAAGTGAATTTTTTCTCTATTTGAAAAAAAATATCAATATGTTACCTCTTATAAACAAATGTGTTGCATAGGGTGCCAAAAACCCTTGGACCAGCCCTGCTGGGGAAGTCACTGACATCAGATTTTTCATAGGTAGCAATCATTTCTGTATGCTATTTAAAAACTGCATCCAAATGTATAGGTGCAAGGGAGTTGAACTAAGATTGCATGTCAATGTTCATTCTGGCATTTCCTAACTTGAATGCAGCTTTTTAATCTTTAACTTTCTAGTTTGCACCTTTTACTGTTTTTGTTTGAGTGCAACCTTAACTAATGTTAAACAAAGCTTTTTGTTTGTGAATTTTTGTTTTTAATTGGAGGAAAATCTTTTATACATGTGCTATTTAAATAATAAAGCACTTACACATTTGTGACCTTCAGCAGATATTTTATTGCCATTGTAATATTTGTAAAGCTCCACATTTCACCACTCAGTGCCATGTTGACTAATATTGAAAACAATTAAACTGAATTAAAAAAAAACATTTTTAATGCAACTTGTTTTACTGCAGCTTCTAAATTACATTTTTTAAAAGGGTGTAACAGAAAACAGAGTAGAGCCTTATAGTTGGAATTTCCCACTTTTTAAAAATCTGAAATATTCAGAAAGCCAATAGCCCTCAATTAGTAAGAAGTAAATACTAAATTCCAGCTTTTTTTTTTTTTTTTCTGGGTATTTATTTTACTTTAGTGCATTTTTAAAAGAAAGTAACAATTATCTTTTGAAAAGAAACAGTGTAACATACAGTAGTACAAACCTACAGGAGCTGATTTAAGCCTGTCTTGCTTTCATTACAGCCTCCTGGGTCCCTTCTTTGTAATGTTGTAGTTGGCTGAGGCAAATTAGTTATCAAAGGCCACCATTGCCATGACAACCAGGACAATCGGAATTTTCTCCAAGTATGCCAGTGAACTGGGGGGAATGAATGATGAGCGGCTGATGATCTCCAATGCCACAAAGTTACTGCTCAGACAACAGCATGGGACAGCAAATGAACTTTATTCTGGTGCAGAGGGTATGGGGAGGGAAGGGAGTGAAATCAAATGGCTGCAGTGTTCCTTTTCCCATTTTTCTGTTAAACAAGAACCCCACCAACAGCACCTTGGAGATAATTTCAGAGACAGTAATCGGTAACTGATATTGGATTCAAACTCCCCATGGTATGTTTGCAAAAAAATTAAAAAAAAAAAAAAAAGATACTGAGGTACGCACTCTGTAAAACAGAAAATTCTTATGCACCATTATTTATGGCCTCACTACTGTGAGACCATGATAGCCATATATCAGAGTGAAAAAACAAACTCCACCCTGTTCTGAGAGTCTAGATTGGCACAATTCATGGCTGTGTTTTCAACAGAGGCAGGCAAATAGTTTGCAGACCATTCAGGATAACTCCGTTGCTTGCTGCAATGGGAGTGATACTTACTTTTTTTTAGCAACTATACAACCTTGTAATTTAGAAAAATTATCTTACTTTGCTCAGCTCCTCCTGAGTTCTCTATTTTACACATTGAAATCATTTTTCCAGTTTAAAATGGCAAGACAGCATTAATCCTTAAATAGGTAAAAGAAAAGTTTTAATGTAGAAATACTGCTGATTTAATTACTAGTGTGGTATATGGCTCAAAGTATTACATTAGCATGGCGGCTTTGACAAAATCCAGTTTGAATTCTAAGCAGGTGTATTTCTAATTTCAAATAAAACTATAAAGGTAATCTGTGGAAGATGTATCCAAAGACATTAATTTTCAGTTCAGTGCTCCATTTTAAATATCCAGGACTGGATTAAAATTCCTGGGGCTGTCCACTTCTCTGGCATCCTCCCTCACCACAGCAGCATCCAGCCTGGGGCGGGTTGGGGCAACATTCGGGCATGCCGGCTGTGGGGCCTAATGGATCCGCTAGCTGTGTGGTGCAGGCCAGCATTTGGTGCTGGGATCCGGCTCTCGCTGTGGGACCTGGGGGCCCAGGCCCACAAACAGGCCAGACTTGAGCATGGTGCTTGGCTGGTGCTGGGGATGGGGGCAGTGCTGTGGCTTGGCAGACCAGCCTGCCCCGCATGTGATGTGCTATGGGCTGGTGGCGCTCAGGCTGGTTGGTGTTCGATTTATTTTTACGGGGCTCAAGGTGGTGGGATCCCTTTTGAGCCTGGGGCTGCAGCCATTAAAGCTCCTTTGTTAATCAGGTCCTGTAAAATCAGATGTGATCCTGGAGATTAAATGGGTAAAGATTGTTATATGCAAAGATGCAAGCTTTGGAACTATGGCTGGATCCTCATCTGGTGTATATAGGCTTCATAGATTTAACTGGAGCTATATTCCTTTAGTGCAGATTAGGATCTGCTTAACAGTTGAATAAAATCATTTGTGCATGTTTGTGGTGAAAACTTTTTGAAGTCGATGAGAATTTTTTCTATTGATTTTAAGAGTGGCAGGATTTCATCCTGGTTTTTCTCAACAATTTGTTGGGATTCTTAGCACAAACATTCTGTTTTCAACCTGATGATTCATTTATCTCCCTAATCCTTTTTTCCAAAGAACAAGATCTCCTCCCCCATGTATTTAATTACTCATCTCATGTCAGGCCTACCTACTCAAGTAAGCATGTGAATGGATTTGGGTGACTACAGCACAGTGATGGATTACCACATGGGCCTACGGGGTCTGTGCCCAGGGGCCCACCATGAGGCTGGGACCCTCCACCCTGCCGGCACTGGGGAGGGCGGGTAGGCCGGCCCAGAGACTGGTCTCTGTGCTCCCACCCTGCCCCTGGGCCAGCTGGTCCGCCTCTGGGAACAGGGTGGGATGGCACAACTGGTTGCTCGACTCCAGGGGTGGGGCTGGCTGGCATTCAGTACAGCCTCCGGCGCGGCCTTTGGGCTGCGCTAGAAGCTGCACCACGTGCACCAGTCGGACATGCCACCTCTGGGGGCTGACTAGCGACTGCAGGCAGGCCAATGGCCAGAGCCATAGGCTGGAGAGGGGGCTGCAGCCCCAAGCAGGAGGGAGGAGGGCACCAGTGAGGGAGGCCCAGGAGCCTTGTGGCCCCTAATCTCTCTCTGCTAAAGCAGAGAAACATGGAAACAAAAATATGGTAGAGAGGAAATATCTATACAGATCCAGTTCTGCAGTCCTTATTTGGTCAATATTCCCATCAATTTCAAGTGGAAGTTTTGCCTGAAAAAGAATAGCAAACTTGGGCCCTATTTTATTTAACTATTAGGCAGAAATTTAATGTCGGATGCAAAAATTTAAGACTCCAAACCCTAATTCTATAGATTCTAGTTTCTCTGTGACTACAAAACATACTTACCACATCTAGTATGGTGCATAAAGGCCCCCAGTTGTCCATGAGAGCTTATTTTGTGACACATCTTGACAAAACATTGTAAAGCAAAGATAAAATCCTGGATGCCTTTTCTTGTGGGACACTGAAGAAATTAAGAATGAGCATCTCCATCAATTCAATTCATAGGAGAGCTGGCATTTCAGTTGTCTTTTCAAACCCAGTTTCTTGGGTTTCATAAACCCAGTCTTACTAGTGCTAAGTGTTACCTTACTCCCTGGTGAGTTCTGCTGAACTCCATGAGATAACTTAAGATACTACTCAATGGTGTGTAAAGTGGTAGAACAGGGATCTATGTTTACAAGACAGCATCCCTGATTTTCAGGGCAGTTGTATACCTAGCCATGCAAGGAGAACAGTGCATCAGACTGACAAGAATGTAATTAGATGAGAGAATATAGATGAGTTTGAATGGAGTTATGTTGTGAATATTCTTTCACATTTATAAGATCCATTACCTAACAAATAGCCCATAGTACACTTTGGTGGTTGGCTGGAGCAATAATATCTAATTAACTGAATACCGAATGTTGAAAGGGGACAATCAAACATATTTATGTATAGCTGATTTTAAAGAATAAACTAAATGTTGTATTTTAAAGGCTAATTTGAAAGCCCCTCTCTGCCTGTATCCATAATGGTCATGTTTGCCATTTATACAGTTCTGGAAATGGCAGATAGAAAGTAAGACTATAGCAGGCCCCGGGATAAATATGGAGACAGGATAGCATACATGTTTAGGGACAGATTGCGGAAATCCATAAATGATCTGGATTAACTGTGAGTGGGTAAATGCTGAAGCATTGTTCCCAAGTGCCCCAAAGCAATTATTCTGATATTTTACAATGGATAATTGCCATAGCAACTTCACCCTCAGTACCATAAAAGATATACACATTATCATGAATTCATCAAATTGACTTCAGTTCCTCATGGTATTTTAGAGAAATATTTTTTTAAAAAAATTCAGACTATGCTGTGGAAAGAATTGTGCCTCCTAAATTGGTTTATAGAACATTAACAAATTTAAGAACTATTGCAGTTAATTGAAATTAAATAAACTTAAGAACTAAGACTGAGTGACTACAGGAAACTGAGTTTACATTTACACTTGAAGCTGGGGGTATAGTTCCCTGTTCAAGCAGACTTACTCATGCCAAGGGTTGGCTGTCCTTAAGCGTGAGATTTATGGGTCAAAGATTGAGGTGTGATCTACATTGCCACACTGGGTCAACAGGAGAGATGCACTCTATATACTGTAGAATGTGCATCTCCCATCAACTTATTTACCCTTCCTTACCATGCCATCCTCACCAGGCTGTACCGATGGGAAATGCTATCCATTTGATGCAGCGTTACTCTTTTCTGGAGGGTGGAGATACTGCATCAAATGGAGAGCACTTCCAGGATCGGTTGAGCGGGTCTCCACTGGTTGCTCAATCAATCCTGCTGTGTTGATCCATGGAGACTGATGCAGCAATTTCAGTATAGACAAGTCCTGAGGTTCAAGGCCAAAGAGTGAGACTTACCAGAGGCTATGTTAAGTCATTGCTTAAGACAGGAACTCTCATCTTTGGTCCTTGGTGACATCTAATAATCCAAGTTTTTAATGCAATTTAGCATTTAATAGTTTTGTTTTTAACTCTACACTGCCTAATATTGCACATGAAAAATGTAAATGTGCTAATTCATACTAAAGTCTAGGATATGTGAAAATTCTATATGCAATGCAAACCATAATTGTTAAACATTCAACTCACTTTATTAGGGAGGAGATTTGGGCAAATTCTTATTTTTTTGACTGTCAACTATTCTCTCTCTCAAAAAAAAACCACAGCATAGCTGCTTCTGAGAAGTGTGGCCTGTAGTCTCCATGGTTACCACAGTACACAAGCTTGGAAAGTGATTTTCCAGGCTCTAAGCCCCATGCCTGAGGCCCTGGATGTATTATTGTCTTTCTCAGCACCTGAGTGAAAAATACTTTAAATCTTTTTATAATTATTCAAAATGAGTGAGATAAGCTTAGAAATGTGTGTGAGAGTGAGATGATAGACTAATGAATGAGTCTCGCACCCAATGAGTGTCAGAGTGACACACATGAGCTCTTAGCTAGTGAGTGAGCATGGTAAAAACAGTAGTGTGGCTGTGTTAGCACAGGCAGTGACAAGTGGCAGCACAAATTAGCTGCCATGAGCATGTTCCCAAAGCATCCTGGCAAGTTTGTACTTGGGGTGGCATGGGCTAGCCATGCAGCTAGTTCAATGCAGCTATTGGGAACTGTTCAGTGGTTGGAATGATAAAGCAGTCTGAGCAGAGAGCTGCAAAGCGAAATTCACAGGGTGTAAACCTACATGAAGTGAAGCCCATTAAAATACCGCTAGGAACCTGGCCAAGAAAAATCATGGAGTTTCTCACAGCTGTAATGCTTATCTCAGGGTGCCCTAGACTGATAAGAGGAAGGTTGTCATGATTGCTCCAACCTGGTTTGGAAATACTTGAATTATTCAGATTCATTAACTATCCACTGACATAAAGAAGGTATGAAAATACAAAGCGGGGCTAGGGAGTAATGCACATGGTAACCCTGGTGTAGGTAACACACTAGACAGTGTATGTGGAAACACTGGGTGGAAATGGAAAAGGCCCAAATGTGAAATCTGAGCCCTGATACTGTTGCACCTAAAGGAGTCTTTATTTTAGCTCAAGTGATAGGGGTTTATGAATGGGAAACAGAGGGCTCTGGCACTGCGGTCACACTCATGGTCATGAGCAATACATTTAATAGTCATGATATGTATAATGTATTTCAAACTCTGAAGTTCTAGGCTTCGCTGCCCACTTAGTTGGTCAGGAACCTTCAACTGCCTGGTTCTTGTGTCCAAGACAGAAGCTGTTGAGAGGTGATTTTTAGCTGAAAAATGTTTCTCATTTTTTTCCAACTTGCAGAATATTTCCTTTCCAATAAGGGTTGCACCTACGTCCTCGCTTCAGTGCTGTCTAGATAAGCCACTACATTACATTATAGTGCATATACTGCTGCAGTATTTCTGCATGATCTTTCACATGTCCACATCTATTTCTGAATTTCTTTGTTCTAAGATTATAGAGCAAGATTTAAATGGATAGAGGAAAGATTGAATGGATGGGCTAACGGGGAGCTCCTTACAAATAACAATGCTCATTTAATAACACATTACATACACTTTTGATAATGGTGATCTGCAGAGACACGTACATAATGTTGCATTATTCCGATGTACTCAAAACATTTTACATGCTGCAGTCTAACAAATAATCTTACGATTTCAACCATGATATTGGATGCATTATTTTTTCCCCCAGCTATTGCCCAGGATCTTTCAAAGCAAAATGTTTGTTCTTCTTTCTTTGTTGTATCCTTTGTTCTGCATTGTAGCTAGTGAATCTATTGTATAGAATTAGCTAATGGATGAGGCCAGGGTTTAGACATAAAAGAGAAAAAATGCCATATAATTCACTCATAACCCACAATCGGATAGAACCAAATCTGTTTGGCCTTGTATGCTGAAGAGCTTTGTTATTGCCTACAGAAATGAAAATAACAGTGTAATTGCTTTCTTCTTTGGCAGACATTTTACATGCTTGTGCCCTGCTATGAAACTTCACTTTTTTAAGGACTAATTTCACAGTCATCTTTTGTGGAAAAGTGACAGAACTATTGATTAAAAACTAAAGGACCATAATTATTTGTCTGATTCAATTCTTTTAAAACTAGAGCAGATTTCAGAATGGCATGAATTGCTGCACAAGTGCATGTATTTCAGCACTTCGTAACAAGTAGGAGAATGTGTGTGAGCTGTTCACTGTGTATGTAAAATCACACACATGTATGTTCATCCTTTTGAGTTTCCCAATGCATTCCTCCCCTATTTCACCCTTTTGACTCCAAGCTCTTTGGAGCAGAAACAACTTTCAGTTTGTGTCCAATATGACACCAAAATGCACTGTCAGCACTCAACCTATTCTAATACCATTGCTACTTAGCTCTTTTATCTGTAAGTTTCAGTTCCTTTCAAAGGAAAGTAAAATATTGTGATCCCTATTTTATAGCTGGGTAGACTGAGGCACAGAGCAGAAACATGGCTTACCCAAGATCACTTACACCATGCTCAGCAGACCAGTGGCAGTACCAGGAATAGAATTTTTGCATCTCCTGACACCCTACCTAGCACCCTTCTTCTCTTCCCTTAACAAATAAAACAGCCCTAATATGTCCTCCTGTATGTTATCAGGGATATGTGGAATGGGTTGGTTTGCTGAGTTTAGTTCAGTGAAAAACCTTTTTCAGATTGGGCAGTTCTGCAGTCATCTGCATATTTTTGTCTAATTTTGATATTGGTATTCTATAGAAATTTAAGTAATTAATATCACAGAGCAGAACCTGGGAGAAGTGACTTTTGCACCAAAAATAAACAGCATGGAAGACTGGATGGCTCAGGGCTACCAAGATTTTCACTGCTGATTGAAATCCTACCTAGTAGGGACCCAAAGCTGTTAGCGACATATATTTTATGGTCTAGGTGAGTTCCCAGTGTTGTAGGTGCGTTACAGACACAAGGCACGGTCCCATCACCACTGTTTGCAGGCAAAATACAAGAGAGGGGGGGAAGAATGCAGACTAACAAGTCCATGTTATAAAAACTGCCCCCACAATTGGTACCTGTTAACATCATTTTTGGTGGTCTTAGCAGAAAGAGCAAGTCCCTCCAAGAGTCCTCTGCTCCATCGGTTCTGTGCAAAGTGGACTTCGGACCCTAAGACTGCCATCAATTCATCCCCCCAGTAGTAGCAGATTTGTTTTTATGTAACTTACCACTTCTGGGGCATTTTGCACTTTAAAAGCATCACTACAGAATTGCCAAATCTGGGGGGAAAAAAGTACTTCAAGGAAGAGGGCCCAGGCTCAATTTTGGAAAAGGAATTAATTACAAGGGCAAAAAAGAAATGAGGCCATATATAATAAGAGTGCAAAGCTCAAAATGGTGTGAAGAACTGGCCTGTGAAGGTAACCAGTGGTCTGTTTGCTGCATCTAGTTCTAATCCCATCACTATTATAGACCCCCGTTGCTGCAGCAACCACCTAATGAACATACTCTACTTCTAACATCTCTTTAATGAATAACAGTGATCAGGGCAGTCTGCTACTCCCACATGTGCCCATGCTCAACTATCACAGCAATGAAAAAGGTTCAGACAAAAGTCCCTACTAACACTAAGTCAAATTCTATGGCCCTTGATCTTGCAATGCTTGAAATCAGTGGGAACTTGATTTAATGAAGGACTGCTGAATTTGTCCCTTTATCATTGGAGAGCTTGCCTTGGCCAGGTAAAAAGCCATTGGATCTCTTCAGTAGTCCTGCTTCCACTCCTGCTTTCATCTCCCTAGTGGCAATGATATAAACAAAACAAAATAATTTAAGATGATTCACAGTCAGAGGGTGTTAGTGACTACTTATTCTTTTGGGAAAGTGGGCTCTTTAATTCCAGTTCAAACTGCATTCATACAGAAGAGGGAAATCTGACAGAGGGGGAGTGAAAAGCAGGAAGAAAGGAAAACCAAAAGGCATTCAGGAGCCAGAGTTTTCTCCTGCAGAGAACAAGCTACTCAGCTAGAACAAACTAGTCAGCTGAGGAAGTGGGGGACCCTTTCCTCTTTGTTTTCACTTGTTGCTAATCTGCCATTAAAACCTACTGTATTGGGGCTGGAGATTAGCTACAATTGAGCTTCCAGTCTCTGCTGTATCTACATAGTGAGATGAAAGTTTGTGGTGCTCACTGCAAATGACATCAGTAGAGATCAGAGGAAATTCCAGCACAACTGGGAACAAGCATTACACACTGTATTCTCATTCATGGTATAAATCTGGCATTGAAGTAGAGGTTGATTGCATTGGCAAGCCTGCACAGAGCCACTCATCCCAGTTCCTGCTGTTGGCTGCAGCTCATTCATGTCACCTCCTCATCTACATTTTAGCATAATCTGTCATTTTTCTGAGCATACAGACACAAAAAATGCAAACTGAAAAACAGGAATTATTTAGCTAAAACTGCCTCCTGCATACTCCATGGCCCTGAAGCAGGGGGACTAGAGCCATTTGGGTATTGCTGAAGCTTCCGTTGCTATGAGCAAATCAGATATCTGTACCTTACCTGCAGCCAAGCCAGTATTTATGTATTTCTGGGATCCATTTCCTTTTTGTATTTTTGCTTGTTTTCTTTACTATGACCGGTACGTTTCAGTTGCTCTTTCCTCCATCGGTAGCACCCAATGCCAATCTAAAAAATAGTAAGGAAATGTTTTATAGCAGATAATGCCAAGCAGTATCTGTCTGAGGATTTCAAAGCATTATTCGTCACCTGTGACGTATCAGAAATAGGTGAGAGGGGACATGGTATCTTGCCCAAGATCGCACAGGAAATCTATTAATGAGCCAAGGAGAGAAGACACATCTCCTAACTCGCAGTCTTGTGCTTTAAGCATAAAACCATCCTTCGTCCCAACGGGCTTTATCCAACAAATGAGAGTCTTTCCATTGACAAAGAGCTGGACCAAGGACCTCTGCTGCAATGTGTTACATTCATAGACAAAAGTGAACCTAAAACTTCAAATGTGACTTGACTTATCTAGCATCTGTTGCTCCAGGTATCCCAGGAGGATACAAAAAGGAAAATACGATTTTCAAAGATCAAAGAGCCCTTGGCTCCTCCCTCTTCAGAGAGTCTGTATTCTGCCTTAGGACCAGTGGGCCTTGGGATCTAGATGCCTTGTTCTCCATGTAGCGATTGCATGCCTAAACTAATAGCAATGACTTTTACCCCTAGGATATTAGAATTTATAACTGGGAATCAAGAACCAATGAATATAGGTAAACAACATTTTGTATCTAGAAAAGAGGGGAAGAAATTTAAAAAAGGGGAAGGGAACAGGTAAAGGAATCCAGGATGCCCATCCAATCCCACAACACTAAACGCCCACATCTAGACAGCAACGTTGGATATAGATCTAAAAGGTAGCTGTCCCTTGCTGGGCAGCTGTAAGCTCTCCCTTTGAGTCCCTGGCAATCACAAGCCTTGGTTAGTCCCTGTTCCTTAGGGCCATCAAGTGTTGCTACTAGTCTGTCCTTTAGTTGAGAGAAACATGCTCCACTCCTTTTTTAGCAGATAACAACCCCGAAGCTACATGCTCTTTGGCTGCTCTAACCTGACTCCCTGCAGCCAGCTCTGTCCAATCATAAGGTCCCTCCTGGCACAACTCCCAAGTCCGAGACACCAGGGTTTGTCATTTGTCATCCACATATGCCGGTCAGGCTCTAGCCTCGGCAATATCTCCTCTTTCCAAACATGAAGCCCGTCAAGCACAGCACACATCTGTGTGGTCTGAGCCATGCATAGGTTCTCTGGGGTTTGTCAGTCAGGTGTCTGGTGCACCTTCCATAGGCTGCTGGTGTCCCTCAAACACAAGTTAGGCAAACAGTCTCAGCCGTAGTTCCCATAGCTTCTAGGCCTTTGACCTGGAGCTGCTGCGAGCTCCTTGTCTCAAGCCCCCAAACTGGCAAGGGGGCTAAATTTACAAAACAGCCTCCACTGGGCCTGGTTCTGATCTATCTTACTCAAGTGTTACACTGCTGTAACTCCATTGTTTTTAATAGTGTCCTCCTGCTTTACCCTTTCTGGCTTAAAATGAGATTTGAACCAGACTAGTGCATGTATACAGCAGAAGCAGAATCTAACTGCCAAGGTTGACTCCCTATTGTGTTCACACAGATTAATTGCAGGGAAACAACCCTGTCAAGTTGATCTGATTTCTTATAAAACCTTAAACTCAATTAGGATTCTTTCAAAATAGCTGGGGGGAAAAGAAGTATTTATTATAGTGCAGCTACATCAAGCTACTACAGAGGCAAGTGAATCAAATCCAATGTTATCTGTGTAACTCATTTCCATAGAAGAGTTCACAAAACTCTGTGCAATTATTGTGCCATAACAAAACAGAAGTAAAATCAGATAATTCAAGCATGAAATTAGACATTAAAGGCAAACTCAAAAAGATATGCTTTTTAAATAAGAAAATAATTCTGAGTGATTTCAAGCTAGCCCAGTGGGTGGACCAGCATAGAGATGCAGTATGGATGGTCATCCACAACATCGCATACTTATCCTGACTCTGGTGGTTTGGAAATCAGCATCAGGGCAAAATCCTAGATGCCATGGCGACCTGGCACCTAGGATTTGTCGAGGCCTGGTATATAGTCCCAGTCACAATCTACTCTTAAACAGGGAACTTCTGCTAACAGTGTGTTTGGTGCTGAGCACAATCTCTTCCTCCTCCAGTGGTTGCTGAAAGCACTCAGCACCTGTAAATCTTTGGCTAATTGCAGGCCTGGGCCCTTAATCTATTTCCAAGGTGCTAAAAATGTACTTCTACATCATTTCACGAGAAAAGGAGATATAGCAATAAATTCAGGCTAAGTAGCACTTACAATGATTTTTTTTAAAAAATGTATACCTGGAAAGCAGTTTACAAAGGCAGAAATCAAGGAGATAACATGGGTATCTGAGTTATAAATCTGTAAATCACAACAATTCCAAGAGTGATCAGATAAAAATGTAATCCTAAACTTTAAATAATACTGCATCAGAGTGAAAGAAATAGACTGAAAGGAAATGATTTCAAGATCAAATGCTATGCGGTACATCAGATTTCAAAGAACAACCTTCAGCAAATTCTTCTTTTGAAATAATGCATTTGAACATGTTCCAGCAAATGGGGACATAGTCCAGGAATAATAATAGAGCAAAAATGCCACAATGTCTGAATGGCTCAGCAAAATATCATTGTTGATAGTATTAAAAGTGTATGATAAAATCTCCAGAAGTAATAGGTGGGTTATTGTAAATAAACATGTAATCATCCCATCAGCCAATTGTAATTAGTGACCTCTTACAAACATAAGATCATGGGAAGGGGGAACATGGAAATCAGATTGTAATATAGAGAGAGTTTTATTAAGAGAAAAATTGGCTAAGTTAGTTGCATCTTTTCCAGTTAACAGATGTAGTAGTATAGGAGAAATGAAGACAGCCAGCAGAAGGATGCTCAGAAAGTAAATTTACAATATAAAACAAGTCTTTCAGAATCAGTGTTATTCATCTCAACGAGGCTGGAATAGTAGCTAGCTTTTGCTTTCTTTATTGAGAGGATTGCTGGCAGTGCATGCATTTGACTGTCAAAGCCATAGCCTATGTGTCTTCTCCACAATGTCTTTAACTTGATTCTAACCAGAGAGATGCTGGAAAAAAGAGAACACCTAACAAATAAGCAGGGGTTAAAGTAAAGGGGAAATGCACTGGAATGCAGTTCCGGGGCCCCCAAATTTGAGGGGCCAGAGTTCTGGGGCCCCTAAAAATAGAAAAATCTGGCGGAACGCATGTTCCGTCCTGCCCTGTCTGCTGGTAGGTCCTACGCCCCACAATACTTATTGTGTTATGCAGTGTTTGCTAGTTTGTGATAATAATTGCTATAGACACAAATGCCATATAAAATTATAAATATTTTTATGGAGCGATAACCGATGCATGTGGTACTGAGAAGTGGTTGCAAACGCCTACCTGCGCTGGGGCCCACACATGCATGAAGGGGGCCCAGACAATACGGGAAGAGGGCCCGGGGAATAGGAGGGTTCCAGAGCCCGTCAAATTATACTTTAACCACTGCAAATAAGGTGTGTTAAATGCAGAATTATGCTGGCAGCAGCCCAGGAGCCAGCAAACAGAGCTGCAAACAGGACTTTGATGAGGGGACTCTGGGGAGGGAGTGTGTGGTATTCTGGTATTGCTGTGTTGCGGGGGGGGGGGGGGAGAGGGGTGTGTTTTGGTGCTGCTTTGTCTCTTACTCTCAAGAAGAAGGTGGGAAGGCTATGACATACAGAGACAGCAGTGGAAGAGACAACAAAGATGACTGGGTGTGGAAGCTGCAGGATGTACATGATCCTGGAAGGAGTATCTCAAAAGAGCTTCATTTGTATGAAGTGCCACCTCATAACGCTGATGGAAGAGAAGACTCGAGTTCTGGAGATGCAGGTGGAAATTCTGGTTGAGTTTAGAAAGGGGTTCAAGCAGCTGATGGGCAATAGCATGAGGAGGCTGAAGGGAAAAAGCCAGACTTGCAGGTGGAAACAGGATTAAAGGACTCTGAGGGGAGAATGCTGGGTGAGGAAAGTGGCTAGTGGAAGCACGTAACTGCAAGAACCAGCCAAAGGAAAAGACGGGCTAGTGAAGGAGAAGTAGAGGTCTGGACAGGTTTGTGGAGTTGTAAAATGGAAAAGACCACAGCTGGTGGTAACTGAAGGTGGCAGCCTGAAAGAACAGGGAATAGGCCAGAGAATCGCACCATCAACAGGAAAAGGCATGTCTACGTGATTGGGGATGCTCTTCTGAGAAGAAGAGAGAGGCCCATAACCAGAGCTGATCCAGAGAGCAGAAGGGTCTGCTGTCTGCCAGGTACTAAGATAAGGGATGTGGACCTGAGACTGAACAGGACCTTAACAGGAGCAGGAAAGAACTCACTTATTGTCCTTCATGTGGGTACAAATTATATCGGTAGATTATCGCTGAAACATATCAAAGGAGATTATTCCAGGCTGGGGAAGACTCCTTAAGGAAATTGAGTCTCAGGTGATTTAACCAGGAGATTTTCAATAATCTAAAAATAAAGAAAGTCCTACAAAAAGCAGAAACTAGGACAAATCACAAAGGATGACTATAAACAAATAACACAATTATGTAGGGGGAAAATCAGAAAGTCCAAGGCACAAACTGAGATCAAACTAGCTGATGGCATAAAGGGTATAAAAATTTTTTTTTAAAAATTAGAAAGAGGAAGACCAAGGACAACATAAGACTGTTATTCAGTAAAGATGGAAAAACAATAACAGAAAATGTGGAAATGGCAGAGGAACTAAATGATTTCTTTGTTTTGGTCTTCACTGAGAAGGTTGGTGGTGATTGGATGCTTGACCTAAGGAAGGGCAGTAAAAATGGGATAGAATCAGAAGCTAAAATAGGGAAAGAGCAAGTTAATTACTTAAAATAGTTAGATGTTTTCAAGTCACCAGGGCCTGATGATATGCACCCTAGAATACTCAAGGAGCTGACTCAGAGATATCTGAGCTATTGGGTGTTATCTTTGAAAAATTATGGAAGACTGGAGAGGTCCCAGAGGACTGGAAAAGAGCAAATATAGTGCTCGTCTATAGAAAGGGAAATAAGGACAACTCAGGGAATTATAGACCAGGCAGTTTAACCTCTGTACCAGGAAAAATAATGGAGCAAATAATTAAGGAATCTATTAGCAAACAGCTAGAAGAGAATAAGGTGTTTGAGCAGAGGTGCTGTAAGGAGGGCTTTGGGATGTATGGCTACTGGGAGGCATTCATGGACAGAGGGCTGTTCTCTTGGGATGGACTTCACCTGAGTAGGGAGGAAAATAGGCTTCTAGGATGGAGACTGGGTCACTTGCTGGTGGTTTCTCTGTACCTTGAAGTCTTTAAACCATGATTTGGTGACTTCAGTGACTCAATCATAGGTTAGGTGTCAGGAGTGAGCAGGAGGTTTTTTTGGCCTGCATTGTGCAAGCTGTCAGACTGCATGATCCTATTGGTCCTTTATATCTCCAAAGCACTTTGTAGACAGTAACATAAATCTATCTGTTCCTGAGAGAGAGAGAGAGAGAGAGAGAAATCTTTAGGCATGAGAAAGTAGTTAGTGTTTCAATCTTCTTAAGCATTCAATCTGAGATCTCTCTGCTAACAAGGAGGACCTCTTGTTAAATAATTTCATATGTACCAATGGCCAGATGGAGCAAATGACATGAGAATAAGTAACTGAGGCTCTAGCATCAGAACATGTGAAGACCTTGAAAATGCTACATTTATTGGGAAGGTTGGAGAGTAGGAGGAAATATTTATTTACTTGTAAATTATTCAGCTAATTGACTACCATTGGCTTCAAGTGTCTACCATGTGACCTGCTAGAGACCTGGAGTGGAATTGGCACATCTGCTAACAGTCAGCCTGGTGCCTTATCAAAGGAAGCTCAAGAGCACAAGATGGTGTAGGCTACAGGATTAAGCAGTAGAGGAGGCGCTTTGGTCATTTGTTTCTGATCCTAGTTCTGACACTTCTTCCTTTTGTCTCTTCAGTCAAATCACGCAACCACTCAGTCATAGTAAAATGGGGACAATGATACTCCCCAACCAATGTCAGATTTGGGTTGTCAAATATCATTAGTTTAACGTTTGTAAATGTTACTGTATTAATGCCAACTTTCCCCAACTTGCACATATAATCATCCTGTGGCAGGGGTCCCAGCAGCCCCAAACCCCAAAATTATTTGGGGAATTGGCCATTAGAAAAACTTTTCTCATTGTTGGCAACAATTCTGGGCTCTACCTTTCCTGCAGTGGGAGGAAGGTGATAGCAGTTGGGCCCTCAGACTCGTGTTACATAAAATGAGTGACTAAAGTGTGAGGGGGCAACAGATCATCTCCCTGGCCTTTTTTTAAAAAATAGCATTTAAATTACCTTCCTAGGAATAGATATTCGACTTAGTTCCACTGACTGTCAGCTCACATCAGGTGAGGATCTGGCTCTGTAGCTTCAAGTTGTGTTTTGTTTTCTAGTCAAAACTCATCAGAGCAGGACTGTCTAGATTTTTTTTTTTTTTTGGCCTTGTGTGTACTATATGTATGGTAAATAAATGTTCATTAATGATCACAGTGACAGGACAGGAGTTGGTTACTTCATGAAGGAGGGGCTAGGAACTTACAGTATTTCACTGGCTCATCCAAAAGGCTGAAGCCAATTCTGCTTCCAGTACATAAGAATGACCTTGGATTATGATGATAACAGTTCCTATATTACTGGGCCATATTTACTGCAATGTATTATATACTTACACATTTGCACATGGATGGTAAAAGAATAGAGCAAATAAGGAATCATGCGGAGAAGAGTAGAAAGATAAGAGCTACATTGTTTTAGATTAACGTAAACCTAAATCAAAAGGGAGAGTGAGATTTCAGATCATGAAAAGGCTGAGTAAGCAAGCAAGGGAAAACATCAAGGCCAGGTGTGAAAAGAGGTTTATGTTAGATGTAAGACAATGTTGTGGTGTTTAAAACCACGATTATTTAAGCATTAGCATAATTTAAAAGCCCAGTGTTGTACTCTATTGCTTCTTTTCCAAGGAGTCATACTAGAAGAATGCAAAATATTCACAATGAAATAAGAATGATTTGAAATTGACTTTTTTTTTCCCATTGTGTGATCAATTCAAAACATTTGCATTTTTGAGGAAAAATCACTACTGATTTTATTAAAAAATTAATAAAAACATCAGGGCATTTTCTAAACGTCAAGAAGACTGAGTGAAATTTTTTGGCCAAAACATGTTAGGCAGAAAAATGCAGATATTGGGACATTGAAATGTTTTGCGAAATGTTCATTTCACTGAATTCTTTGTGTCCAAAAACAAACAAAAATTTTTAAAAAAATCTAGTTGTCTCATTTGTACTTTTAAAAAACAAAATGCCTTGGGTTTTTTTTTTGTTGGTTTTTTTCCAGATCAAAGCAACTTTTCAATTTGAAATTCATTCAATTTTGTTTTTAAAAATGGGGAAAAAATTAAGTTCAAAATTGAAATGAAACATTTTGGTTTGGATACAATAAAACATTTTGTTAGAACCTGTGAATCTTTTCTTGAACAATTTTTATTGTTATAGGTCATTGGTCAATTTTTATTTATAGGTCATTGCGGTAATTCATCAGCCTGATTTCTCTGATTAGATTCTCACTATTAAAGTAGGCCTGCTAAACCCCAGTTATTATAACAGTAGTGGTGGAGAGGATGAGGGCAGATGTACATCCTTTCCAGTGATTAAAGTATAATTTGATGGGCCCCGGAACCCTCCTAATCTCCACGCCCCCTTCCCATATTGTCGGGGCCTCCTTCATGCATGTGCGGGCCCCAGCCCAGGTAGGCATTTGCAACCACTTCTTAGTACCACATGCATCGGTTATAGCTCCACAAAAATATTTATAATTTTATATGGTGTTTATGTCTATAGCAATTACTGTCACAAGCTAACAAACACTGCATAACACAATAAGTATTGTGATTAACAATGGTGGGGCATGGGACCTGCCAGCAGTCAGGGCAGGGCGGAACATGCATTCCACCGGATTTTTCTATTTTTAGGGGCCTCGGAACTCTGGCCCCTCAAATTTATGGGCCCCGGAACTGCGTTCCGGTGCGTTCCCCCTTACTTTAACCCCTGATCCTTTCTCCCAGAACATTGTAGACCTTAGGTGAAAAAGATAAACAGCCTCGGACCTTGTTATCCTGGTCCTGATCTTCCATGGATCCCTCAGGATGCACCAGATTTGGGGTGGGTCCACGGCATCCTGCCTGTCAGGATGATATGTGCAATGTCCACAGGAGGATCCATGTAAAAGGTCCTCTTTCAAAGTCTGCCCAGAGGAGCTCACACTGCACCATAAAAAACTGTTTTCATTTTGTGGAAGTGGGATTCATTTTATGCACATTTTATGGATCATTCCATTCTCTTTCCTCTGTCCTCATCCTTCAGTCTCTTGGAAATGATAGGTTAAAAGAACCAACTGTAGCACCCTGATCCTGCCAGTCACAACTCCTTTGAGTAGTCCTTCCTAACACAAGGAAAACAATGTGGCTTGCTAGTGGGGAATGATTACCTGGTGGCTTTCAGGATCAGGCCCTAAAGATTCAATTCCTCCTGCTTCTCTCTCCTCCTCCCTGTATTAAGCTAACCCCTTTCTTCCTTCACCCTTTCTTCTATCTGTCTCTTTTGAAAGTCAAAACACTTTAAAAATGCCTTTTGAATGCTCCGTTACACACACCCCCCCCACCAATCCTCCCTCTTGCTGGGCAGTCAGCAATCTGGCTGTGGCCTTGCCTCACACTTCTTCATTATGAGTTCATGATGCAGATGTGATATTGTGTGGCGAACAATGCCTTCCATTTCAGCAGCTCTTCTGGCTTCCTAGCTCAGAGGCCTTTGTTAGCACTCACTTCACTGGTAAGGTTGCTCTGTGGCTCTCTTTCAGAGGTTCATTTCACATGGCAATTCAGTCTTAATGGGGATTTTCAGGCTTGTGATTCAGCGCAGGCTTCCACATCAAGCAAGGTTTGAGATTGTTGGGCTGTATTCAGTGCTTGGGAGGGTAATTTGCATCCAACTATTTGCTGTTTTAACAGGACTGAATAATCACGGATTGGTCCCTGCTACTTGGCATTATTATCAAGAATGACTCAGGTATAAAACCTTAATTTAAGTGAATTGGAAGACCAAATTTATATTGAAAAACAAACAGTTGATTTGTTTGGAGCCCTTTGAAGCCTCATTATCTTCTGTGGCTGTGAAGGATGTTGCATGAGTGCTCCTGGATTATGTATGTGTGTTCACTTCCAAACAATCCATGCTGGTTCTTTGTTCTGTTCTGCTTCTTGTACTAAATTTATCATCATAGTATCTAGAAGCCTTATGGAAAACATGGGCAGGATTTTAAAGCACTGAAATTATGAGGGTTCTGTAGTAATTATTGTAGGACCTACAGAAATTAGTGAATTAGAATTTTGCTGCAGGATTCCATAGGGCTTGTATAGAAATCAATATCCTATAACAGTGGTTCCCAGCTTGTGGCCCGGGGCCCGTTGTTCCCCTCCTGCTGGCTGCAAAGGGGATATGCTGCCTGAGGACCCAGGCAGAGTGTTTCTCTTCAGGGCTAAAAGACAGGTGCCAGCTCCTTGCTGTAGCCAAGGGGAATGGGAGATCAGCACTCCTCTCACCCAGTCTGTAGCAAGGAGCACAGTAAAGCAGTCCTTCTAGGTCCATAGGTGCTGGGGTCCTTGCGGGAACCAGAGGGGCACAGTAAAGCACTCCTCCTAGGTCCATAGGTGCTGGGGTCCCTGGGGGAACCAGAGGGGCACACTAAAGCACTCCTCCTAGGTCCGTAGGTGCTGGGGTCCCTGCTGGAGCCAGAGGGAAGGGAACACTGATCTTCTGTTCTCTTGGCTGCAGAAAGACGCCACTGCCTAGGGACTCAGCTGGAGCGCCGTAGGGTACAGGATGTCTGGTTTCCCTGCTGCAGCCAGGCAGGAGTGAGGAGCCAGCCTCCTTGAGGAAGTCCTTCCACCTGGCTGTAGTGGTGGCGGTGGCGGTGGTGTGTGTGGGGGCTGCTGGCAGAGAATGGTGGCTCTTCAGGATTGTAAAAATAACTGTGGCTCTCGAGCTAAAAGGTTGGGAGCCACTACTCTATAGGCTCAAGGCTGTTGATTTCAGTCCTATATAGGATGCGCAAACCTTCAACCAATCTAAGCTCTGTGCCCCAAATGCTCCCTGAGACCACTATGTTTGGCAGGTTCCTGGAACAAATCAGTAGGGTGCGTCTACACTGGCAACTTAGGTTGACTTAAGGAGGCTTAAGTCGACCTAAACAAAGACACGCCCACACTGGGCTTTTATTAAGTTGACTTAAGCATTTCCTTAAGTTGCCTTAAGGAAAGCTTAAATTGACTTAATAACACCTAGTTTTAGGTCGACTTAAAGCCAGTATGGACAGGGATTAGCACAGAAATTCGATTTAAAGCATTGTCGACTTAATAAGGTTGACAAGGGGCTATGTCTACACTAGAAAAGTTAAGTCAAGTCTAGGTCGACTTAACTTTTCTAGTGTGGACATAGCCTAGGTGCCTATCCTAGCAAACCACCCTCCTCCTGGAGTACAGTGAACCAAGTTGATACAGCTGGAGTAAGATTCTGATCTAGGTACCAAGTAGAAATCAGCCAATTGTAATTAGCACAACATTACATGTCTCAGCCTGGGACCTTCAAAAATGATTGTGGTGCTCTGCATACTCAGACTTGTCATAGCTGCCATTCAATAAATAAAGCGTTGGGAATGTTGAGTAATAAGAAAAGCTCTAATCTAATGCCCAGTTGAGGAGATAACATGCACTGAAAATGGGCATCATTCATCATCATGTCAGTCAAGAGAGGCTGTTGAGTGAAATGCATTGGAATAACTCAGTCATTGCGCACTGGTAATTCTATAACTGGGAAGTCATAAAGCTAAGTGATTTGTAAAGGTTGTATGTTACATGGATAGGGATTTGAAAAAAGAGATCCTATTTAATCTCATACCATGATTGTTTAATCAAATAAAGACATGAAAAAAATCTTCAGGTGATGTTTTTCACAGACCAAGCTCAGGATGCTGTCTTGTTTTGTGTGCGCTTTTTTTTTTTTTTTGTCGTTGTTGTGAGGGGTTATGTAGACTTTGTTCCTGCTCTGGGATTTAGGGCTTTATTGTACTTTCCATGGCACTGGCTTGTGTTGGGGGAAACACGGTTCCCCAAAAGGAACTCCAGGAGGCATTGGACTCAAGAGAGAGACAATTCTTCCTTTAGTTCCTGGGGGAATACAGCCAAGAAACATAATTGCCAGCCCCAAGAGTTCAAAAATCATGAACCCAGCCACCCAAAGTCATGATTGTCTTAAAAATTAGTTTTTAAGAAAACATAAAATGTGGAGGTTTGCTTCTGGTTTGAGCCCTTTCTAGTTCACGTTTTCACAGGAAGGCTGGAAATGTACTGTTATTTTGAAATGATAGGTGAGCATCTCACATAAACACAGGACTCAAACAGCTGGGGCTTTAAGAAAAACCCTAAATAGAGTAAGACTCCAGATGAAATTGCAAGAGTTGGCAACACAGAAGGACACCCCTAAGCAGGTGCAGCATATGTTCCTCTTCTGCCGCTGGGCAACTCCATCATACAGCAACTTCCTCTTCGCCCTTCACTGCCTCCTTTTCACAGTTTAGGGCTGACAGTGGCAGTAGACTGCAAAGTCCTTGTTAGTCACTGCAAGGTCTCCCAACTCCCCTAATACCTGCCAAGGGGTAGGGGTTGGCCGGTCCTTCTGTTTTTCTCTCTTTTGTGCACCCGCAGAAGTAAGAGGCAAAGCCTGGTCCATAATGAGTCCTATTGCTTTACTATTGTAATTATATTGAGGTCAATCAAACCAAAACCATCTGATTTACTGTTTTGTCCTTTTTTAAAAAAAAAAAAAAAGCACCACCTAACTGAATGGACTTTGCTAACACTTGCCCTCCTTTACCCTGGCATGTGTATATATACCTCTCAACTGCAGTTTCCAGTCCACTTCATGATCTGGTGAAGTGGGCTGGAGCCCACGAAAGCTTATGCCCAAAGAAATTTGTTAGTCTTTAAGGTGCCACAGGACTCTTTGTTTTTGCTGTATGCAGACTGACATAGCTACCCCCCTTGGAAATTATCTCCCAGAAACAATATTGATTTTGTGTGAAACATCATCCTGAAGTTTCATTTCTTGTTTGTTATGGCTGCAGCGTGTTTCATTTCCTGTAACTGCTTTAAGCCTAATGGACTGGATCCAGAATAACAATTCTTGCTAAGGGTTTCTTTTTTCTGCTGATTTAATTAAATGGCAGCTGTAATGAGCCACTTTAAAAGACACAAGAATCTATTTAGCTTTTCAGTGAGTCTGCCCTGTGACTGACATTCGGGATCTCAGCTAAAGCCCAGTAAATGCCCTAGATGATACCTTGCCTCTGAAAGAGAGTGTGCATCAACTCTGGTGTAATGAATTGGTAAAATAACAGAGAGGGTCCAAGCCTCAATTCACCAGAGTTAATGGAAACCACCACTTGACTCCAGTGCAGGCAGGATCGCACCTGTGTGTGCTCACTAAACAGAAGATAGGTTTTATTTCATTTCGTGAGCACTCCAGCCATTCTTCAAGGTAGTCCAATGGAGGGAAGTGATGAGAGAAGACAGAGGGTGGGGTCATCCCCTGTTTTCCCCACCTCAGTGCCACTTTCAGTAGTAGGCACTAGAGGTGTGGAGAGGGAACCAGGCAGGTTCACGGTGCTCAGCAGTTCTCAGGATCTGACCTGAAAAGTGCCAACATGTCCTACATAAGTAGGATGGCTCAGAAACCCTACCTCCGGCCAGCCCGGCTCTGTCTCCTCTCTTCCACAGATCTTAATATAGGGAGGAGAGCGTTTTGCTTTGTGTATCTGGAACATGATTTATAAAGTGCATTTATTATAATAGCCAGCATCTGTGTAAATTTGAATTAAGTGCCTCTCCCTTGCCTTACAGTAGTGCTTTTGAAGAGGGATCTAGAAAATAATGAATTCTGTTAGTGGGCGGCAGCTCCAATTTAAGCTTGAGCCATTCAGATTCTTACCGATTAATGTATCCTAGAATTAATTAAAAATGATTAATTGCCATTACTTCCTGCCCTGCACCACTGGTGACAAATACCGTTCCTGCCAACTGGCACAAGTTGTATCTGCAACACAGTCTCTCTCCCCTCCTCCCACTACCCCCTTTTCTTTAATTAAAATATTCTCAATTTCAGAAGGCCCCCTAGATTTTACCTCTCTGATTCAATGCATCTCCCAAGTGCCACAGACTCACAACCCACCCCCACCCATTACAATCCCCATCACTTTCAGAACTGTCAGCTAGCCAGCTTCAGACGCAGCTCCTAATTGGATGGGACGCATGAGTGAATCACACTACAGCTTTCTCACTCCACATGGATATTTTTGCCCCCCACCAGCCTTCAGCCGGTGTTCCAGAAGTGCAGCATATTGAGCCCTGTGTCTCATAAATGGTCGCGAAGCCCTGTGCAAAAGGCTCTGGTTCCCTGCATTCCATAGCCCAGAGAGGAGAATACAGGACAGTGCCAGTCAAATGCGCAAGGGCAGGTCATTAGCTTCATGGCATTTACATGCACATAGAAGTCGAGTGTCAAATGTAGGAGCCTGAAGTCCATCTCCTAAACTCAGTTAAGCACTTAAGAGGAATAATTTTTCAAGAACGCTGCACATGCAGCAGCCCCAAGCGAGGTTAGTGGATGCTTAGTGTTTGGCCCTTTTGACAATCAGGCCTCTAATTTGAGCACCTACCTGTGAAATTAGGAACCTAACTCATGATTTTTTGAAAATCATGTGCAGAGTGCTGCCAGTGTGCCATGTAACTTGGGGGTGTCAACACCTGGAGGGGAAAGAAATGGGAGTAGGTATCTAAGATGCAGATAATTCTGTCCTCTCAGTCCCACGTAGTTTCTGAGAGTGGAGCAAAGTTTCTACCCACAGGCTGAAGCAAGCCATAGAAAGCACTGTGCCAGCCTCGGATCAGGCAGAGCACTATGAGCGTGCTTTTGCCTTCTGTGTTGGGAGGGGGAAGAATACAACCAGTGTAGCCAGCTCTGTCACCTGATGATTCTGTGTTGGAATCCATGGCTGTTTCTTTTAGGACAGTTTTCTGCCTGCTTTATATGCTGTGCAGTCAGGGGATGAGAATCTGACACACTTATTAAAAACCTTTTAAAATATCTTTTTAATTTCTATTTATTAGCTGACATTTTTCCCTTTACAGGTTGTGTCTTGGTTAGGTATAGTTGGATAGACTCACTGTCTTTCTCTTGTACACACATGCACGTGCAAAAGTTAACAAAAATACAGCAACTGAAATACCCATCTGCTGCCTATAGCCAGCATCCTTTCTCGGTGATCTAGTGACACCCACCTCCAGCACAGACCCATTTTCTATAGCCTTATTTCTAGAAGGCTGAGCTTTTCTGGGAAATTATACTACATCAGGGCCCAATTTCAGTCCAGCTCCATGTGTATAATTTCAATTAACTTGATTACATGCAACTCCTGGTGACCTCAATGATGGCACTTCCATGCAAGGTGTAGCAAAAGAATCCAATCCAAAAAGGGAAATTATCCAACTTGCTATAGGTGTGAAAGGGTCAAAAGACAGCTTGCATGGTTCTGTAGGGAAGCCCTACAAATATGGGGCATCCATGTGGGGGGATTCAGTAGAATCCTGGTATGGCCGGATGCTCCATCTGACTTAGTATGCTGGGGCGTGGAGAAGGCTTGGGAAGGTGGGAAACATGGCTTCTAGAGTCACCATACATGCAGCTAGAGCAGTGGTTCCAATCCCAGCCTGTGGCCTGCAGGCAGAAGAGGCCCACCGCTCCCCTCCTGTTGGCTGCATAGGGAACCACTGCTTAAAGACCCAAGCAAAGTGCAGAGCAAAGACTGGTGTCAGCTCTTTGCTGCAGCCAAGGGGATGAAAGAGCAGTGCTCCCCTTTCCCTGGGTGTAGCAGGGAGCACAGCAAAGCGCTCCACCTGGGTCCCTAGGTGCCAGGATCCCTGCAGGAGCCAGAGGGCAGGGAGCACTGATCTCCTGTCCCCCTTGGTTACAGAAGGGAGCCACTGCCTAGGGACCCTGTTGGAGCTCATGGGGCTACAGGATGTGTGTGGTTTCCCTGCTGCAGCCAAAGGGACGGGAGAGCAGAGAGGAGGCTGCCTGCTCATTGAACTCCTTCCATCTGGTGGCAGTGTTTTGTGTGGAGGGGAGGGGCTACTGGCAGACACTGGTGGCCCTTCAGGGTTGTAAAAATTATATCCGTGGCCCATGAGCCAAAAAGGTTGGGAACCACTGATCTAGAGGCTAAACTTCCTGGTGTATTTTCTTCCCACTGTGGCTTCTGCGGTTCTGAGGCTGCAGTTTTGTCCAATAAGAGTCCTGAAGGATGGGAAGATTCCTTCTCTCCCTGAATTCTGTGGAATTCCTCAGCATACGGTTCATTTACTCTAGGCCGCAATTTTGCTTTTAGTGAATGAGCATTTCTGGCACTGCAGTATATGTGAACACCACCTTCTGAGAGTGACAAAGATGGCATTCCATCCTGGCAAAGGTCATGGCATTATTCTACCCGCAGGGGTTCTGTGGGATGTGCCCACGTGTAGAGGTACAATATAAAGACATCAGTTAAAACTAGAATTCTTTTGTGATAATGGGAGTCTAGAATTTTCTGGTTTTGTCCTAATGCCTGCCCTAAGCCAAGAAATATAATTAGGATGCAGTATTATTTACTCTTCTTTGGGATATTTTTAAAAATTTTACATAATTTTGCTTTAGTACAGTGATGCAATGAAACTAACATGAGTTATTACCATGCTTTTATGTGCAGATTTATTTTGACAAGGGGTGAGTTTTCAAATTGTTTGTAGTGAATTTAGTACTGGTGAAAGTGTCTTTTGGGGCTATCTTTTACAGACTGGCCCTACAGAATAAATGAAACATGCTCTTTATCCTCACTGTACCTCTAACATGTTCTGCAGTGATTACGTCTAGGAGAGGGTAGTTCATGTCCTGTACAACTATCTGGGCCTTGGCCTCTCCATTGAGATAGTCAGTTAGTACCAATTAGGTTGGTGATTTTGTGATTTGGACGCCTCTGCCTGCTAGGAATTAGACTAGACTTTGCTTTGAAACTGGAGCAGGTCAGTGAGCCCTGCGGAAATTCTATTGTGCAGTAGCGGGATCCACATGGACCTGTAATGTAATGTAGATTTATACCTCAGCTTGCTGTGCAGTAACTGTTCATCTAGACCTGAGGTTATTAACTTATTTCGAACAAAGGCAGAATTTAACTGATTTGCCAAAGGTCACACAGCAAGAAAATGTAATGTATAGTTGATAATTAGGAGATGGGAAGAAAGGTGGGTGGGTTACAGAACAGATGTTTGTTCTTAGAGAAATATATTTAGGATTTGGAGGATTAGGATTTTTATCAGCAAACATTGATAAATGTCCGTGTCACTGTCCACACACAGATAAAAATATTTCCATCAACAGTAGAAATTTACAGATTGACAAAGGAAGAAAAAAGCCACGTGAGAACCTAATAGAGTTTGATTTAAAGCTGTTTACTTTTTTCTTTTTTACCATGATGTTGCCAATTTGTGTTTTAACAGTTATAAAGCTTAACTTCTTGAGTCTCTGATTGCTGTTATTAAATAATTGCCTGACGTCCCCCTGGAGGAGTTCCTGCAACACTGGAAATTTAAAATATGGGGGGAAAAAGGCTTACACTGAAATTTACTGAAAATTTAAATCAATAAAAATAGGAAAATGTGCTTTAGAATAAACATAGATATCCACTGAAATTATATATAAAAAAGGCTATCTAGGCAAAATTCCATTTTTGTGTTCAGAAATGTTTTTAACACTTCAGAAGAGAGTATAATGTAAAATGTCTAGGAATCCCCTAGTTCAGTTTTCCAGATTCCTATAACTGCCGTAATAGGTGTACCCTGAAAGGAGTATTGTGTGTTTCTTCAGGAAAGACTTCGTTTGCTGGAGAGACAAACGTAGCTAATTATGCCAATGTTGAAAATCTCAATCCTTGTATTCACTGAGAAGAAAGAGGTGTCCTTCACACGTTAGCTAAGGTCTACACCTTTTTGCTAGTGTGGATGCACCCTTTCAATTAATGAGGATTAGACATAGTAACAAAGTTTTACGCAGGCACCTGTGGAAGACATCCTCTTCCTCTGAATTAAAATAATCCAAGAGCAGATCAAAAGTAAGTCAGCAAAGCAATTTACTAGTAAACATATCAAATGAGCATAGTGACAGGACAGGAAGGGACAAACCACCAAGCTTAATGGATATAACTGGCCAGTACAAAGTGAGTGAAAAATGCTATCAATTCAGAATGACACCATTTTGGCACCCACATTACACAGGTATAAATGACTGAATGAGATGCAGGGCACCAGAGAATAATAGGGCCAATTACTGTTGTCCTATTGTTAATTCTTGGTAGTTTGTAAATAAGGAAATTAACAGTTTCATTTGAGTGGTGTTAATGAGACTGTATCATTCATGGAAAGGTTGAGAGGAAGATATTCCATGAAGTAAATTGATTCTTCAGTGAGAAAGTGGAAAGGGTTGCCCATATGTCCAAGTACGTGGATGGCTCCAACTTATCTCACAATAGATAAAGGTCTTGACTGACACCTCAGTTGAATCAGAAACATCAAACGGACAGTGGCGAATTTGCTGCGGTGAGTACAGACTTGGCCTCACTGTGGGGACGATCATGCTAAGAAAGCTGTTCAGGGAGTAAGCATGATAGCCGGGGTCAGCAAGAGTGGAATGTGAGCCCACTTGGAGCGGCACCCAATGCCCTCTGCATCACTGTTGAAATTGCTCCTCCTGCTACTGAAAGCATACTGAGAGCAGCTCCAAGTGACTTCTTTTCGCGGAGTGCCTGGGAATCCCCCACTCCTCACTCCAGCCATGGCCACTGCTGAGTCTTCAGGCAGTGGCCCCCCTTTTTTCAGTGGAGGGGGCCTCTGGCATGGGCTGAGCATTGAGGAGGAGGGGCTAGCACAGAGGTTGGCATAAATTGCCGAGTCCTGCACAATAGTGACTTAAACACTGTAGCAACGAAAGTGTGAGCATAGCGGGTGAGTTGTGCCACTTTCTAGGCCAGCCAGAATTTTTTAACGGTGTGCATGTTTATTCCCAGGTGTAGAGCATTGCAATAATCAAGCCTGGCAATCATGACAGCATGGATGGCTGTGATGAGGTCTGTAAATGTCTGGCATTGGGTGCAGTCTTCTACCCAGACCCATATGAAAGGAGTCATTTCTAGCAGCCATTGCTGTGTAACTTCTACTAATCCAATTGCTGTTCATGATCTCAAATATGCTTTTGCAAAATCCCTGATGAAGACAACCTTAGCTCACTTCTTGAGAAAACCCCTTGGCAGGGAAATGCCTTTTATGGTTGGTTATTTCCACACCTCAGTACAGTTTTTAACAACATCATTGCATTACAATCTGCCTTTTCAATGCATTAAACTCATGCAACTCATTAGCCATCCAAATCTAGTAAAGATGTGAGCGACTATAGAATTATCTTCTTAACTCAGGGAAATTACAAGTTGTGTGTGAGAAATAAGGGTAATTTGTCTTCACACTGTATTTAAATCTATTGTATATTGGCATGCTGCTGTGGTTTTTGGTTCTGGGTTTTTTTGGTTTTTTGGTTTTTGCGTTTGTTAACAAAGAACGGATTGTTTTAGAATAGTTCATCATGTTCTGTGTACTAAAAGGCTGTGACAGCAGATAAAATCTCCTTTAAATGTCTGGGTTTTTTCCCCCTGTTTGCTTTATTTACAGCATTCTGAGTCAGGGCCTTCCCTGGTGTAAATAAGGGTATAGCTTCCGAAATTTCAATGGTGCTGTGCTAATTTACATCAGCTAAAGATCTGGTCCATTAAAGTCAGTGATATTTAAATTTTAGAAAATATAAAAGGCATTGTAATGTGTCTGTACAAATGTGTAGCAAAAATGATCATTTGTCTTTAAAAAGGCATAGCTGAGCCAGTTTGTCACCAGCCCTGAAACTTTGAATCCATCTGTAACTTTACTCCTTTAAATAGTCCCATCAATGAAAGTTAAGCATGGTTAAGTATGTGTAGTAAGACTAAATATGTAACCTTTTAAAATTTAAAAAAACAACCACCACCAGAATGCTGTGGGTGGATAGACTATTGAGCAGGTCTGTATTTTCAGAGAAAGAGAGCCTGAAACATACCAAATTGTGGGGAATTGAAAAATTATAGAGGACTATATTAAAACCCATCAACAATATTTACATTTCTTTTAATAAATTAGCATTTCTCTCCCTCTTTCTCTCTGAATACTATGTAGCAGTTTACTTTCACTCAACTTCTGTTGTTGTGAAGCAGAAGTGGCCACGAGATCTCTCTCTAAATGTTGAGCTACAGTGTGAAAACATAATACTGGGTCAAATATTCACACATCAGAACTTCCTGTATCTTGTTCCTTTGCCAATAAAATACATGGATGAGCGTGGGATAATTGTACAAACAATCAAGCATTTAAACATAAATACCAAGTTGCTTGCACACACATCCATTCTTGTGTGTGCACGTGTATTTTGTATGTGAACTTGTCAGTATTATTTTACAGTGCCATGGATTGATGCATATTTTTTGTATATAAAATATCTGTCCTGTGTTACAATAGTAGTCATGACATTACTTTGTACAGCCTTCCATCTCAGTGCTTTAAAACCATATAGAAGTTATGCCTGACAATACCTCTATGAGTTAAGTATTCTTATTTTTAAATGGGAGACACTGAAGCTTAGAGAAGTTAAATAATTTGGCCAATGTCACACTGTACATCAAAGGCAATATAGGGAATAAGAGCCAGGGTTCCTAACTCCCAAGCTGGTGACCTATTCACTGGACTTTAACTGAAAATCTAGAATTAATGTGCTGGGGGACTAGTTAGGGTGGGAGAGCATAATGGCTTATTCTTATGACAGGGTTATAGCATGTAATATATTCAGTGCTTAAAATTGTTTCAGGCAAAATACCATGTAGTACCCTACAAAATTCTATCCCGAAGTACATTTGGCTAGTTTCTTGTAGCTTTATGGAGTAGCTCATTCTTTCTTTTGGCCCCTGCAGCTATTAGACACCCAAACCTATATTTTGCAGTAATATCCTCATAAAGATCTCGCTAGCAGCATTGCATACAGAATGCTAACCTAATTTGCTCTTGATGCCATAATGGAGTAAACCTTACAGAAGTTTTGTAGTTGTAATAAGTTCTTTTGTCACTTTGGAAAAACTACATTAATATGCACATTTTGGGTTTGAGACAAAAAGGGAAAATGTTGCATCATGGTGTATTTAAAATGTCTTTATTTTACTTTTGTAAAAAGAATGATTTCCATGACTATGTTGCAAAGACAAAGACTTAGAATCATAGAATCTTAGGGCTGGAAGGGACCTCACGAGGTCATCTAGTCCAACCCCCTGGTAAAAGCAGGACCACTCCCACTAAAGCATCCCAGCCAGGGTTTTGTCTAACTGGGCCTTAAATATCTCCAAAGACGGAGATTCCACCACCTCCCTAGGTAACCCATTCCAATGCTTCACTTATGGGGTACTTTTCATTTTATTAATATTAATCTTATCAGCTGTGATGGAATTGCGACTTTGTAGAAGGGTTTCCAGTCAGAAACAATTACAGATGAATGAAGATGGTCATTTCAATATGAGTACATATATAATACATGTATAGATCTGTCTGCCCACAAGGAGCCCCACTGACAGCAGTGAAACTTTGTATCAGTCTGCCTCTAGAGATCCCTTTTCAAGACCGAGGCCTACTCCTTCAGTGTCTCTATAACTTTATCATAAACTAGGACAATAAATAGTCCTGGTTCGGTCCCTCAGAGCTCCTTCAAGATCTCTCAGATGATCACATATTGTATTGGTACTGAACAGTCCAATCTTCCTTCCTTGAAAACCAAAACAAAGGTGTTTGTCAGGACCATGGTACTAGTTTGCACACACTGGGCATGATGGTGATATGCCGTGAAGTTACAGCTGCGATCCCAGGATATTAAAGAGAGAAGGTGGGTGAGGTAATATCTTTTATTGGACCAATTTCTGTTGGTGAGAGACAAGCCTTTGGGTCAGACAGAGCTCTTCTTTAGGTCTGGGACAGGTGCTTGCAGCACAATACAAGGTGGAATTTGCTACATTTGTCCACCTTGCATTGTGCTGAGAATTGTATAGTTAACTGATGTAAGTGAGCAGATGGACTCTGAGCCGAGTATTAACGAATAGGATTTTTGGAAAAGCCTCTTGTCAAAAAAACAAACTGTCAGGGGTTTAGTGACACAAAGTACTCCTTAGCAGCCTGACTTCAACAGAGCAGTGAAAGTTGGAGCAAGCTTGAATGGCTGGAGCAAAAACATAACTGCGTGCAACTGCACGCTGAGGAGCCAGAGCAAGTCGGGCCTGTAGTTCAGCATTTCAACAAGCAGTCAGCCTTTCGGTTCTCATTCGGGACAGGATAGTTGAGTTCTTCAGGATCTCCTCTCTGCTTTAAAAGTCTCCTTTATTTCTCCATTCCTTTGACTAGCGCAAATATGCCTCGTGATTCCAGCCTCAATTGAGCTCTTCTACAGTCACAGCCAGGTGGGAAAACCCCTGGGCCCCAAATCACATCTTAGCTGTCCCTGTGAGATTGCATGTGGGGTACACCCACTGAGCTGACTCACCAGATGTTGAGTTACCAGTTTGCAGATAATACTGAACGACTCAGGATTTCACATTTTAGATATGGAGGGTGCCTACATTGACAGGGTGCAAATTGTGTGCTGACTGCCCAGCATGAAAATTTTTCAGAAGTAAACAAGACTCTTATTAGCCAAGTTTTATCACTGACTTTCTCTTTTTCGGTGGAATTGGAAGATTATTTCTTTTTCTAGGTGGTCTCTTGTACCTTCAGTGTATGTTTTAATGAGATTATTATGGTGATCAGGCTCAGAGGAATAGGTTTTCTAAAAACCACAGCTGATTCAGCTACTCTGGGGGACAAATAGTAGGCTGTTCATTATGACTGAAGTAATAACAGTGCCTATAATTAGGGAAGAAAAGTGTTTGCAACAGCTGGAAAAGAAACCGCTCATAGGTCTGAGTTTGCTTAGACATTTATCTCTGGCACACTTTCCTGTCACCCAGATTTTGGTCAGTAACCCCTCCTCCCTACGTATTTGGTGGAACTTCCTTTTCCGTTTTCTAATACCTTTCTCTTTCACTCTCCCATCTCTTCTGAGTCATTTTGTTTCTGGTAGATGGGAAGTTGGCAGCTCAGTCTCCAAGTGGGAAATCTCATTAGATACAAGCTGATTTATTGAGTATGATTTATGCTTGGCAGCTTTCTCCTCGTACGTACATACAGCCCTCTTCATTCCTTAACATAAAAAAGGCTATTTTAGCTCACTTAGAATAATGAATCCACATTCCATAAGAATAGAAAAGTCCAAACACTCCAAACAGCTTTCCCAGAAAGTAGGGGGAACATCTGCCTTCCTCTGACTTTCAGCTGGAGTTGGGAGTACTCTGCCTTTCTGAAAAATCAGAACCTATTCAATTAATAGCAAATCCCTTATCAGTTTGAGTTTCAGAAGACGTCAGTTTTTGTTCAGAGGTTCCAAAGTACTGAAAGGAATTTTAAGCTTCTTTAGGCAATGAAATCTGAATTCAACGTTTTTACTTACACCCAGTATTTTTCCCAAAACAAAACATGCTCCATTTTCCACCTCGTTCACTTCCTCACCTCTGTAAAGCCCTACTTCATTGTAATCCTACTCCTGGCAAAGAGATATTGGATGGTGCAACCTCTGCTACTCACTCACCTATGCTGCCCATAACTAAACAAAGTACCATACACGCATGGGTGAGTTACTGCACTTTCAGGGCAAGTCTATGCCACAAACTTTTGCTGACATAGCTGTGTTAGTCATAGTAGAGAGAAGCTCTGAGATTTCTGACTGACATAAATATGCTGGCAGAAGACCCTCATGTAGATGCGGCTATATTGGCAAAACTGTGCTTTTACCAGTAGCTTGTGTTACTTGTAGAGATGTGGTTTTACTATACCTGTAGAAAGTCTGGCTTTGCTGGTATAGCTGCAGCCACACTAGAATTGCTTTATTGGTATGGTACACTTACGTTCCTCTGCCAGTATACCTCTCCCAATGTAGGCACGGCCTAAGTTTCATAAATAGTCTCCACCACTGCAGTATCGAAGGCCATAATTGCACTGAAATTGCTGCATTGATCCCCATGAATCGACACAGTGGGATCGATTAAATGGCCAGTGTAGATCTGCTCAGTCAATCATGGAACTGCTCTTTCTTCAATGCAGTAACTCCACCCCTCCAAAAAGAGTAATGCAGCATTGATGGGAGAGCATTTCCCGTCAATGCAGCTGAGTGAAGATGCCCGAGTAAGAGGGAGTAAGTAAGTCAACAGCAGATACGCATTCTATTGTACGTAGATTGCGTATCTCCCGTCCACTTAGCGCGGCAGTGTAGACAAGGCCTGAGTCTACACCAGGGGTCCTCAAACTACGGCCCACGGGCCGGATACGGCCCGCCAAGGTCATTTACTCGGCCCCCGCCCCTGCTGCGGCCGCGGGCAGCGCTGCGTCCAGTTCCCCCAGGGTGGAACAGGCAGGCTCAGGGCTGGGGCATGTGCGCGCGCCTGCCTGCCTGCCCCATGTGGCTGGGGCAGCGGGGTGGCCACGGCCGGGGCAGGCTCCCGGGCTCCCACCCGATAGCCGCCTCGACTTCCCGGCCCGGAGCCAACCCAGCCCCGCTCCGCCGACAGCCTCGGCCTCCCAGCACGGGGCCAGAATCAGTCTCCGGTGCCGGGGTCTGCTCTGCCCTCCCGGGACCGCGTTCGGGTCCCCGCCAGTGTTCCCTCTAAGCTGCGTGGGTGCACGGCCATGCAGCAGCCATCGCAACCCCTGCGCAGCACTGAGGGACCCCCACGCAGGCCGGCAGCCCCCACCAGACACCTGGGGCTGCGGCTTTGCCGCAGCAGACCCGACCTGAGCCCGGCCTCTGGGCTGGCCCTCCCCGCCCCCAGGGCAGAGCAGGCAGGCTCAGGGCTGGGGCATGTGTGCGCGCCTGCCTGCCTGCCCCATGCAGCCGTGGCAGCAGGGTGGCCGTGGCCGGGGCAGGCTCCCGGGCTCCCACCCGCCGGCCGCCTCGACTTCCCGGCCCGGGGCCGGGGTCGGCTCCGCTCCACCAACAGCCTCGGCCTCCCAGCACAGGGCCAGGATCGGTCTCCAGTGCCGGGGTCTGCTCTGCCCTCCCAGGGCCACGTTCGGGTCCCCGCCACCAGCGGCCTCAGCTTCTTTCTTTCTTTTTTATTTTCTTTCTTTTCTCGGCTTCTTTCTTTCCTCCTTTCTCTTCTTTGCCTTCCTTTCTCTTCCCTTCTTTCTCTTCTTTGCCTTCCTTTTCTTTCCTCCTTTCTCTTCTTTGCCTTCCTTTCTCTTCCCTTCCTTTTTCTTTCTTTCCTTCTCTTCTTTGCCTTCCTTTTTCTTTCTCTTCTTTCCATCTTTCTCTTCCTTCCTGCCTCCTTCTTTCTCTTCCTTCTTTCCTTCTCTCCGCCTTTCTTTTCCTACCTTCTCTCTTTTCTTCCTTTCTCTTTTTTCTTTTTCTCTTTTGTCTTCCTCTTCCTTTCCTTCCTGTCTTTTTTTTCTTTATCTCTTCTTTGTCTTCCTCTTCCTTCCTTCCTTTCTCTTTTTTCTTTTTCTCTTCTTTGTCTTCCTCTTCCTTCCTTCCTTCCTGCTCTTTCTTTCTTTGCTTCCTTCCTTTCTTTCTCTTACTTTTTTCTTTTTCTCCTCCTTCCTTCTCTTTTTTCTTTCTCTTGCTTCTTTTTTAAAAAGCTTTTAAAAAATTAATTTTAAGTAAAAACCTTTCTAAAAATTAAATTTCAATTCAAAATTCATTCAAATTAAATTAAACACAATTAATTAATTCTATTTAAATCAATTTAACTTCAATTAATGACTATAATTTCTGTCGTGTGAGTTTGCACAAAAATTTTATTCAGAAAAAGTTTTGCACACGGCTTGAAAATTTTGCACACAAGCCGCCAAACCTAGAGGGAACATTGGTTACTAGTTGCCTACACAACAGCAGGCCAGCAGGCTAAAATCGGTCAGTCCCACACTCTGGGCCTGGCCGGAGCCCCACAGCACCAACAAAAAGTGTGTGGATTCATTACCGCCTGCCACCCAGTACCCAGAAACACAGGCCAGCAGCAGACGTGATAGCTACGCGTTCATGTTTTTTTCAAACTATAGTACGGCCCCCCAACAGTCTGAGGGACCATGAACCGGCCCCCTGTTTAAAAAGTTTGAGGACCCCTGGTCTACACAATCAATGATCCTGTGGTTGCTATTATAAGCCCTATTTTACAGATTGGAAGCAAGGCCTGGAAACTAGAGCCCAGATTTTAAAAGGCCTAGAAAATCAGATCGGTGCCTAGTGGGATTTTCAAAAGCACTTGGGTGCCTCACTTTCAACTAGAGATTTTTGTCTTGTGGATTGTTAATAGGAGTACCAGTTTTGTATTATTACATTAATACAGAAGACAGTAAATTGCAAACAAGGATTTCCCCACACTCTTAGTGGGAGTAGTCCTGCTTTTAGCAGGGGGTTGGACTAGATGACCACATGAGGTCCCTTCCAGCCCTAAGATTCTATGATTCTGTCTCTTTCTTGAGCACTAACAGCTGAGTTAAATCTCATCATTTATATGTATAGTTGGGATTTTGTTTTCAAATGTGCATTATTTATCAACATTGAATTTCATCTGCCATTTTGTTGCCTAGGCACCTAATTTTGTAAGAGTCCTCTGTAAAACAAAAGACCCAGAAGGATGTAGCTAAAGTGCTTCATAGAAGGCTTGAGTAGTCAACGTTGTGTGACTAATAAAATGTGTTGTGTGACTAATAAAATAATAAGCTAATAAAATGGTCATGAAATGCTTTTCAGTTTTTACTATGGTGTTATACAGCCTCCCTTTGTCCCGCTGACTCTCACACCTCATTGGCTCTTGCACACCCCCTGTAAATTGCAACCTTCCCCCCCTCCCCCATTGCAAATCCAGTAAAGAACTGCTAATACAACATCATACTCTTTCTTAGAAAAAACAGTGACAGAACCAGGGGCAACACTGCCCCCAAAATAGGTTTGGGATCCAGGCCCCACTCCATCCCGAGGAGAAGGGCCCAATCTATCCCAGGAGAGAACGGGGGATCCTTCCTGGGGGTGGGGGGAGGGGCGTGTTATTGCTGGCAACCAGGCCCTGGGTCCCTGGCCAAACTTGCGGCCCGGACACTGGGTGCTCAGCACCAGCGATACCACTGGACAGAACTGTTGTAAATTTGGTATTACCTTTGTCAACTTGCCTAAACATGGCCATGTCTGAGAGGAGAAAGGCTATGTTTAAGGAAATGTTAAAAAGTAGGTCACTCAAGTGAGGAAAAAAGAACTTTTTCTAATATCTTCTTTACTTGTTGCCAGTCAATTAAAGTATCTCCCGTAGGAAACCTTATAGATTTGCTATCACAAAGATATCAAAATAGAGAGTCAAGCTAGCTTTGTTTTTTGGAGAGTTGCCCCACTGTTTGCAGATGTAACAAATCTAAATTACAGGGGCTGCAATACCATATTAGTGGCTCCAGTGCATTTTAGAAAGTCTCTCTCGTATGTGAGTCTCTCTGTTCTCTGCAAACAAGTCATACAGAAGTGGGCAAGATCCTCATCTGGTGTAAATCATTATAGCCGTTTGGAGTTGAATGAAGCCAGATTGATTTACACTTGCTAATCTGGCCCTTGTATGTCTAATTGCGTGAGATCATGTGATTGAATAGTTTAATCAAAATTACAGTTACTCAGTGCAATTCCAACTCTTGTACATGAATGTCACAGAATTCTGTGGGTGTTTTTGATTCACATACATGATAAACACCCGTGCTATCTCTGGATCAGTGAGTGTGACATCTTTGCTATTACCTGTCTAAAGAATGGGTTGTTCAGCCCATTCTCTACAAGAGATGTACAGGGAATGCCATCCAGACATTTGGTTCCCCCAGAATTATTAAACTCTTCTAAATTGCTACTGACTCACTCTTCACTACTGCCAATGCTGTTTCGTCTGACCCTCATTTGTTAACCGTTTTTCTTTTTTCCATACATTTGCTCTTCAATACACTTAGTAGTAGGTGGAGAGAAAAAATGCAGTTTTGCATATTGGTTTTTTTTTTTCTTACCACTCACTTTCTTTTCTTCTGTACGCCCTTTTCTTTCACAGGCAGCTCTATGTTGGAGTCCCACAGAAAAAGGCCTCCCTTTTCTCTGAAAATCTGGGACCTTTTTTTGGTCACATTTTACTTTATTTTGGAGTATATGAAATCTTCAGTGTTGTTTCTTGTGTCTGTTTTGTAGCCACTTCACACAAGTGTAAACTACTACACAAGGCAAAGGACAATGGAGAATTGGCCTCAATGTCTTTGCGCTAAATATCTAGAGCTGTGTGGCCTTGTGGATGGAAGACTGCATGGGATGTGAGAGATTTGGGTGCTAGTTCAGGCTCTGCCACTTGCCTGCTGAGAGGCCTTGGGCATGTCTCTTGCTATGTGCCTCAGTTTTCCCCTCTGAAAAACAGGGATAATATACAGTCCCCCTCTGTAAAAGCACTTGGAGAGCTACTGGTGAAAATCATAATCTAAGAATACTGTGAGTGATACAGTACTGTGCTTGGTGACAAGTTCCAGGGAGGCTGCTGTGTTAGTCTATTTCAGCACAAGAAGTTCTGTGGCACTTTTAAAGACTAACAAATGTATTGTCAGATGAGCTTTCGTGGGCGCAATCCCACCTTCATCAGAGTGTGTCCACGAAAGCTTATGCGACAAATAAATTTGTTAGTTTTTAAAAGTGCCACAGGACTCCTTGTTTGTAGTACTGTGCTTGGTAATATTGCTTGCATTGCAACACTTGGTAGTGTAAATAAAGGAAGAAACAATGGGGAGGATATCTAATTCTTGGGGTTTTTGTTTTGAGGTGTTCTGTGTATCTGCAGACTTACCAGTGTCTTGTGGGTTGACTGTTCAATGGGCCAGAATCATTCAGAAATTGAATGTGTTAGGCAGTAAGCATGTTCGTTAGCTGTTTCAAGCTTCTTAGGTGATTTCCACTGTAGGCAAACAGTTTGTCAGGACTCACCCAGAGTCAATCTGAGCCTAGAACCAATGGAAATTCCGGGGAAAGAGGACTAGATTATAAATAGGAGGAGTGGGAACCAGGCAGAAGAATTCAGCTGTGAAAAAGTGCAAGGACTAGAAAGGCCTTCTGTAAGAATTGTGTTCAAAGGATGTTGCCAATTTTGTTGGATTCACACTTCAGGCTCCCTCACTCCACTGGAGGAGTAGAAGAGGGCTAGAATTTGCTGCAGGCTGTGCAGATTGCAGACAATTGTTGCAAAGACTCAAGCGGTCTTTGAAAGAGACTGTGGGACTCTCCCTAATTTCCCAATTTTAAGAATTAGCATGCCTATGGAGGCTTTGGACACCATTCCACAGAGACTGAACAGTGTAAATCCTCCCAGAGAAAGGCCATAAGGAAGTGTACATATGAGCTTGCATGAAACCATGTATTACATTGAACTTGTGGGATTAAAGTATGAAAGCTTGATGGGGAAAACCCTGCAAGTGTTCTCTTAAAGTTATTGACAATATTCATACTTTTTTCAAGGGTTATAAGTGAGACAAGGTGAGTGAGGTAATATCTTTTATTTACCAGCCACTGTTGGTGAAAGAGACCAGCTCTTGAACTTGCACAGAGCTCTGAATATAAATACATCAAAGTCCTGATAAGATTAAACTCTGGTCTGTACCCCACAGAGAAGTAAATTGACAGGAAAGAAAACCTGTATCTAACATTAGCACAGTGCTTTTCCTGTTACAATCATGCCAGTGTAGCTTGTTAATCATGCATGAGGAATTCTACAAGATTAACATTAATGATGGAATTTTATACTGGGAATTTTATACTTGTTTTGTCTTAAATATACAGGCAATATTCTCAACCATGATCCTCTAATTTGGCCCATTTTAGCATTGTGTTTGTGCCCCTTTTGTCTCAGTAAATTGAGCAGTTGAATCAAATGTAGCATAATAGGAAAAGGAAGTGCACAGTTTAAAGGGGGATAAAGTTATGACCAGACGAAGAACTTGCTAGCTAACCAGCTCTCTCTCTCCAACTTCTGTCCCACCGCTTTCATGTATGGATCTTGCAGTTCAGTCACAATACTAAATGTGTGACATCACCTTAGTTTGCCTCCCTTTTTTATGAAGGAAGTGGATTTTGGTGCATCATTAAGCAGTAGGAGCACCTTGAGGCAGTGCAGAGCTGCAACAGCCCAGGAGGAGCTCTGGGAAGGGTTTGCACTCAGAGGGGCATGCAGTCCCTGTTGGCACACAGCTGGAGCGTATCTGCTGTACCATCCCTTAATATGATCCAACATTATCCCCCCTACCCCGGCAAGATCCTAGAGAGGGGCTGACATGGCCCTCCTTCCTTCCTGGGTTCGTCTTCCTCGTTTGGTGTGTTTGCATCACCCAGAGTGGTAGGAAGGAGCAGTATTGCCATTTCCAAGCATTCAAAACTCATCAGCCAGGTCCCCCAAAGGGTGTTTGGGTTAAACATCACAAGATTAAAAAAATGGGGCTTTTTCTTTACCATCTGGTTCTGAGCTTTTAAGTGGTCGTGCTCTCTAGCTTTTCATCACAATCAAGAGGCCTGTGAACTTTTTTTTAGGAAGCTGAAGTTCTCCTGTAATCACATGATTTCAGCAGTGGAGACTTTAAGAAATACCATTATACCATGATGCTTGGAAATACTGAAAAAGTAGCCCTGCCTCATTACAGTCATGGGGAGCAGACTGAGCAAGGTGTCTTGGCCCCACCCTTCCACGCAGTGGCCAGATACCATCTGGCCCCCAATGTGCTAAGACAGGGCACATTCACTGGGTTGAAATGAAAAATAAATTTAATCTGTTCTGAAGATGTTTAATCCATTTTGGCCTATTTTTCATTTTAGTCTGCATTGTTCTGTGGATTTTAAACATTTTGATTGGAAGCAACATGAGATGAGCTCACATTCATCAGAAATTTGGAAAGAAAGTTGATTAGTGTAATGGATATAGATAAGGATCTATGCTGTTCTTTGTCTTCAAACACATATATAGGCTAATCACAGTACGTGATTCTGCCAAACCGCAAAGCAATACAAGATCTTTGTCAAAAACCTAAGTTCTTCAACCAGTGTGATTCACTAGGTGAGGCTCTTTCCTGAGTTGTAATTCACCTGATATAATTTTGAGCTACTGGAGGTACTGTCTTTTAGATGAAGTATAAAAATGAAGTCCTAGCCACTTGTGGTCATTGAATATCTCATTTCACTTTTTGCAGTATAGGTTTGTTAGCCCCAGTATTCTAGCTGTGGGGATTTGCCTTCTCAGTAATAAGAAAAAAGGGGAAAATATACAATAGGTACTAAAAGAATTCTGGTTGAGAAAGAAAGGAGGATAACCTGGAATGATCACCTGCAAAATAACAGTTCAAAAACTGAAGATGAATCTTTCATATTTAAAAGATGAACTACCAAAAAAGCATGCTAGGAAACTTTTCTATCAAAGGGTGAATCCAGAATAGAGACTTTAGGAGTGACCAGATGATCACAGAGGCTATGTCTACACTTGTTAACTTAAGTCGACTTAGCTAAGTCGACTTAACAAAGTCTTAGCATGTCCACGCTCAAATTTTAAGTCGACTTAGAGGGGACCCAACAAAATCGACCTAGAGCATCCACACTGGACGCCTAGGTCGACTTGTAGGAGCTAGGTGGACCTGGGACAGGTCCATGGTGGCAGGGGGGGGGCACCCCAAGGCTCAGCCTTTGTCCCATTTTACCTGGCAGGGAGGGCAGTGGGGAAGCCCTGGAGCCCCCCAAGTCAACTTTAAGTCAACTTAGGGCTACTCCACGTTCACACTGGCTAAGTCGACTTTCTAAAATCAACTTAACCAGCAAAGTTGACTTAAAAGGAGGTTTTATAAAGTTGACTTAAGGAAAGTGTAGTGTAGACGCAGAGTAAATTAAGTCGATTTAAGCAAGCTTAAATCGACTTAATTTACAAGTGTAGACGCACCCAGAGTGAGTAGAGTCCAAGGCAGTATTAAAGTCCCATATTCTGGAAGACTAGGGAACTACATAGAAAACATCTGATTTAAAGGGTTTGCGCTTTCTAGGTCTAAGATAGCTATGTCCTTTTGTTTTCCTTTGATATTACACTTTTATGGTAAAAGTCTAGACTGTTTTAGATATCAGTTGTTTTTTGGGCTCAGAGTTACTTCTGCCACCTCTTTCATATGGACCAAATTCCTCTGTGGGTAACTATATTCTGTCTGCCCAAATTCCCCAAGTTCTATAAAAAGGCTTCCTTTTCTTTTTCTTTAGCCCTAAACTAACATGCGCCATTGCTATGAGATACTTTCTTTTTATCGCATGTGGACCTTGCCAACCCAACTTGCAGCAGCCTCATCAGTGAAATGCAAAGCCCACCATCAAAAATTGTCAGAAGGCAGCCGTCGGTGTGTGACATTGTCTGTCTTTGGTCACAGCTGCACTTGCGATCCCAGGTATGGATGCTGGCTGCACATTGTTCTGTCTGAAATAAGTTCAGAAAAGCCCACGTGCAGCTTGGCAAATCAAAGCCATGTCCACACATGGGCCAACCGTTTGTAAGAGACTGGTTTCTGATGTCAGCTGTAGACCATTTTTCACTCCACAATGATGTTGCAGAGGAATCTAGATTGAACAAGTGGGGCGACAGCAGGTTCTTTGATGACTAATGTGCTCTTGCTAGACAAAGAGGTCTGTGTATAGTGGTAGGCTCGGGTTTGCCTGGATCTTCTCTACCATTCTAGCAGTAGAATCATCACAAAACTAACCACGAATATGGATGGGAAATGTAAATATGAGAGATTAAACAGATGCTCTTTTACCCACTAGATCTATACAGTGATTTTGTTGGGTTTTTTTTAAAGCCTTATTAGGATTACACCTGTATTGTAATGAGGGGCATTGCCAGGGCCTGATTCACTTCTCACTCCAGTTTTACACTATTGATTTCAGTGGAAGTCAGAGCAAATTCAAGCCGGACAATTACACAGCCAATTACACAGCATGTTAGGTTACCCTGAGAAGAAAAAGTGAAAGACTTTACATGGGAGAAGATTTGGGTGTACAGCCTTCAGGTAAGAGACACTGTCTCATTCTCTGCTCACAATAATTTAACATGTTGTTTCACTCACAACCATTTTTGCAGTAGAGTAACATCTGAGTTATGGTGTAGGGCCCCGATCCAGTTCTACTGAGGTCAACAGGAGTCTTTCCATTGACTTAAATAGGTTTTGGGCCCAGTCCTAAGCAACAGAAGATCAGACCTTATAGAAAGCAAACTAGTTCTCTCTTTTTAGTTCTTTTTTTTCCCATTTCTGACCTTTTGCCTTCCTGGTTTTTCTTTAGAAACACATTGTTCTTTGTTTTGTATTTAAATAATATTCCATGTATTTATTCTATTCTGTGGTCTTTGCTTATTTTAATTGAAGTCAGTGGCAAAACTCCTCACTTCCACTTTGGTGGCAAAAGGATTGATCCCTTAGCACATTTGCTGGCTTTGTGTGTTTGTATGCCATTTACCCACTTCAGTTAGTTTCAGAACTGGAGATTTGCCCATCCATGCTGTGAACCTCCTCTGGGATCTTGTATTGGTTTATTGTTATCTCTTCCGGCTCAGTGAGTGCTTATGCAATGCCAGTTGTTTTAGAGTGAACTGTGTTCAGCGTGTACGTGCTGCTCACTTCTGTCAGGGAGTAGCATTACCTGTGGGTTGTGACATGAGATGAAATGACAGTCACACATCAAAGTAAGGGGTCAACAAATTGTCGGCCCAAATCATCAGTACTGACTCTTCCAAAGACAAAATTTTGCAAATTTTGCTTAGTAATGGAATTTGGCAGCTGGTGAAGAATTCATCATGGGCCTTAATTTAGAAATAAATTAATATACCATGTTAAAGAATTAGGATTAAAGTACCTATGACACTTTCGTAGGTCCTCGTCTGCCAACACAACTCCTCAGAAATGACTGCAGCCTGCATGGGATCCTGAATGCACCTATTTAAAAGAAAAAGAGTAAGGAGGAATTAATCCTGACCTCCATTCCAGCTTTGTATAAATGTATCTCTCTTAATGTCAATTATCTCAAAGATGATGCAGTATAAAAGATTCCTTCTCTTTAGATCATGAGGATTGAAGAATTACATCTAGAGTTTTTCCAGTAACCACATGCTCAATTCTGATCTAATTACTCTTGATGGATAGAGTGAGATCAGCTTTTCACTGGTAGCAGGAGTTTATTGAAGAAAACCCTTGATCAATGGCGAGGTAGATCCTGATAATTTGAATGCAAGTGGGGAAAGCTGCATTTTTTTTCATAGTTTATACACAAACTGGCCTAGGAATGTCAAAATGTTCATGGAGATCTTTGCATAGCAAACATTGGTATAGCCCAGAGCTCGTTGTCTCATCTACTTGTACATCTGATTCTTCACAGCCTTGTGCCTTCTGTTGTCATTTACACCTGTGAGAAGTGCCTGTAAAAATGTGACCACCTTATGTAGGTAGGGATTATCTCTATTGTGGTTGCAGGAGTAGCTGCACGCCTATTCACTTTGTGGTCTTGGTGAGAGGCCTTTACCTTGCCTTGGGTGAGATTCTGAAATTCTCCTACTCTTAGACCAAACCATGAGCTGCCGCACGCTGTGGGTCTGACTGTGTTCACGTGCCTGTGGATCTTATCTTTTGAAGTCTGTGACCAGTGGTATATTGACAAGGCAGCCTTCTTAAACCAAAGCATTGTTTATTTGAAAGGTAGAAACAAAGCATTTACAGAAAAAGGTTTTTGACACAGTCAAAAGACTCCCGTCTATCTTACCTAAGGTCTTCCCATACCCTGATGGCAATGTAGCCAGGCCTACTTTCTCCAAAGATACCCTATCAAGGTCCCTGTGCCCCAGTCTGGTCATGCTGAAAACTACCTCCTCTTTCTTGAGACAGAGATGCTTTTAAACCCTACTATAGCTTTTTCATTCTTTTGTATTCCTCAGCTTTGGCAATTCTGGATAAAACTAGTCCTTCAGGCTCAGTAGGAGATGGAGCCAGAGGCCTTAAAGACAGTGACTGCTGTTGTCCTTTAACCTCGCTAGTGTTTGCTGAGGGGTGGCACATCCTGAGCCATTCTTACCCTTCCTGCTTGTTTTTCCTGATGCCCCTCTGTTAAACCGAATCAGTATATTTGTACTGTAAATCTCCTCATAACCACAGTAGTAAAAATTATTACAGAGCAGCTCCAAATTCATCACAACAATCCACCTACCATAGGTAAAAATGATGACACAAGGAACAAAACTGTGGTCCATTTTTAACAATGGTGGATCCAATCCCACTGTCTTCACTTAGTTTTCACTCAGACTTTCCTGATATAAATGGCTTGTTGAAACACATTCTCATCTGGGTGGGTGAAGGAGGCGTCAGATCGGGGTTGTGTGAACAGTTCATCTAATAGCCTAACACCCTAAACCTTACTGAAGTTGAGGTAGGCTGTGGGTCTGGCCAAACCATTGGCTCAGGTGCATGAAAGCTTTTGGCAAACCTCTGCTGATGCAGTTTGCTTAGTAGCTCACTTTCCTTCCACCCTGTAGGATCTACTTCTCTATCCTTCATATGGGACCCAGGATTTCCAACTCCTCCACCCCCACATCTAAACTGTTTTGGAAGGGCTGGCTCCCGCTGGGGCCTGGAGACCTGGCCTCAAATTCATAAGGACATTGCAACCTGGCCTCTGCTAGTCTTCTCACTTTGGGCATGTGGGGGTCCACCTGGTACAGAGTGCTGCCTCCCCCTGGGTCTTCAGGGGATTCAGGAAGTAGCAGAAATACTCCCTCTTCGCACCCAGCTGGGTCCTTGACAAATCTGTAGCAGAAATGTGGGGAGGTTACTTTGAGTTCAGATTTAGTACATCTTTGGTTACAAGGACAGAGTTTAGACAGGTTATCATTTGTCCACATGGATCCTTGTGCATTTTTTTGTTTCCAGGTGATTCTTGTGAGCAGGTCCCTACAGCACCACCCCTAGGAGGTGTTAACCATGTATAGTACTTGTCATGCTTTGCAAAACAAAGAAGATGTTTGCCGGAGACCCTAGGAAATGAATAGCCAAGCTTAAAATTTCATCGACTCAAAGTGCTCATTGCAATAGGGAGCTAATTTTAAATACAAACGTCAGTTCTCACTGTACAAAATGAGTCATGTTGCTCCCTCTGCAAACTTTCAGGATGATGTTATGCTGAGCAAAATGGGTGCAGTCTGAATGTATCTGCAGTGTACGTTCACGTGACACCCCTCGTTAACAATGGTGCCAACGTGCTGTACCGACTGGAGAGATGCTTTCTCAACTGGAATGTCTCTTGGGCTGGAGCAAAGCAGCAGTTCTGTGACACTAAAGCCCTGCAACCATGCTTTGAAAAAGTGAATACCTATGGATCTGAATCTACAAGGGCTGTAGCAGGCAGGCAGGATGCAATTGGTCAAGTTGGAGATTGGCCAGGATACCAAATTAACCATACTAGGGGATCTAATGATCTAATGAGCATCAGCACGTAGAGCCTCAGTTTTATTTTTCATCAGAGACACAACACCTCGAAGAGTACAAGGGCCTCTGACTGGGCTAGGGCCTGTTCAGAACCAGCTCAAAGGAAAAAGTTCCTCCTACTGAGGGACTGTACCAAACCTATTGAAGTCAAAGGAGAACTCCCATTGACTTCAGTGGGCTTTAGATCAGACTCTACATACCACTTCCTGTTGCATGGGAATATCTTGGTGTCACTCATCTGAGTGTTAGCCAGGCCTAATCTTGATTACTTTCTTTTATTTAACAAGATCTTAGCCCCCAAGGTTCTGTGCTAGTTTCTCTGATCCTGTTCAAGCCTCTGTTTTATATTACAGTGAACTCAGATTATGTTAAATGTGCCATAGTACATCTCTCTAGTACAGCTCTCAACTTCTAAAGTTCTTCCTTGTCTGAAAGAAGTGAGGTCAGTTTGGATTGTCAAACTCCTGTTCTTTCGGGTATTGTTTACGACCCTCGAGGTACTGAGAATAGTTGCTGCACTTGTTCTGAAAGTTTAAAAACAACATCTGAACAGACTGGGCTAGATCCAAAGCTCATTAAAGTCAAAGGAAAGTCTCCCATGGACAATTGGTTTGTGTACTATTTACAGGTAAACGAGATGTTTTTCTTCATTTTCCCTCTAATGAAGTGATATGTAGAGAACCTCTAAAGCTCTAGTGTTTTGTATCAGGCAAAATGGCATCATTTCAACTTCATCATCTGTACCGTGAATCTAAGGGGAAAAAATCATTCATAAAGAAATAGTTTTACCAGTACATCAGTCCAAAACTGTTGTCAGTTAGTAGGAGACACAGGAAGACAAAAAGGCTATTTCCAGCTGGATTTTGTCCCCTGCCCCCACCCCCTGTTGGTTTGAAACTCATTGGCATTGGCAAGTCTAAGGTTTTGGAAGCCTGCAGTTCGTCACCATCAGAAACGGTGCGAGGTTTCTAGCTCCTGACATCTGCGCAAGATGGTTGTCTCACATGGGTTCTTCCTATTTTCCTCGTTGCAGAGCAGGGGTGTTTTTTTGAAAGAACTTGGTTATTAGGTGACACGTTTTTAAGAGTCTTTTTTGTGGTACAGTCTGAGATGAAAGAAATGTTGCAGTGAAAAGCACCTGGGCAGGCTACCTGAGCACTTTCACCACTGTGCAGTCAGGTGGGGCTACAGCGTGGCTAGAGCAATGGTAGGAGAAGGATGCCCTTGTGGTTAAGGTCCTGGATTGGGATTTAAGAATCAATCCCCAGCTCTGACACAGGCTTCATGAGTGACCTTGGGTAAGTCACTTAGAGCTTGTCTACACTCACTAAAAATGCTGCAGCTCTGCTACTGTAGCGCTTCAGTGAAAATGCTTCTGATGCTGACAGGAGTGGTTCTCCAGTTAGCGTAGATACTCCACCACCTCAAGGTGGCAAGGTACAAGAGAGAATTCTCCTGTCGACCTACCTCTGTCTATACTGGGGGTTAGGTCAAATTAACTGTGCTGCTCAGGGTGTGTGTGTGTGTACATACATGTACACAGGAGCAAGCACAATGGGGGTCTGATCTCATTTGGGAGCTTCCACTCCCTACTGTAATACAAATCAATAACAACATTTAGAAAATACATACAACTATTTTGAAAAATTCTTCACTGTAGGTGCAACTGCTAAGAGAATAAAGGAAAGTTCAATTGTCAGTGATGCTGGGAAATGAGAACAATGAGAGATCTCAAAATGGAGAGCAATTTACAAAGGTTGATTTTTATTAATTGCTTATCTGACAACCCAAGAAAGAAACCAAGAAAGCACTAAGAGGAATTCAAGTTCCCTGCAGTACAATGTTGGTTTTTTATGACTACTTAATTCCTTAGCAACTCCGTCTTAAAACTGAGCACGTATTTATTTATAAACTGCTGTATATCTTTGAAATGCATTAATCGGGGGTTAAAATGTTTCTTGTTCACCATGGTAAAGTCTGTGGTTCATACGGATGCTCAGAACCTAACTTAATAGCATTTAATTACTTTTAAATTGTTATATAAGCTGAATGCAGGACACGTTCATTTTCAAAAGGTTATGACTGCCAATTGAAGAATCTCATATTTTCTCCCTGCCTATTATCTTCAAATGAAGAGTAAAGGAAGACAAATAAAACCACATCACTAATTTTCTAGCTAGCTAATTGCTAACAGAAATACATTTATGAAAGTATAAATTCTTTTGTCTTGTCAGATGAATCCTGCACTTTTCTTCTGCCCTGTAAGTACTCACACTGAATAGGTTGTGTAGAATTTGGGCTATCTGTGCCCATCACTAAACGTACTGTCAGGTTGTGGACACCAAAATTCCATCCCTTCCATCGAAGTTGTTCCTTTGGGAGGGTTATTGCTATGTTTTAAATGCTGTTTGGCTGCTTCTGTGCTTCTTACAGAGACATAAGGTACATCTGCACGGCAAAAAAAGACCAGTGGCAGAGTGTCTCAGGATACATCTATACTGCAGTAGAACACCTGTGTCAGCTGACTCGAGCTTGCGGGGCGCAGGGTGAAGGGCTATAAACTTGCAATGGAGATGCTGAGGCTCAGGCTAGAGCTCGAGGATCTACACTGCTATATTTAGTCCTGAAGTACAAGCCCCACAATTAACCAGAGTGATGTGACCCGGGCTCTAAGGTTTACTGATACAGGTCTTTTTTTGCTTTGTAGGTGTATTTTAGTTCTGTAAGAGGCACAGAGGCAGCCAAAAAGCATTTTAGACGTAGCAATAACTTTCCAAGCAGTACAACTTTGAGGGAAGAGATGGAATTCTTTTTTTTTTTTTCCTGCTGCCTAGATATACTGCTAGGGCCAGATCCAACTCCAGTTGATGTCCATTGAAAAGTTCCCGTTGACTTCAACGATCACTGGATCATGCCTTTAGGATGTGATCAAACATATGCCAAAGTGACTTGTGGGATCAGGGCCTGAGTGAGGTGTTCTGAGAGATTTAATTCAGTAACATCCATTAAGTGCTTTGAGATCCTCCAGTGACAGGCACCTACAGAACTGCAAAGTGAAGGGGTTCTTATGAGGGCCAGCGACAATAGATTAATATTTTGCACTCCTAGAACACCTTCCTTCCGCAGATCCCACCGTGCTTTGCAAACATCATCTCACAGCCCCCACCATAGGAACAGGGAAATACGATTTGCCCAAGATTACATGGGAGATATGGCGGCTCTCCTAACTCCTAGCACAGTACTTTAAATGAAAACCACCCTTTCTCCCCAGCAATCCTCCTTCATACCCATAAAAGACAAAGGGCAAATTTCTTCTAAACATGGGTGAATATTTTTGTAATCTTCCAGTGAAAATCAAACCATTCTCATTTATACCAAGAGACACTTTTGCTAACTAAAGGGATTTGATTAAGGGGCTGAAGATATTTCAACTCCTAGGGTTGAGAATTATGAATGTTGCGCACTTAATTATATTTTTGTTTTCCAATATACCATATAAAGGCCAATTTTATTCTGTTATTCTTGAAATTGGACAGAGAAAAGATCCTGGAGGAGTTGTGGATTTTCTTCTTGCAGTGTAACTTGGATACAGCCCAGGAATGAAATGAATGTAATAATTAACTGTCAGTCATCAGGCCGGATACAAAGCTGCTTACTGCAGAAATCAGGACATTTTTATATAGCTGGAGACAGAGAATGTATATCATCTTTAAATGCAAACTGTCCTAGTTATATAGGGCTATGGCATATAATTAAGCCTTTATCATGGATTCCTGTTCACTGTTTCCCAAACTAAGGCTCTCTATGCAGTCCATAGTGTATAATGTTCATGAGCTGTTTGTGGTACCCAAAAAACAGTGTGAGTTTTTGTTCAGCAAGCCAGTAATATTGTTTCCTCATTGTATGCTTTAGCAATGTATTTGCAGACTGTCTCTGCAGTGTGGAAGTGCTGTGGATGGATTTCTGATTTCTCAGAGAAAGTTTAGTTTCTAATAAGTCCGCCTAGTGAGGAAGGACAAAAATATAGGGCTAAATCCAATGATTAAAATCAGGGATAAGGGCAGGGGCAGGAAATCTGGGTCCCCTCCTCTGCAACAGACTTACTGGCTGACCTTGAGCCACTTAACTTCTCTGTGTGTTACTTTCCCTATATGGAAAATGGGCTCAATACTTACCCCATCTGTGTGTGTATTTGCATATATATAAAGTGGTTTTTATTTATATACACAGTTGGCAGAATTCAATTTTTTTTCATAATTTCAACAGAGAGTATCTATTTATTTTAAGCATTTTTCCTGATTTTTATTTATTTAAATTTTCACATCTGCAAGAAATTAATTATTTAATGACAGCAGACAGTAGGTTTAATGACAGATTCAAAAAGTTAAAGCTTTTATTGCCATTGAAACACAAATTGTCAACATCACATGTCAAAATATAGAAAGTAAACAGGCCTACCAACAGCAATTCTGGACCCCTACGGCAGAACTGTCCCATCCTGCCTCCTCCGCCCGTGGCCCTGGCCACAGTCCACCCCTGCCCTGTTCCAGGCCCCCCTCCCCCTGCTTGCCACCATATCTCTTCCCTCCTCCCTGCTTGATTTCCCCTCCTCCCCCCCTCCTTCCACACTCCCTCTTCTTCCAGGCAGCAAGCAACAGCTGGGGGCTGGGGGGGGGGGGGGGAAGAGGGGAGGAATAAATGCAATGACA